>JANRMT010062791.1:112878360-113053946 GCA_026402145.1 Polypterus bichir lapradei
ACTGATATAAATAGTATTTTCTCAACTAAAGAAAGAGATTAAAAGAAAAATAAAATATTGATATTAAATTATATTCTCAACACTGAACTGATCTTGATTGATGTCCTGGGTACAGTTTCTTACCGAGTTTGAAAATTCTCACCATTTCTACATAGGTCCCTTTGTATTCTGGCTGTCACCTACCATTTGCCGAGCAAAACAATAATGAAAACTGCACTTTGAAAAAAAGAATGGATGCATTCAAGGATTAACTTTTGTGAAATGTCTACACTTAAAGAAGAAACTATTTTTGAAATACTTAAACATGACTTGTTTAATCATTATTAGACACTGGATATGGTATTTAAAGAAGAAATGATTTTGAAATAAGAATTTGAAATTGAAATAAAGGTTTTCTTTAGGATATAAAGTCACATTAATAAACAACTTTATTTGTAAAGTGATGCTTGTTAACATATTGAATATACTAAATTCAGGATAAAGCAGGTATAGAAAATGAAAGGATGGATGGATGGATGGGATCTAATAAGTATTACTGACACAAGCATTATTATCTCATAAAGGTGCAGCAGTTTCTTTTTTATATTGACACTTAAAGAAATTATTGTCTGTGGTTGGTGACAGAACTATTACAGCATGACAAGATAACTAGTACTGTGCTAAAAGGCATAATTTTTGAAGAATGTCTGATTTTTGTGCAATATTTAAATCAGGACCAAACTTTATGATACCAGAAATCGCTGAAATTTCTTTTTAGAATAGCATACACAATCAAATAGAAAATAACATACAGCAGATGTTTATATTAATTTGTTTACATTAATACCTTTTTTATTTTGTAAAGGAAATAGTTTGGTTTTTGAAAATGCTCAATTAAACAGGGCAAACACAAAATATAATTACAGTGAAAACAAAAATGACAAAAACAGTCATCTTTATTACCTCTTTACATGCTTTAGCTAAATCCCCTTAAACCATTCCTTATCTCAGCAACACTGTGTAGGCAAAAACCAGCTGTACCCCTGGCACCTGTCCTTGGCGGGATCCAGTCCCTTACATATCCACAGATCTAATTTACTTTCACTATTGTACCTGCACCTCTTCATGAATGTGGGAAGAAAAGCTTCAGAAACACATAGAGAAGGTGCAAACTCCACAGAGACAATAATCAGATGTTGAACCTGTGAGACACCAGCACTCATCACTGTGACGCAATGTAGCCTTCTGTTTTTCTTTCCAATGCCTAAAATATACTGCTATCCAATATACAGACTACATATCCAAAATACCAACATTTTTCAACAGTTCTGATCACACAGGGTGTCTTTACCAGTCTGCCGAGAAGTAACTCAGCAACCACTAAAGAAAGCGTCAAATAGTTTGTTGGTGTATGAAGCTGCTTCAAATGAGCAAGAGC
Source organism: Polypterus bichir lapradei (assembly GCA_026402145.1). Taxonomy (NCBI): domain Eukaryota; kingdom Metazoa; phylum Chordata; class Cladistia; order Polypteriformes; family Polypteridae; genus Polypterus; species Polypterus bichir. Next base: position 112,879,778 of record JANRMT010062791.1, read on the forward strand.
AATGATGACCAAAACTGTTTCCAGACACAGTGTACAGAATGATTGTGCATAATGCTAAATACATAATAATACACAAGTTTGCTGTGTAGGTTTGTCTCAGACATGTGTTTTTTATTGATCTGAAACATAACTGGCTGTTATTTAAAGTTGAAGTTTGATTCATTTTCATGAGTCACATTCAAGAGTTTAATGCAATTGACTTGCTCCTAGCTGGGAAATATAAAATGCCATATTATACCAGCAGTATTTTTAATAAGTTAACTATATATGTTAGATAACAGATTACCATGCAAACCTAACCTTAAACAACATTTGCATTAAGATTTTTAAGATATAACTAATAACAAATACTAAATGTTATTTTTTTAAGTTAAAGTGGCGGTGAAAATAGCAGTAGGCATGTCAGCTACACAAATGTGTTCAGCACCATAGTTAGCTGGGGATCAATCAGCTGATGCCAGTACCTAATTTTTATTTTCTATCTTGATCTCCAGATCAGTGGCATCAAAATTGGAGTCCAATAAGTCAGAGTCCAATTCAGATTGTCCAATTCTGTTGTCCAGTGTTTTGCTTTGTGCATTCACTTTGGTCTCTTGTCAGAAGTCAATGCCATTTTTGCCGTTGTTTGCTCTTCACTACTCAATGCGAGCGCAGGGAATCTCAGCCAAACCAATGACAATAACTTTCCTTTTAGCAAAGAGAGTCTAACTAAAACATAAAAGTGAGTTTTGTCACTGTTTACAGTGATTATAGCCCTCAACCCCTCCTGTTGACAAAAGTTGACATCCACCCTGAAAGGGTTTCTAGGAAATTTTCCCTGAAGTCACATACACACAATTATAATGTAAGGCTGTGGTTGAAAACACTTCAAAATAATACACCTCAGTGACTGCAAGATTTTTGATTTCTTAACTAAATTGTAATCAATGGGACTTAGTAGGATACTAAGTGAAATCACAGTGAAATCACTCAGACAGTCACTATATATATAATTAGGAAGAAATACAAGTTGTGTCCTCTTTGTATTATTTGACAGGTACTCTATAACATGCTTCTGATCTGCTTCTTACAACTGAGATGGCGTAGAGGATGTTTGTCAGCTTGCTGATCTACCACAAGTGTTACCTGGAAGGTGACCACCCAAATAATTAGATTGCAGTTCAGACTTTTGTATATGTATGTGTGTATTTGTTTCAAATATATGCATTGATAGAGATATACAGTATATACATTGGTTTGTATAGGTCCATCCTGATATACAGTCATATGAATGTTTGGGAACCCCTTTTAGCCTGCATAATAATTTACTCTACTTTCAACAAAAAAGATAACAGTGGTATGTCTTTCGTTTCCTAGGAACATTTGAGTACTGGGATGTTTTCCGAACAAAGATTTTTAGTGAAGCAGTATTCAGTTGTATGAAATTAAATCAAATGTGAAAAACTGGATGTGCAAAAATTTAGGTCTCCTTGTAATTTTGCTGATTTGAATGCATGTAACTGCTCAGTACTGATTACTTACACCAAATTGGTTGGATTAGCTCGTTAAGCCTTGAACTTCATAGACAGGTGTGTCTAATCATGGGAAAAGGTATTTAAGGTGGTCAATTGCAAGTTGTGCTTCCCTTTGACTCTCCTCTGAAGAATGACAGCATGGGATCTTCAAAGCAACTCTCAAAAGATCTGAAAACAAAGATTGTTCAGTATAATGGTTTAGGGGAAGGCTACAAAAAGCTATCTCAGAGGTTTAAACTGTCAGTTTCAACTGTAAGGAATGTAATTAGGAAATGAAAGGCCACAGGCACAGTTGCTGTTAAACCCAGGTCTGGTAGGCCAAGAACAATACAGGAATGTTTATTTCTCAAGGCATCTTGGTTGGGGTGTTCGATGGCAGACTGCGGATCTGGGTGGAGGAGCATTGTCCTAAAACCTCCAAGGAAGCTGCAGACCTTGCAGAGGTATTTTTGGCCACTCATTTTCCAAGGAACCTGCGAAGAGAAGACATGACATACTTTACCACCAAGATGAGAGTGGACAAAGACTGGTGTTGCCGAAGGATCTGAGGGATAGAGTGCTTTTTCTTAGTCATAGCAGCTCTTGGTGTGGACATATGGGGCAAATAAAAACATCAGAACAGCTTGCTATACATTTTTATTGGCCGGGTTGGACAAAGGATGTGACAAAATACATTAAAGAATGTGCCAAATGCCAAAAAGTAGGACCTGTAAAAAGGGGAGATAAGGTGCCCTTAATACCACTGCCAGTCGTGGAAGAGCCATTCTCCAGGAATGCAGTCAATCTGGTCAGGCCTTTAGAGTGGAGCCGCACTGGTTATAAATACATTTTAGTAGTGTGTGATTATATGACACGGTTCCCTGAAGCCTTTCCCCTCAAGAAGACCAATGCCAGCAGTATAACTAGGATGCTTATACAGCTATTCTCCAGGGTAGGGATTCCCAGAGAGCTTCTGACTGATCAGGGGTCCAATCTGACTTTCAAACTGATGAAACAAGTGAACAGTTTGTTAGGGTGTGGTCCTTAATCCCTTGATTCCTATCATCCGCAGACTGACGGGCTTGTAGAAAGGTACAATGCTACATTAAAGCAGATGTTGTGCAAGTTTGTGAATGAGACAGGGTATGATTGGGACTAATGGTTACCCTACCTGCTTTTCGCATGTCGAGAGGTTCCGCTGTCCTCAACAGGATTCTCCCCATTTCAACTGCTGTATGGTCGATATGTATGTGGTCCTCTCAGTCTTCTAAGAGAGACTCTAGAAGGAGACAAAGACAGAGCAGAATCAAAGAATGTGCTAACTTTTGTGCTCAAGTTACAGGAGAAGTTTGCTTACCTATCCCAGATGGTGAGAGAAAATATGGAGAAGGCACAAACTAAACAGAAGTCATGGTATGACAAAGCCTCAAGAGAACGTAACCTTGCTGTGGGACAAAAGGTACTTTTGCTGCTGCTAACTTCTGAGAGCAGCTTACTAGCTAAGTGGCAGGGGCCTTATACAGTGATAGCACAGAAAGGTCCAGTCACTTATGAGACTGAGATTCCTGACCATGCACAGAAGCCAAAACAGACATTTCATATAAATATGTTAAAGGCTTTGCATGAGAATACTAACCCATCCTTCGAGTTTCTCATTCGAAGTGTCTTGGAGGAGGATGAGGCAGAGTAATAGTATTTGCCCTCCAAACCAGATGCTGGAGTGTTGCCCTCACTGGAACACCTGAGTGACAAACAAAGACAGGATATTCAACAGATCATTCCAGAGGGTTTGTTTGGAGCTTTGCCTGGTAAGACTGAGCTTATACAACATAATATAAGACTTACCTCCCCAGGTCTAGTGATAACTGCGTATTACTGCATTCCTGCACATTTGCAGGAGGTCTTCAAGGAGGAACTGGAGCAAATGAAGCAACTTGGAATAGTTGAACCATCGGTGAGTGAATGGTGTAGTCCTGTTGTACCCGTACCAAAGAAAAATGGACAAATGCGTTTTTGTGTAGACTGTTCAAAAGTTAATGCAATATCTGCTTTTAATGCCTACCCCATGCCAAGGGTTGATGAATTAGTGAAGCAGTTGGGTCCTGCTAAATTTCTTACAACTATTGATTTATGTAAAGGTTATTGGCAGATACCACTGACAGAAGAGTCCAAGCCACTTACCGCATTTCGAGTGCCCGGAGGCCTGTACCAGTTCACCGTAATGCCATTTGGTTTACATGGGGCAGCTGCCAATTTCCAACGTCGGATGGACACAGTGCTGCAAGGTGCAGAACACTACGCTGGAGCATATATTGACGATGTAGTAGTGTTTAGTCAATCATGGAAAGACCACTTAAAGCACCTTGCTGAAGTTTTCAACCGTCTAAAAGATGCTGGTTTGGTGCTAAACCCAGAAAATACAGTTTTATCCAAGGACGAGGTGCAATACCTGGGTTACTCCATAGGGGGCGGTATTATCCATCCTCAGGTTGACAAAGTGGTTGCCATCCAGAATCGTCCGCAGCCAGCAACAAAGAGACAGGTCCATTCCTTTCTGGGACTGGTGGGGTGGTACCGTTGGTTCATTCCGAACTTTTCAAGTATTGCAGCACCCCTATCTGACTTCCTGAAAAACCAAGCCCCTAGAAACATCAAATGGACAAAGAAATGTGAACATGCTTTCAATACATTGAAAAAGTTTTCTGTGAAAATGTATTATTGCACTGTCCTGACTTTTCCAAACCTTTTATTTTACAGGTTGACGCCTCAGGGGAAGGTTTGGTTGGCGCTTTAATGCAGGGGGAAGGAGAAGAAAGGAGACCTATTTTGTTTATCAGTCGAAAGCTGTTTGATAGAGAAAAGAAATATGCAGTGTTGGAAAAGGAGGGACTAGCTATTAAATGGGCAATAGATAGTTTAAAATATTACCTTTTGTCAACAGTTTGCAGTAGAGAGTCACAATAGGGCTTTGCAATGGATACAGCGAATGAGACATTCAAACGTACGTGTGGCCCGTTGGTAGTTGTCGTGGCGGATTATTTATCCCGACCTTGCGACCTGTAATCTTAAGTGGGAGGGTGTGTGGTAATGCGCAACCTGCTCATTACCAAATTTAAGTCGAAGCAGCCTTGAAATTGAAGCAGTGGCATTTATTTGGTTATAAGCAAGTGCGCTTACCATTTATGTGCTGAGGGCGCTGTCGCAGGAAAGCGGGGCCATCTAGCGGGTGAGCGCTGTGAGGTGCAGTGTGCCTGGAGACACGTGGAGCTGGTATAATGAGCTACTCTGCATGTGTTCATTTTTACACGCCAGTGTCCTCGCAGTCTGCCCAGTGCAGGCGGTTTAAAGTACGGCACGCCTAAAAGAGAAAGCTGGCATTTGTTTGAGTCAGAGATGGGAATCCCATAATGTTAAAGAAATGATTTTACTTACTGGTGAGTTGGCAACAGGTGTGCTTCAGCTCAACATAGTCGTTGGCCGTCCCGGGGGGTTTATACGCGCGCGACCCACAGGAGTTTGGTTTTAAATACATAGTTGCCCGGGGCGTGTCGCAGCGCATGGCGTAAACGCGCTAGCGTCTACCTGGATAGGTGTATGAGGTAGACGGGTTGGCAGATTGGCTGGTGTCACGCATGCGCGAATAGGAAGCCGCGGAGGGACCTTAAAACACCTCAAAAGATGTTCGCCGGCGGGGCGTGGCGGGGTACTAACCTTGTTTCTTTGTTTTCCAGAATGAAAGACGCTCCGCCATAAAGACTGACCGCAGTACGTCCACTTCCGCCCTTCCTCCGCCATCTTTCCTGACGTCAACGGTCCCATCATCCCTCACGCCTCCTTCCCAGCATTCCTTCACTTCCGGCTCCTCCCTTATAAAATGGCCGCTGATGCCTAGTATGGCGTCGCGCATAGGAAAGTTTAATTGTTTTGTTGTGACCTGAAAAATTTGTTGTTTACGGTGGATTGTAAACAATATAAGGGGCCGGAAAACCCCAAACCTTTTTGCTGTCTCCTTTTGACTCTTTTACATTGGCGTAGCCGGCAGGATCCTTGTCCGAAGAAGATGTCAGAAGGACAGGACCTAAATTAAATTCCGTACTCCAGGGAATGAATGCCCAGATAGCGGCCTTGCAACAAGCTCAAGCCGCTACCAATCGGGAGTTGGAGTTAACGAGGGCCCAGTTGGCGGAAGCACGAAAGGTACACCCCGAAACTCATGCTCCCAAACCCCCGCCTTTAGTGGCTATGACGGAGGGTGACGACGTGGAGTCATACCTGGGTATATTTGAACGGACGGCCACCTGGAACAAGTGGCAGCGGTCCGAGTGGGCGTCCATACTGGCGCCCTACCTGAAGGGACCCGCGCAGCGCGCTTATTACGACCTCCCCGAGGAGGAGGCCGCGAATTATGACCTCCTGAAACAGGAGATCCTGGCACGCTACGGCATAACGCCGGGCCAGCAGGCGGCTGAATGAAGGAGCTGGCAATTTGACCCAGAAAAGCCAGCCCAAGTGCAGGCCTTCGACTTTTGGGGAAAGATGGGGCGGTGGTTAAGGCCCAAAGGTCCCCAAGCCAGGAAAGTGGTTGAGCAGGTGGCCTGTGAGGGCCTAGTTAACGCTCTACCCAGCTCTCTCGCCCAGCAGGTCCGGCGCCATCCCTACAAGGACATGTCAGGACTCCTGGAGGTACTGGAGCGTCAGCTCGCGGCCTACCAAGCCGGGGGGTCCAAAAGGCTAGCACATGGGAACCGACAGGGACGGGTGGCCCACCCCGAGCCCTCTCGTCGCGCTGCGGAAGCGCCGTTAAAATACAAAGAAAAGCCGGTCTCTCCTCGCTGTTACAAGTGTGGGGAGACCGGTCATCTACTGCCGACCTGTCCCCTCAACACAACAACGGAGCCGATGGATTGCACCTGGGCCGCCAAGGAAAGGTACTGTACTCCGTCGCACCCGCTGGCAACTCCAAACACGGGAGTGGTGTTATTAAATGGGCACTCGGTGGTGGCTTTGTTTGATTCCGGCAGCAACATTACCATTGTTGCTCGCCGTTACGTATTACCGCGACAGTGGCTTACACAACATATACAAGTCACTTGTGTACACGGAGAGACCAGGTCTTACCGTTCCACTCGGTGCTTCATTACATGGAAAGGGCAGGTTTCCTCTCTGATGGTCGCTGTGTTGCCTGAACCTCCCTATCCGGTATTCCTGGGACAAGACTGGTCGCAAACAAACTGCGGTAAAACGAGCACTGCTCCCGAAGCTTCCTTAGGTCTAGCTGTGAGGGGACGAGGCACCCTTCCCGCGGTCTCCACGCCATGCTCCAGGGCAGACCAAAATGGCACAGGCACCTCGCAGGGCGTCTCTCAGGCTGTGGACTCTGACCCGGAAGTATCCGCCGGGGAAGGGACAAGCCAGGGAACACTCCCGCAAAGCCACTCAGAAGATCCTCTCACTAATTTGGACTATCAATTTCGGTCCACGCCTGCATCATTTAAGAGAGAGCAGTGGAATGATGATTCCCTCCGGTTTGCCCGGAATGCGGTTGTTCTTCCAGGCGGCTCACAAGCTGATAGTTCCATACCACGCGAGCCCTTCTTTGTACTGGAAAATGATCTGTTGTATCGGGTAGCCACACACGAGGGGGAGGTGCGGAAATTGCTGCTAGTGCCACGTACCTTCCGGCGGAAGGTGTGTGAACTAGCACACGCTCACCTCCTGGGCGCCCACCTCGGGGCCGAGACGACACTGGAGAGAATTAAGCTCCGTTTTTACTGGCCCGGGATTAACGAGGAGGTCCGGCGTTTCTGTCAGTCCTGTCCGGAGTGCCAGATACACCAAATTCCTAGGAGGGACCGCGCTCCTCTCGTCCCTATTCCCCTAGTAGATATTCCCTTTGATAGAATAGGGGTCGACATAGTAGGACCCCTCGATCCCTCCAACCGTGGCTACAAGTACATATTGGTCATGGTTGATTATGCCACCCGATACCCAGAGGCGGTTCCCCTGCGCTCCGCTACTACAAAGAATATCGCACAGGAGTTAGTCAATTTATTTTCAAGAGTGGGTATTCCTAAAGAAGTCCTCACGGACCAGGGTACTCCGTTCACCTCGGATACATTCAGGGAAGTTGCCAAGCTACACCGGATAAAGCACCTAAAGACGTCTGTCTACCATCCCCAAACAGACGGATTGGTAGAACGTTTTAACCAGACGCTTAAACAGATGCTTCACAAGGTAGTCAGCGCCGATGGCAGGAATTGGGACCAGCTCCTACCGCTTGTACTCTTTGCCTATCGGGAGGTGCCTCAGGCATCTACTGGTTTCTCCCCCTTTGAATTACTATATGGGCGACAACCCCGGGGAATTTTGGACATATTAAAAGAGGGATGGGAGGCTGAGACCATTCCCTCCCCTAATATACTGGAGTATGTTGCACAACTGCGCGACAGGCTTACCAAAATCAGGCCTATTCTAAAAGACCATGTGACTCGTGCGCAGGCAGCGCAGGCCAGGTGTTATAACCGCAACTCCGTCCTCCGAGAATTCCAGCCGGGGGATCGAGTAATGGTTCTCGTGCCCACCTCCCATTCCAAGCTACTGGCTCGTTGGCAGGGGCCATACGAGGTTAAAGAAAGAAAAGGGCTCGTCGACTATTTAGTTCTCCAACCTAATCGTCGACCGAGCGAGAGGATCTACCATATCAACCTGCTAAAACCTTGGAAGGACAGAGATGAACCTCCCGACACTCGTAGATCCCTCTCCCTATTCACTGGCACATCTGCCCTTAACCTCGGTGAAGAGCTAACACCCGTACAACGGCGTGAGATAATCCAGACCATCCACGCCATCCCTGAAGTGGTGAGCGAGACACCCGGGCGGACTGCCCTGATTGCGCATGACATAGTCACGGATCCCGGAGTGATCGTCCGGGAGAGACCTTATAGACTCCCAGAGGCAAAGCGTGCGGAAGTGGAATTGGAGGTGCAACGAATGTTGGATATGGACATTATTGAGGAAAGTCATAGCCCTTGGTCCAGTCCTATCGTCCTCGTTTCCAAGCCGGACGACTCCTGGAGATTCTGCAATGACTTTAGACGTCTAAATCAGGTCTCCAAGTTCGATGCCTACCCGATGCCTCGCATTGACGACTTGCTCGAACGGCTGGGTGCGGCTCGATACTTGACTACCCTTGACATGAAAGGGTATTGGCAGATTCCTTTAACGGCATCCGCAAAAGAAAAAACGGCCTTTAGCACCCCTAGTGGACATTGGCAGTATAAAGTTCTCCCATTTGGGCTGCACGGAGCCCCAGCGACCTTTCAACGTCTGGTGGATAGAGTGCTGAAGCCCCACCAGTCCTATAGTGCCGCCTACCTGGATGACGTTGTCATTTATTCCGGCACCTGGGAAGAACATTTATCGCAGGTCTCGGCTGTTCTCGCTACCCTAGCTAAAGCCGGCCTCCGTATCAACCCCCGTAAGTGTTTCTTTGGCTTAAAGGAGGCCAAATATTTGGGCTATCTTGTGGGACGAGGACAGGTGAAACCACAATGTTCCAAAGTTAAAGACATCTTGGAATGGCCCTGTCCGAGTACCAAGAGACAGGTGCTGGCTTTCTTGGGGCTAGCCGGGTACTACCGCCGGTTCGTACCCCGTTTCTCCGAGAGGGCAGCGCCCTTGACTGACTTAACAAAGAAAAGCGCTCCCCTCCGAGGTAGTATGGAACGAGAAGGCGGAACATGCATTCCGTGACTTAAAAAAGGCCCTAACGTCGGCACCTGTACTAAGAACCCCTGATTTTGGTTTACTATTTATTCTCCAGACCGATGCTTCGGACACAGGCCTGGGCGCCGTGTTAAGCCAAAGCATCGATGGTGTTGAACACCCTGTGATGTACCTGAGCCGGAAACTGCTGGACTGGGAGACCCGGTACGCGGCGGTGGAGAAGGAAGCCCTGGCCATTAAGTGGGCCGTGACTTATCTCCGATGCTACCTGTTGGGTCGCGAGTTCACTCTGGTGACAGATCACGCCGCGTTGCAGTGGATGTCCATTCATAAAGAGTCAAACCCGCGGGTCACCAGATGGTTTCTGGATTTACAGCCTTATAAGTTCACGGTCACTTATCGCCGTGGCAACCTTCAGGCCAACGCCGATGCCCTCTCTCGTATTCACGACCTCTCGGCTCGGTCCGCCCGTCCTGACGGTTTCGGGCTAAGGGGGGGGTCGTGTCACGCATGCGCGAATAGGAAGCCGCGGAGGGACCTTAAAACACCTCAAAAGATGTTCGCCGGCGGGGCGTGGCGGGGTACTAACCTTGTTTCTTTGTTTTCCAGAATGAAAGACGCTCCACCATAAAGACTGACCGCAGTACGTCCACTTCCGCCCTTCCTCCGCCATCTTTCCTGACGTCAACGGTCCCATCATCCCTCACGCCTCCTTCCCAGCATTCCTTCACTTCCGGCTCCTCCCTTATAAAATGGCCGCCGACGCCTAGTATGGCGTCGCGCATAGGAAAGTTTAATTGTTTTGTTGTGACCTGAAAAATTTGTTGTTTACGGTGGATTGTAAACAATATAAGGGGCCGGAAAACCCCAAACCTTTTTGCTGTCTCCTTTTGACTCTTTTACACTGGACAATCTTGCCGGTTATATTTAAGGAGTCACCGGCCAACAGGGGTCATCAGTGGACCTAAAGGCGAAGTATGTGTAAGCACTGCTGAGCTATTTGTAGGAGTAGTTGTGATTTTGGTGGCTTTTGTATATATTCTTTTGTATATAGAGTTATATATCTCCTAGTGATCATTTTTGGTGGAGGTATATATACATACTTGGTGCTGGGTTAGTTTTTGATTTTGGTGCAATTGTTTTTGTATATCCACACACTTGTTTTTGTGCATTTTTCTTTCCTGCTGGAGGAACGTCTTGAGCCAGGGATAGAAGAAAACAACCTTCATTATTGGAGTGTGTTTGTAGTTTTTGTAGGAATGCACTGTTTTTGTAAATACACCATATTTTTCCTTTTTGTTTGTTTTTATTTATTTCTGAAGAAATGTCAGTGTTGAAGGACTGTGTCTCAAAGCCCACCTGACACTATTCCATTTTGGTTGTACAGCACTCTTATAAATAAACTTGCACCATTCACCCTTCAATTTTTGTCTGTGTCTCCTCTCTCCACTGATCCTGTTCGATTCATGAACTATCAGATGTCCAGAGTGTAGGCTGGGGCCACTTCCCACTACACGGGATATCACATGGGGGTCCTCGATTCCAAGGCACTTTTCTATTCTTTCATTATTTAAAACATTCGCACAGATACCTGGCTCCTTGTCCTGCTCTTTCCCACCCTAGCTCCTTGCGTCTTCCTCACTCGCTCCCACTTGTCCCTCCGATAACAGATTCTTCTAAAAGCCAAGTTATCAGAAAGCATTGACGGCAGCTACAGGAGTCCTATTTTTTCACTTCATGAAACATTTGTTTATCATTGACTGAAAGCCACATAGTGATTTCTGGTATTCCTTATTGGCAGTGTTTCTTTAAAGGGCAATCTATGTCAGGAAGGATAAAAGCCTCATTTGCTGAAATCATAATCCTCATTATGGAGGAATACAATGGAGTTGCGCTGCTTCTTCTGAATGTTGATCAGTGATCAGGGATCAGAATTATCAAAATATTCCTGCTTTACAAATTACTAGAGTTTAACTTGTTTTATAGTAAAATTGACAAAAGTACACATGCAAATACTCAAACTTGCAAAACGTTGGTCGCAAACGCTTCTGATTAAGCGTATCTGTTGGGGGTGATTATTTTTTCGTCCTTGACTGCCATTAGGTATTAGGATGAAATCCTTGAACCCATTGTCAGACCCTAAACTGGTGGAGTGGGTCCTGGGTTCCTCCTGTGGCATGACAAGGCCCAGCCTCATGTGGCGAGAGTATGCAGGCAGTTCCTGGAGAATGAAGGAAGTGGTACCATTAACTGGCCCACACGCTCGTCTCAACTAAATCCAATAGAACACCTCCAGGTTGCCCCTCAGACTGTCCAGGAGCTCAGTGATGCCCTGGCCCTGTCCCCCAGGGCACCATCTGTCGCTTCATTAAGAGCATGCCCACAACATTGTCAGGCATCCATACAAGCACATGGGAGCCATACAGAATACTGAGTAAGATTTTGAGTTGTTGTAATGAAATTTCCGCAAAATGGACTAGCCTGCCGCATCATTATTTCACTTTCATTTTTCATGGTGTCTTTGAATTCAGCCCTCTGTATGTTGATAATTTTCATTTCCATCAAACGATGTGTCATCCTTTCGTTCCTAACACATTACCCAGTCCATATCAGTATAGATATCCAGTATATAGGGTGGTACAGATCTAATTATGCAATTTTCATCATGCTATAACTTATTAAGTTAAATCCTGGACCATTGAGAAGTGTGTGAACTGACGACATGAAGAATCATCTTCGCGCCGAACTGGAATCATCCCTGCATAAATCAAAGTCATCCAGATGATCTGGATCTGCATAATTAGATCTGGACCACCCTGTAGATATATATAATGGTCGATCCAAATCACTTTTCTTGTCAGTAATAGAAATTAAATGTTTCTGTACTTCCTTACATGTACTATTTTGTGCCCCAGTAATTACCAATAATCCAGTCACCCTACAATCATTTAGAATATGTAACCAATTCAGGAGAGAAGCTTTTATCTGTTGCTTCTCTCCACCATAATCAATTTTTTTAACCTTATCAAACCTACTTTGTATTTAATCTTAGGAAAACTCTCTGGATTAGCAGAGAGAGCTGTATATAAATAACATTTTTGCATCTTATGAACAATTTGCTTCAGATTTAAGTTAACAGCAACACAATTTTCCACTATTTTCAAATTAGCAATTTTGTTGAAAGAGTTTCTCCCAATTTCCAGTCCTCCCATCGATTTCTATTTCAAAGAGCAATACTGATTAGTCCTCAAGACTCATCAATGAAGCATTTCATCAATATATAAAAACATCTCAAAGAATTCCTCTTTCAATGATCTTAAGGTACGGTGGGAAAAGGACTTTTCAACTAACATCTCAGGAAAGGTGTGGAAGTCAGCTATACATAGAATTTTCTCTAGTGCTATATGCGGGAAGTACTCAATAATTCTTCTTAAAATCTTTCATCAATCACATGTTGTGGAGAAATCTTCAGAAAAAATGAGCAGAGTCTTCAGAAAGGCAGTCAGAATTTAGACTTTATTGCAGAGCATATGAAACAACTGCAGAGCACATAACGCCGTCTCAGTTCATGAAATGAGCCCGGTGGATTGGGCGTGGCTCGTTTTTATTTCAGTTCTAATCACAAAATATCCCCATTTTGTACATTTTTCTCATCATCCAATTTATATGTTATCTTCATAATAATGACCTTTTGCTGTACTTTTTTCATAACAATCGCCTTGCCTTGTACACTCCTTTCCCCTAATAATCATGAATCTATTCATAACAATCATTAGGATTTGAAAATCATACTTCCTGCCTGGCCCGGAAATGACTGTCATCTAATCATGTTTTAAATTCCTCACATTCTCCCATTTCCTAATCTTGAGCTAATAAACATTGAAAGCCTTTTAATTGATCAGCCCTCATCATTAAGTTGGAACCAGGCTGACCCACATATGAGAAACTGAACTGTTCAATTAACACTAGAATTACCAAAGCCTACGAAAAAACTCATAAATCTGGCCCACCTTAAATCCCTTCGCACCTCTCCATCAGTGTCTTTTGTCTTGTAAATGTGCCGATCAAGACAAGCAGCAAGCAGTCTACTATTTTATCCCCCCCACCAATGCAGAACGGGCACAAAGTTCACAGATTATTGTTGAAACGGAACACACATGAAATGCATGTGTTCCAAATAACGATATATTATTTCCATTCTAAAACTCCAGCACTTCACTCCCAGATAAGCAATCAAGGCTGGAACTGGGAGAACTTTGTGGTAAAATTTGGTGGTATACATTGCTGACAATTTGCTCTATCTTTCCCCTTAGATGGGAACTGTATGATGATTTTATTGAATTCTTCAAGCGAAAAATATGTTTTCTTTATCAAGATATCTAAACACTATTCCAATTCTACAGGTACTGTAGAGGTTGCCTGATGAAGGCGCCTTAGCTGCCTTTGTAATCGAAATGCGAAAGCTTGCATTTGTAATCTGTTTAGTTAGCCAATAAAAGGTGTCATTTCACCCTACTTTCTCCTGTATCAATCTATGGCTAACACGGTACAACACTCTACTGATTTGACGATGAGGAAGTCAAATTTCTAATTTTTGAACCACAAATTGACAGTACTGCAGGTGAACTCAAAAACATAAGCTTTTAACCCAGAGCATAAAATTTAAATATAAATTGAGAAATTTACCTTTATAAATCTCAATAGTCTTATAAAGGTGTCCCCCATGAAGCTATGACAGTCGATTAACAATCCAAGGGTTTTTGCTAATTACTAAATATGTGATCATTTACAAATGTGTTATGGACAGTGTTCTTGATAACAGGTGCAGATGCTGAACAAGTAATAAACTGAAGCTCCATTACAATCTTATCTATATATCTACAAGGCACATTAAAGATACAGTCTAATTTATGTAATAAGGAAACCAAGCTATAACAAGCGTTTCATCGGACGTAACTTTACCAACCAAGTACTATCTTCTGACTTGAATATTTCTGAAATACAGTATGTTTAAAATCTTCAAAGCAGTGAGGATTGTGCTTCCTACTTTTATGTGAAGCGAAAGTTGAATCTATATTAGTACTGTAGACACAGTCTCTAAAAACACAATGAACAGTTTCATGATTTTTTAGATCATCTCCAAGGTGTTCAAAATATTACCTCTTGGCGTGAAAACTATATGAATTACATACAAGACATGAAAGGAAAAAACATTTTGCCCTAACTATCTAGTCTGTGTATGATCTCTAGACAAATTGAACAAACAAGGACAATCTGAGTACAGTGATCAGCCTTGACCAGTGTGTAGATATTTTGATCTGTAATGCTTTAAGACCTCTAAACATTTTGATGTCCTGAGGTTGCAATTTTTGCATAACTAGCAAACTCCTTGATGACACCAGTGTTGAAACTCAACAATCTGTCCTCCCTAGAACTTAGTTGTCCTTTGAATAGGCTCTTGCTAAGAGTAAGGTTACCTTGTAAATGAACAGACACAATCTGTGGTATTAACGCGATGATCTAAAACATTTAGCCACAATATTATATTACATGGGTCTGTTGTGATACAACTCACTGCTGTTACTGTTCTACTTCCTATTGATAAAAACATATGTTTAGAGACTTGTTTTTTAATGAATAAAATTACAGATGACATACACTTGTTTGAATAATAGAAATGACTTAACTGAGTAGACTGAATTCACATAAGAGACTTTCCACTTTGTTAATACACTAATAAAACATCAAAATAAAAACAAATATTTAGACTAAAAAGCTTTATACTGTGAGGGTTTGTGCTACAGATCGCATTTTTAGGATAGGAAGTTCTTTACATCTGCTAAATTACTAGCAGTTTCTGCTGGTCTGGATATACTAGTGAAAAGTCAGTATGGGAGCAGTACTGAAAGAACAGGAAAGTTGAAGAAGAAAGCAGACAAAAGTATAGTGATATGTTTTTAATTGACATTTTTAAAAGCATTTGTCTACATTATCTCTGATTTTAGCTATTGCAAATGTAGTGTACTAAGCAACCTACTAGGTAAGCAAGAACTACATAGAGTATAGAAGTAGATAACAGCTAAGCTGTTTACTTTTTGCATTGTTTCACTTTTATTTTTTTGTGTTTATAATATAAAAATTAAAAACTGCTATTTCCTCTGAAGATGGCACTGTTTTTGTGGTGGGAAGATTAGTTGAAGTTCGTATCTAGGGAGCCACAATCGTCAGAAACAACATTGAACAGCTTGATCATTTTTCCATAGTCATAGTCCTAGCCAGCATGTTTTAAAATTATTATGGATCATTTGAATAAGTTACCCACTGAAATGGGCAGCTTGACCTTAATCAACACCAGCTAAATTACTATAAAGTTGATCTGACAGGATAGACCTCGATAACATTAACTACATTTCCTCTCCTTTGCTTTTGATTAAGCTTCCTCTCATTCACAACTTTTATGCCAGAAGTGAAATAAAAGATTATAGATAAATAAAAGCACAGTCCAGAATGGTGAAAGGACACAGCAGCACCATTTTAGGAAAACATTAGGAGTCACCCTAACTTACGTGACTAAAACGTTGGGTAATTATGTACAGCAACATATATTGCATCAAGCTAACAAGAATCAAACTATCAAAATGCACATTGACCCATAAATTATCACAAATCTAAAACAAAAAGGCAATAACTTACCTTACACTCAGGATAACTCAGCCATGCAGCAGCACCTCTGTGAAAAGTTAACAGCCTAAACATCTACACCTGTTCAAAGGCACATACACAGATTTTAACAGGCTATATGTTAATATTTGCTTAACATTTTTATGTTTATGTGTAGTGAATAAATCTTTAGTAAAACTTGCTCTCTCACACAGTTCATTTCTTACATGAATAAAATGTGTATATATTTACATTTTTACTTAAAAAACTCTAATTATCACTGAATCTTATTATTACAATGTAGAAATATTAACAGATAATTTTGTATATTGTACTGTACCATACTAGAGTGTAGTTAATTCCAGCACTAACAGTGTGGAAAATATACCTACTCTATATACCTCATTGATTCACAAAACACATGAAGTCTGTAAATATGGCCAAATGTTCTTCATCAATAAAGTGAGTTCTGACTGTTTCGATTAAAAAAGAAATGCAAACAATGCCCCATTCATTACTGAAAAAATGTCATCTCTTTTGATGTGCTTTTTAGCTAACTTGAATTTTTTTCATATTTCTTACCAGATGAACTTGTTGAGACTACATGACGTGAGGTTGTCATTTACAGACTATCAAACCAAACGTCATATGTTCATGTAATGTAGTCATACTAACTGGCACATTTGGTAACCTCATCACACATCGTTCTATAAACATTCCATCCACCCATCTATTTTCTAGACCCCAATTTATCCTGAACATGTTTTTGGTGGAGGCTGAGCCCATCCCAGAAAGAATGCAAGGTGCAATGCAGAATCAGTCCTAGGTAAGAGTGCCACTCCATCCTGGGGTGAACACATACATGCACACAATTTAACACCACCAATCCACCTAACATGCATGTCTTTGGAACAGAGCAACCCATCATACATGGGGTTAACATATGCACTCCAAGCAGGGAGCACCTTTGACTCGGTTCCTGTATGGTAGCAGCACTACCACTATGCCATCATGCCTTCTGTCACATAAACAGCCCTAGAGTATTTACAATTTTTAAGCAGTAGTTTAAATGTTTCAGTATCCTTGGACCACTTTGACAATTCAGAGTTGATTACTATGGTAAACTGGATTTAAATTTTAATTGACCAAATGCAGGTGCAATAGTCTTTTTTTCCTGGCAACATTTTCACATTTTCAATACCTAGAGCACAGGTAAAACCACGCTGTTTAACAGACACTCACAATTAACCCAGGTTGGGTTACTTTAAAGGACACTCCTGTGTTAAAGTCTGAATGTAGCTCAGCACAATGTGAGTCCACTGTTACTTGCAATACTCTATAGGTTTAAACAGAGTAAAGAGTGAAAAGGAAAATGTGCTATTTGCTATTTTTAAATGACCATCCTTGCTGGTGATATGTTAAACCATACTTAGTTCTTGTGTTGTTGTGTTGTCCATCCTTTGCTTAGTTTACTTTATAATAAACTAGCAGGAGTACCCGGCATTGCCCAGGAATCTATAACCGGTGAATTTCTCAAATGAAAGAAACAGAACATAGAAATAGAACAAACAGTTTTCTGATTCACATTTTATTGTAATAGGTAATATAAGTGGTCATTCCAGAGTCTTTGGATACACTATATTTTTTGTTTTCCCTTGTGGTGAGAAAATGAACAAGTTCTGAGGATTGCCCACTGTAGAACATGCTACGTAGAGTTGTCCGTGCGAAAACCATTGATTTTGGAAACTGATGGCTGCAACTTGCAGTGATTGGCCTTGAGCCTTATCAATTAACATAGCAAAAGCCATATGAACAGGAAATTGCAGCCGTTTGAAATCAAAGGGTAAATCATTCGGAATCAGGGGTATTCTTGGTATGAAAACATCTTCACGTCTTGCGCAACCTGTCATGATAGTAACTTCAACAGTATTTGGATAGAGAGTCTTGACACAAAGGCGCGTCCTATTACACAGTAAGGAGCGTCTGTGTTGAACCGTGCTGCCATGTAACAGATGTCGGCGATGGTAACTACAGAGAGAAGTGACATACAACCGCTGCTGTGTGTGGGGAAAATGGTGGGGGAAGGATGCTGTCTTTTTAAGCCGAGTCTCTGTTCAAAGGTGCTGCCATATAATGGACGTTGGTGAATGAAATACAGCACTATCTGTGCTTGTGGAAGTGTGATCCACGGAAACGCGGGTGTGTCAGCCGGTCAGGCGCAGTGGGTTGTTCCTGTTTTACATCCATACAGCAGTTCCCCTTCACCCGATCAAAGCAGTCAGCCTTCTCATACTTGGACACTTCTGCCATCTCTTGGCAATTTAAAGAAACATGGGCAAAGAGCGACGCACAGGGACCAAACGTGCCGCTAGATGGCGCCTCCGTGAAGGTCTGTTGCAACATGCAACCATCTTCTATGATAAGTATGGGGACGTCTGCCGAACGCTGTGTCGGTGAAAAGGTGCCTTGCGCTTAAACACGAACATTTTTCCCAACCAAACATACCCCATGACCTCCTCCTGGTCACAAATGAGCCCCATCCCCAGTTTGGTGGCAATCGGACGCCCGGTGCAGACTTGTATGGCAGACAAACAAACATACATACATCTACTGTGCTTTATATATTAGAAAACAGCTTTTTTCTACTCCTTTGACCTCTGTGCTTATTATAAACACACACACACACACACACACACACACACACATATACAGTATATACAGTATATACATATATGCTGTATGTATATAATGTAAATACACATGTGATTCAACTAAGTCTTACTAATTTTGAATTTAGCAAAGGAATGACAAACCTTGTAATATTTGAGACACATTATTTTCAAGCGTTTTCAACTACAGCCATACATTAGAATTGTGTGTGTGTGTGACTTCAGGGAATTCCTATTATGGGAATACACAGTAGGCAATGAGATTACTTGACCTTCCATAATTAAATCTACAGAGGCCTTTAATTGGATGGTTACAGAATATATAAAACTAACAACTGATAAGATTAAAATCATATCCTTCAGGAAAAACTTAATATACCTTGGTAAGTTTGTGAAAAGTGTCTGAATGCAATGGTTTAGAGACTTTATTCTAAATACTAAGCCATGATTTTCTAAGGCAAGCATATAGTTTATTTAGAAATAACATTTAACATTTCTTATCAGTTAAATATTAAAAACCTTATTATAAATATTGTGCCAGGTTAGGTTTTCATGTTAAACTGTTTTCTAATATGTACAGTTAACCTATTAGAAATACTGATGCTATGATATGACATTTTATTTTTTTCCCAGCTAGGAGCAAATCAAGTGCATTATACTGTTGAATGCAACGCATTAAGATGAATCAAACTGCAACATTAAATAACAGCCAGTTTTGTTTCAAAACAATAAAAAACTCCTGTCTCAGACAAACTTACTCAGTAAACTTGCACATTGTTAAATATTTAGCATTATTCACAGTAATTCTCTGCACTGTTTCTGGGAACTGTTTGGTCATCATTGCTATCGCTCATTTCAAGCAGCTTCATACACCAACAAACTTTCTGACTCTTTCTTTAGCAGTTGCTGACTTACTTCTTGGTGGACTGATAATGCCACCCAGTGCAATTAGAACTGTTGAAAAATGTTGGTATTTTGGGGATGTCTTCTGTATATTTCATAGCAGTGTAGACCTCTTACTTTGCATAACTTCTATTTTGCATCTTTTCTTCATTTCTGTTGATCGCTATTATGCAATTTGCCATCCTTTCAAGTATAAGTCCAAATTTACAGTGATTTTCATAAAAAAGATGATTTTCATTTGCTGGTCTTTAGCGGCTATTTATGGATTTGGGATGACTTTTGCAGATTTCAGTATGAAACCTAAAGAGAGTATATATGATGGAAGCAATTATTGTGTAGGAAGCTGTAATGTAATTCAGAATGAAGTCTCAAGTACAATTTCTGCAATAATTTCCTTTTATATTCCTGGATCTATTATGATTGGAATCTATGTGAAAATTTACATGGTTGCATCAAAGCAGGCCAAATCTTTACGACAAACAAGTGAACACAGAAATGAAGACTCAAGGAAAAGAGAAACAAAGGCTGCAAAAACACTGGCAATCATTGTTGGAGTTTTTCTTTCTTGTTGGTCACCTTGTTTTTTCTGCATTATTATTAACCCAGCTATTAATTTTTCAATCCCTTCATTACTTTTGGAATTTGTTTTCTGGTTTTCCTACACAAATTCAACCTTTAATCCTCTCATCTATGCATTTTTTTATAAATGGTTTAGAAAAGCACTGAAATTAATTATATTAGGTAAAATATATGCAAGCAATTCTTGCTCAGTGCGGCTTTATTCAGAGTAAAGGCATAGGAGAACTGAATTCAGATATGTTGTAAAAGGAATCACACTGCATAGGCACATGATTAGTAGACTTTGTTGTATTTTCAAATTATAGAAAAGAAAAGAATACCCCAGCAGCACTGGTGTGAACAGCAGGAGTGTTTGTGAGTGCACCAGTGTTTTAGAGGGCACTCTGTAGCAGACAGTCAAAGTAAGTCAAGACTTTAGACTCCCCAAGTATCCTGACATGCATGTATCTAAAATAAAATAGAAGAAATTTAATGACAAATTAGTTGTAGGAAGACCATATTCACTCCACTAGACAGCTGATTGGCCAAACACGACAACTGCAGCAATTGCCACAATTTAATATTAGTGTTTCTACATGACCTTATATCTTGAAGTATATTAGTAAAATAAGTGATGTATCAATATTGACTACTGATGTCAAAACCAAGTAGGCAGAGCATAATCTGCATTACAATTTACAGGGAAATTTTACTCAATTGGCTGTGGTTATTCAAATTACTGAAACTGCGTAAATTAACTAAACATTAGTTATTTTCTTAAGACTCCAGGATTTGAGGGCCACAGTAAAGCATTTAACTAAACAGAAACAATCTGTATGCATTAATGAAATAATAGTTATGCAGATTGTAAAAAAATGATTAAAGAAATAGAGACATCTCAAAGGAAAATAACTGAGTGTTGTAGGTTCATTAGAAAAAGTGCCATATTATCATTAGTGCAAATTAATATTCTTTGTGGAAATGTTTTTTTTTTTTACTGAAATATCAAAATGTGCTACATGATGGTACAATTTTTAGTGCTGGCTCAGCATCTGATCGTTGTCTGTGGAGTCTGCATATTCTCCCTGTGTTTCTGAAGCTTTTCTTCCCACATTAATAAAGATGTGCAGGTAAAACGGTGACAGTAAATTGGACCAGTGGATGTGTGAGTGAGTGGGTCCTGAAAAGGACAGGAGCCGTGGGCACAGCTGGTTTCTGCCTGGTTTTTGGGATAGACTTTTGCACCTCACAGGATTAGGTTATGGGTGTTAAGCTAATGCATGCATGGAGGTAGTAAAGTTGACTGTTTTTGTCATTTTTGTGTTCACTGTATTTACATTTTGTGTTTGTTGTGTTTAACTTAGTATTTTTAAAAATGAAGCTATTTCCTTTACAAAATAAACAATTATAAATTGGTTTAAATGTTGAAAAATTAAAAGTTTGTATAAAATACATGCTGAATATTATTTTTCATTTGAATTTCTATGTTATACTCAAAAGTAATTTCAGCAATTTCTGATATCTTGAAGTCTGGTACTGATTTAAATATTTCTCAAAATCAGACCTTTGCAAATAATGCCTTTTAGTACAGTACTACTTATTCTGTCATGCTGTAATAGTTTTGTCAACAAACTATAGATAATAACTTCTTTAAGTATCAATAAAAAACAGAAATTGATTTACCTTTAACAAAAAATAGTGCTTGTGCTCGTAAAACCATGTATTGTATCTCTATTGAACATTCCATCCATCCATCCATTCATTTTCATTACATTTTTTTTCTTTATAGTGAATTCAATATAATAAATATGTTATCAAGCATAGACTTACAAGTTGGATGATTTAATATGACTTTACATCTTTGTCACTAACTATGTCAAAAGGATCACCTTGGACTCATCTCACACTGCTCATCATTTATTGCATAAACTCCCCTCTGCTAAACACTTCAGGTCAATTAAAACTAAAACTATCAGACACCTCAATAGTTTCTTTTCCAGAGCCATAGTCCTCTAAAATCAGTAACCTAGCCTGTCTTCTTTGTATATTCATGCATTCTGTCAGTTAATGTATGAATGCGTATGTGTGCATGAACAGTATGTGTACATGTATGTGTGTGCATGTGCATACACACTACACACTCACACTTTCACTTGTACATCATCATTTGCACATCTCCTTTATAATTGTACTATTCCACAAACTTGTATGAAGTTTTTCTTTTTACCTTATGTTATATATGTTACTTGTACTGCATGTGATGTATTCTGTTATAAGCAGCTCCAAATCTACTAAATCAAATACCTGTAAATTAAGTACTGGTGAATAAAAGTGATTCTGATTCTGAAAAGCTTTATTTCAATTTCTAAATTTTTTTTCAAAATAATGTCTTTCTAAATAGCATATTCATTGTCTAATTATCATTAAACAAAGGTAGTTTCCTCTTTAAGTGTAGATATTTCACAAAAACTCATCCCTCAATGCCCCCATTCTTTTTTTTAAAGTGCAGTTTTCATTATTGTTTTGCTCGGCACATGGCAGGAGCAAGCCAGAACAAAAAAAGGGAAGGGCCTATAAAGAAATAGTGAAAATTGTTAATCGCTGTACAAAATAGCGCGCGTACCACAACATCAATCATGATCAGTTAATTCCTAACAATATTGTATAATCTCAATATTTGATTTTTCTTTTAAACTCTTTTCTTAGGAAATGGAATGATAAACTTAAAAGAGAATACAGTTCATATCAGTGTGTTTTGAAATAACAACATTTGCCAGTCTAGCATCTGAAAATGCTAAGAAACTGTTAGCCCCATCTCCAGAAACTGAAACCCAGAAATTAAATTTTTGAATTTAGTCAATGGCCTTAAATTCCACTTATGAATTTATTTTCTAAAAATACATTTTTGCCAGATCAGTGTTTTTTTAGTGTTGGCCAATCTATAGAATATACTTTAAAAAATGCAATTTAAAAGGTTTTTCTACTATTAATCTGTCTACTGTTACAGAGAGCATAGACTTGCTGGCATCCTGGCTGGTGGTACCTTTTCTAGTCGGGAGGTCAATGTAATAGAAGGACAGTGGGAGACTGCCTCCCCGAGTATAATTTTCAGCACAATGGGTGGTAGTATTTCTCTAGCAGTACTCCTGTGATGCCACCTGCAGGGCTGTACTAGAGATATAGTTTTTGATAGTTAGCCCTTTTGGGGTCCTCTGCAGCTGCTGGAGGGAGCAACTGGTAAAAGGCTCTACTGTGAATTTAAAGTTCCTACTGATCCAGAAGTGCTTCTTAGTTACACAGGGCATGAAAGCAGAGGAGGACAACACTTGCATGGAGAGAAGAACAAGGTTGGAGGATAAAAGAAAGGATTTATTGTTGGTCTTTTGTGTACTGTCAACATCAACTGGAGTTCTTTGACTTGTATAAAAGGTACTGTGCCAAATAAAAGGCCTATTATAGCTACAACTAATGTCTTGGTCAGATGTGTCTGGGGTTTGGGATGCATAATGCTCCTTGTTGATCATAGTACATAATGAATTTAATTAAGGTTTACGGGGGCCCAGAGCCTAACCTGAAAGCATTAAATGCAATGCAGGAAGTGAATATGAACGATGATTCAAAGGCTATACTACATGTTTTTGTTTTCTCCATGGGCCTTTAGTTTGTTTTAGAGTAATGATACCATATTTTTTAAACCATTATGAAAACCATTCCTTCCTGTCTTGGTTTTTGTCTTCAGTTTCAAGTTCACTGCCTTCTTGCATGCTTTTTGAATTTTGTCTTTGTAGTAACTGAGAAACCTCCACTTGTGCTCTGTTTGTATTTGCTTCTGTTTAATTGTGTAATAAAGTAGTTAACTTCTTCCTTGGCTTTATGCTGGTTCCTCTTTATATTTTTTCTCATCCTAATCTGCACCACTAATTCATGCTGCCAATTAAGCATGGCATGGGATCTTTGTGGTCCTTGAATTTGCTCTCTTCCAAGGAATGACTGGTTCATATAAGTCAACACTTGAATTGCAAAGAAAAACAGAATTCCTTCATTAATCTGGATCAATGAATCACACTGATCCTGAACTGGGGGGACATCATAGCAAATCTTATCTGGTTTTATATTCTGCACAGCAATTCTGAAATTTAAATCAGAATTTACAGCACAGTAACTACAAGCCAGCTTTATTGAGGGTAGTGCTAGGACCTGATAGGGCTTTTTAAAAACAGATGCTGTTTTCTTTATTTACTGTATAGTGCTCCCACTATTAACGTTTTTTTGGAAAGATGTCACATTTTGTGGCTAACAATAGTGTTAAGATTTGACGGTGTATGTGCCCAAAATAAGATGTCTGACTGCATTATTGTCCCATTGGTCATGTACTGAAGTATCAGCATGGCCCTGTCAGATCTGAACACTAGCGTGGAGAGTCGCTCACGTTCTGAAGAGTCTATAGCTGCAGGTGGAAGCTGCCGCTGCACATTTAGTGGCATTACGCATACAGGTATACTTTGTCAGCATACCCCGTGTTGATCAAACACAGGAAGCTCTGCAGTCTACTTGTGACTTTACGCTGCAGGATGATAGGTAAATAAATCAAGATAAGCAGGTAAATAACATTCGATGTGGCTTTTATATATGTAATATATAAATGTTTTTTTTATATAAAGACCATCTCAAAATGTAGTCACAAATAGAACTTTGCACGGCACCTTGGTGAGCTCAGAATGCCTTGCTCATCCTCATTTGAGTTCACTTCTGTTATACTGCATGTTTATTTCTTGAAGATGGGCCCATAAGTAACAAAGACCGTTGGAAAGTTCAATATGGCGGCCGACAGTGGCGTCATACCACCGAAATAAGTGCGTGCATTGGTTTCGGTTAGTGCAGGGAAGCCACCTACCAAATTTCGTGAAGATGGGGCCATAAATAAGAAAGTTCAACATGGTGGACGTTGTCGACCATTATGACCGTTACGTGTAGAATTTCG
The DNA here is from genome assembly GCA_026402145.1 of Polypterus bichir lapradei. Lineage (NCBI taxonomy): Eukaryota > Metazoa > Chordata > Cladistia > Polypteriformes > Polypteridae > Polypterus > Polypterus bichir. Next base: position 112,904,767 of record JANRMT010062791.1, read on the forward strand.
AAATGAAACCTGCTTAACTTTTGTAAGTAAGCTGTAAGGAATGAGCCTGCCAAATTTCAGCCTTCTACCTACACGGGAAGTTGTAAAATTAGTGACGTTGGAAAGTTCAATATGGCGGCCGACAGTGGCATCATACCACTGAAATAAGTAGTGTGGAAGTTGACCCGGACACAGACAGGCAGACACGTTCATGTCACCCACAAACACGTTTATTTACACAATAATATTTACAATTTAACGTCACTAAGACTCAGTTCAGTGCACAAACCCCAAAACACTCAGTCCTGGCCACAATGCCTTTCTTCGGGCCGCCTCCACAGCTCTCCTGAGCTTCGTCCTTCCTCCTCCCGACTCTAGCCCTGAATGAATGGAGACGGCCCCTTTTATATGGTTCCCGGATGAGCACCAGGTGTTCCCGGCATTCCTCCTCTGGCCACGCCCCAGCGTGGCGGAAGTGCCGGCTGTTCTCCCGGCAGCTCTCCGGGTGCCGTCCTAAATCTTCCCCAAGGCATTGGGGTGCCTCCTGGCGGTGACCACGGGCCCCTACAGGGTGGAGCTTCCATGCCCTGTACCCGTGGCCCCCAGATCAACCAGGAAGGCGACCCCCACGTGATCCAGGGTGGGCGCAGACCCACATCAGGTCCCTCATGGCGTCCCGGCCGGGTCATGGCCCCTGGCATCCCAGACAGTAGGTACATCGGTTTCGGTTAGCGCAGGGAAGCTGCCTACCAAATTTCGTGAAGTTGCGGCCATACATAAGAAAGTTCAACATGGCGAACATTGTCGACCGTTATGACCGTTACGTGTAGAATTTCGAAATGAAACCTGCTTAACTTTTGTAAGTAAGCTGTAAGGAATGAGCCTGCCAAATTTCAGCCTTCTACATACACGGGAAGTTGGAGAATTAGTGACGTTGGAAAGTTCAATATGGCGGCCGACAGTGGCGTCATACCACCGAAATAAGTGCGTACATTGGTTTTGGTTAGCGCAGGGAAGCCGCCTACCAAATTTCATGAAGATGGGGCCATAAATAAGAAACTTCAACATGGCGGACCTTGTTGACCGTTTTGACCGTTACACGTAGAATTTCTAAATGAAACCTGCTTAACTTTTGTAAGTAAGCTGTAAGGAATGAGCCTGCCAAATTTCAGCCTTCTACCTACACGGGAAGTTAGAGAGTTAGTGACGTTGGAAAGTTCAATATGGCGGCCAACAGTGGCGTCATACCACCGAAATAAGTACGTACATCGGTTTCGGTTAGCGCAGGGAAGCCGCCTACCAAATTTCATAAAGATGGAGCCATAAATAAGAACGTTCAACATGGCGGACTTTGTCGACCGTTATGACCGTTACGTGTAGAATTTCGAAATGAAACCTACTTAACTTTTGTAAGTAAACTGTAAGGAATAAGCCTGCCAAATTTCAGCCTTCTACCTACACAGGAAGTTGAAGAATTAGTGATGAGTGAGTGAGTGAGTGAGTCAGTCAGTCAGTGAGGGCTTTGCCTTTTATTAGTATAGATAAAAGCATACTTGTTTTGTTATACGCGTACCTTTTGTGAAAGTGTTTATTTGATATTTGGACTTCAGTCTTCACATATTATACACTTCATGTCAAAATTTTGTCGGTAGTACTAAAACATGAAAAAAGTTTGTGTTTTAGATATGTATTCAACATTTCTTGCATTTCTCATATTTCCTCTCATCCAGCACTTTCACAGATCATTGTAGACATGGAACACACATGAAATGCTTGTGTTCCAAATAACGATATATTTTTTTTACCCTATACAACTCCAGGCACATCACACCGAGATAAACAAGAATTGAGCTGGGTGAACTTTTTGTTCGAGATGAGATCCGGTAGTGGTGGGGGTGTGACGGCAGTCTGCTTGCTGCTTGAGCTGATTGACACATTTACAAAAGAAAAGTCACTGATGGTAGAGGTGCGAAGGGATTTAAGGTGGGGCAGGATTACAAGTTTTTTCGTAGGCTTCAGGTATTCTACAGTAGTATTAAATATTAGATTTGCTATGCAAGATCTAAAAACAATATATTTGCTAAGATTTCCTCTTGGTTCATGATCAGTGTGATTAATTGACTGTGACGAATGAAGAAATTCTGTGTTTCCTCTCAATTCAAGTGTTGACTTGCACCAACCAGTCATTCCTTGGAAGAGAATGACTTCAAGGAGCACAAAGATCCCATGCTTTGCTTCACTGCTAGCATGACTTAGAGGTGCAGATTAGGATGAGAACAAATATATTGAGTAGCCCGTGTAAAGCCAGGCAAGAAGTAATCCACTTTATTACATAATTGAAGAAAAACAAATGCCAACAGAGCACAAGCACAAATAGAGGTTTCTCAATTACTCCACAAAGGCAAAATAAAAAAATAAAGCAAGAAGACAGTAAACTCTAAACTGAAAAAAAAACAAGACAGGAATAAATAGGTGTCATAGCCCGAAACCAAACCGGAGTCCCATGGAGAGCATAAAAATGTGTAAGAAAAACTTTTGAGGCATCTTGCATATTACTTCCTGTACTGAATTTGATGCTTTCAGGTTAGGCTCTGGGCTCCAGTGACCCTTAATGAAATTCATTATACTTTGAAAGTACTGTAATCATCAGAGAGCATTATTCACCACAAAACCCAGACACAACTGACCAGGAAACCAGTAGTAGTCCAAAAAGGCCTTTTACTTGGCACAGTACTTTTTATACAGGTCAAAGTACTGCAGCTGATGCTGTCAATACGCAAAAGACCAGCAATAAATCCTTTCTTCTCTCCTCACTCCTTGTTATCCTCTACAGGCAAGTGTCGTTCTCTTTGACTCCTGACACACCCAGATGAGGAGAAGTTAATTTAAATTTCAACTGGTTAACACTTCTGGGTCAGCTGGAACTTGAAATTGGTAAGAGGGCCTTCTACCTGCTGCCTCCTACAGCAGCTGTAGTGGACCCCAGCAGGCCATTAACTAAATTCTAAGAATTTCATTTCAGGGCTTCTGTTTCTGGAGATGAAGCTATATAAAGAATAATACACTGATGTTGCCTGATATCCAGGGTTAAAATTTATATAACTTGCACATGCACAAAAAGAGGCTTGAAATATGCATATGCAACTCTCCACACAAATGCTGGGATTTATGAAAGAAAACGTAATGGGCAAATGTATGTATATTTTCTGGCAACACTGACCCATATGTACTTAACTTGTTGGAGAAACTGGGAAATGATGACACCTTCGATGAAGTGTATGCAGCCAAACCAGTCCAAGATGATTCACACACATAATAAATCACATCAGTGAGCCATTATTAGAATGTACATCGACTTGACAAAGATATTACATCTCAGAAGTGATAAGTACTCTTTAAAGAGGACCAATTCTGAATATTTGCACTGAATAACATTTTTGACCTGTTGTCACTTATCAGGGAACTGGCCAGCAATCAGCAATATTTTAGCCAAGCTGCACTCTGTCATGCCTGCTGTGCTGTAAGTCATTAACTGACCAACGAGGCTCTTCATTCAGTTTTCATTTGGTATGGGTGCGCATACCTAAAACATAACAGGGTCTTACCAACATAAAAAGGGGATTTGTAGCAGTGTCTGGTGTTCCTAACATAATCTGAGCACTTTGCTGCACTTATAATTAATAAGGGCGTTTTGAAAGAATGCATTTGTTAATCACAAGCAGTTACATTCTATTAAAACACAAGTCATCTGTGATGCTAAGATCGGACAAACATTGTGGATTGGTGGCCTTGGTCAACCTATTATTATTTTAATTTAAGACAAAGTAGGCATGACAGATGACTTGTTGATGGTGCTGTACATGGTGGCTGGCTTGTTGACTTGGTTCTTGGCTGAACACTCAGTTTTTCATATGGGCTATACTAGTCACTGTAATAGCAATCATGTCATTTGTGAACATTGCCCCGGACACAGACAGGCAGACACATTAATGTCACCCACAAACACATGTTTATTTTCCATTTCTTTCTTACAGTTCCGCTCACCAACCCCCAATACCCCTCAGTCCAGGCCAATCCAATGCCTTCTCTTTCTTCTTCTCTTTCTTCTTTTCTTCTCTCTTTTCTTCAGACCGCCTCCTCCAGACCTTGTTACTCTTCCACCCGACTCTTGTCCTCGACTGGAGGGAGGTGGCCCCTTTAAATAAGCACCCGGATGTGCTCCAGGTGTGTTCCCGGCAATCTCCCACCGACACACCCCAGTGTGGCGGAAGTGCCGGCTGTCTCTCCAGAAGCACTCCGGGTGTCCCTATTTTCTCCTCCCCCCAACACTTCCTGGTGTGGCGGAAGTGCTGAGGTCTAGGGTCTTCCAGGTATTGGGGCCCCCCTGGCGGTAACCCCGGGTCCCTACAGGGTCGAGCTTCCCAGCTCTTTACCCGAGGCCTCCAGGGCGGTCGCCCCCTCGAGGTCTGGAGGAGGCACCAGCCCTCCTCCTGTCTTCTCAGGCGTCCCGGCTGGGTACCACCTCCATCCAGCTTCTTCCCCGAAGTGGGTCCTACTACGTACCCAGGGTCAAAGCCGGCGCCCTGGAACGTACCATTTCGGCACCCCCTCCGAGGTTTTCTTGCCCTTTTGGAGTGAGCCGCTCGCGCCTCCGTAGCCCCCGCCAGTAGTGGGGCCGCCCCATCGCCAGTGAAGAATCCTTCAGTGAAGCGTCCCGTCCTGTGAAGGCAGGTTCCCAACGAAGCAGGCCCTTCTGCTTATCCAGGGTCCGGCCCTGAAACGAACAGAAACAGGGGGGCAGAGCCGCTGCCTGGACACCCTTCCCTGGCATCCTTCTGTGCCACGCACTGGCAGTGCTCCCCTCTCTGACCGGCACCCCGGCACTTGCCTGTTTGGCACCCCCTCCGTGGGTTGCGTGCCCATCTGATTGGCTCCGACGGGTTTGCTCTCACTGTCGTCTCCCCCACCGGCGTCCCGGCTGGGTACCACCTCCATCCAGCTGTGACACATTATACATTCTAGTTGATAATGGGTACCCACTAAGATGCTGGTGCTTTATGCCTTTCCAATGCCCAGAGTGCAGAGGAGAGGCATAAAATATACCATACATGCTTTTGGCACTGTCAGCTGAGGAGTGCAGCCTGATACATCAAGAGAGAGGCTGCTCTATCAGCCAATGAAGGTCTACAGCATTGTGATTCTACAAGGTTTATCGGAAGAGTCCATGAATCATTGTTTCAGGGTGGCAACTGGGGGGAGTTAGAGGCATGTTTGTGTATGCACATTTACAAGGTGGTTTGCAATTTATTTATACCAGATTTGATAAATAACTTTTTTTTTTTGCCGTATTCATTTACCTGTTTTTTACAATGAGACCCTTGGTGTGAGTGCCATTTATATGGTGTTTGAAATTCTTACTGTTACTACATACTGTAGATCCTTCCCTGTTAATTCTGGTTTTATTTAGTACTACGATGTACAAGTCGGGTTGATAAGTGATTTTAAGTTGGTCAAGGTGAGGAAACATTACTGTGCCCTGTGCTGCTCCCGTATCTTGTCAGAGGTGGTTTAGGTTTTGTACCTAGTGCCGCCATGACAAGCTTCAGGCCTCTGTCACTATGTATTAGAGTAACTGATTTTGGGAAACAAATGAGTGATTGGTTCCTACTGTTGAATAAGGCTACAGATACCCACCACCCTACATTTATATTAATAATTTATATTCCTGAAGCCTGCGAAAAAATCCTGGACCACCTTAAACCCCTTCACACCTTTACATCAGTGTATTTTGTTTTGTAAATGCATCGATCAGCAGAAGCAGCAAGCAGCCTGCTGTCCCATCCCCCGCCTTGACGAAACTCAACTCTCCCAGCTCAAGCCAAGGCTCCTTATCTGTGTGAGAGGTTCCTCCTTCTTATTAAACAGTTTGTCCAGAGCAAATGGTCTGACTGGAACATCCTAAAAGACGGCGGTATTTTGCAGCACCCGAAATATACACATTGCGGGTCAGGTCACTGCCACCGCCAGGCTGCGAATGAAAAGACAAGCGGCAGCATTTGCTCAGGAATAAGCCGTCCTTCTCATGGCCCTGGAAATAGAAGTGTCAGTGTGCCAATTTTACATTATGTGAAAATAAACCCTGATCATGGCTCTGTGTAAAAAGAAGCCTCATTAACTAAAATTGCATTGTTTAACTCGAGATCTCTTAATGGCAAAGCATTGGTGCTGTCAGAACTCATCACTAACACCAAACTTGATATACTGTGTTTAACGGAGACTTGGCAAAAACCGAACAAATTTACGTCTCTCACAGAGGCGACTCCACCTGGTTTCACTTTCCATACAGAACCTCGCAGCTCTAGACAAGGAGGTAATTATCAGAGCAGACTTAAACATCAAATGAATCCCAATTGACTGTCCACTGTCTTTTGAGTGCCTGGCTTAAACTAATAACGGAATCAGGTCCTGTCTCACTCATTGTTCTTTATCGTCCCCAAAATACAATGCATCCTTCTTATCTGATCTGATTGAACTTTTAACCCACCTAAGCTCTTATTCTCAGAGAATTATCCCTCTTGGTGATTTCAACATCCATATTGACACTACTACATCTAAACTGAGAAATGAATTCCTATCCTTAGTGGACTGTTTTGACTTGACACAACATGTTGATTTTCCCACCCACTCTGGTGGTCATATATTGGATCTGATCTGCACTTCTGGATTATCTGTTGCCATCATTTACAGCACTGATTTGGGACTCTCTGACCATAAAGCAGTATTTTTCACTGCCTCACTGCCTTTCCCTCCTCTTACCTGTAAACAAAAAATTTCTTACAGAAACCTTAAAAGTATCTGTCCCTCTGTCCTTTCTGGATCCATTTCTGATCTTTTACTGTCTGCACCTATTCCATCAACACTAGATAGTCTTGTTGACCACTATAACTCAGCCCTTCATTCAGCATTAGATAAAACAGCTCCTTTAAAACCTAAGGAGATTTCCTTTAAACGTTCAGCTCCTTGGTAGAATTCAGAGTTACGATCTATGAAAGCAGCTGGCCGACGCCTTGAGAGAATGTCACGTAAGACTGGCCTCACCGTGCACATCCAGGCTTTCTCTGACCACCAAAGAGCTAAAAGAGAAGCACTAACCACTGCCAAGAACACCCACTATGGCAGAATAATAGAAAGTGGCCAAGATAACCCAAGGGTTTTGTTCTCTGTAGTTAACAAACTACTCGAACCCGCATCTGGCCCAACTACCTCCTCTACTGAAGCCTGTGAGGAATTCCTCCACTTTTTCCGTAACAAAATTAAAGATCTAAATAATTCAACTAACGTAAATACATCATCTGTTTATATCTCTCCCTGTTTTTCCACTCCATCCAGCTCCTTCTCTAAGTTCTCACCGGTCACATCTGTGTTTGTTAATAACCTGCTTTGTAAAATGAGGCCGACTACTTGTGCACTGGACCCCATCCCCACCACACTACTTAAATCCTGCCTTCATGCCATAATCCCGACTGCTACAATAATAATGAACTCATCCTTTGACAATGGGTCTGTGCCGCTCACTTTTAAAATCGCTTCTGTAACCCCAATGTTAAAAAGGTCTGGTCTTGATGCTGACAATCTTAACAATTTCCGGCCTATTTCCCACTTACCTTTCCTGTCAAAAGCTCTTGAGCATGCTGTAGCCTCCCAGCTCACCAACTACTTAACCACTAATAACTTGATGGAACCCTTTCAGTCTGGTTTCAGAGCGCGGCACAGCTGTGAAACTGCTCTGCTACAGGTAACCAATGATTTGCCTATGGCAGCAGACTCTAGACAAAACAGCATATTAATTCTATTAGACCTCAGTGCAGCATTTGACACTGTCAGACATGACATTCTACTGTCCAGAATAGAGAAAATGCTGGATATTGCTGGCACTGCCCTCCAGTGGTTCAAGTCCTATCTGACTGATAGGCAAGAGTTTGTTAGTCTTTGCAACAGCAGATCCAGTTCGGCGCCAGTCACACAAGGAGTTCCTCAGGTCTCTGTCCTCGGCCCTCTTCTCTTCTGTATTTATATGTTTCCCCTTGGCCATATTATCATAGCTATGGACTGGGTTATCATTTGTATGCAGACGATACTCAACTCTACTTCAATGTTAAAAGTGGAACTTCATCAGAGCTTTCTCAGCTCACAACCTACCTTAGTGAAATTAAAACCTGGATGGAGCAGAACTCTTTAAAATTAAATTGCAATAAAACTGAACTCCTGCAAATTGGGACTAAAATGTAACTTAATAAAATGAGCTCCTTCCCAGTCCACCTTGGCGGTGATCTCATCAGACCTGCCTCTACTGTAAAGAATCTTGGTGTCATTTTTGATTCCTCCCTCTATTATTCCTCCCACATAAATCACATTAAGAAACTTTCTCCGTAACATATCCCGTGTTCGCTCCTTCCTCTCCTTTTCTAATGCTTAGAAACTTGTTCATGCTTTTATCACATCCTGCATCGATTATTGTAATTCCCTACTGGCAGGGGCCCCTTCTTATCTTATACCATAGCTCCAGCTTATTCAAAACTCGGCTGCAATAGTCCTTACTTGAACCAACAGCAGCGAGCACATCACACCCATCCTGCTCCGTCTTCACTGGCTCCCTGTGTCCTACAGAATTGAATATAAAATCCTACTAATAACCTACAAAGCCTTAAATAACCTCACACCAAACTACATCAGTGACCTTCTCCATCATGTGCCTGCCCGCCCACTAAGGTCCTCTGATTCTGGCAATCTTGTTGTGCCCCACACTAATCTACACTCCATGGGTGACAGGGCCTTCAGCTGTATAGCACCCAGACTCTGGAATGACCTACCAAAATTAATTAGATCAGCTGACTCCATGAATTCTTTTAAAAAACAACTCAAAACTCATTTGTTCAGGAAGGCTTTTAGCTCTACTTGACTTTATTACCCTTCTGTCAGTTTACCTCTCTGTGTCAAGATGTTCATGTAACCTGTGTGTGTGTGTGTGTTAGACCATCAATTATATTGTCTGTTAGGCTTTCTCTGAATTTACTGTCTTAATCTTCTTTATTTATTTATTTGGTTTGTACAATGCTTTATATTGTATACCCTGCCATTCTTTCTTATATTCTGTAAGTGCCTTGAGCATGGGAAAGGCGCTATATAAATAAAATGTAAAAAAAAAAAAAAAATACAACTCCAGGAACCTCACAAGCAGTTAAGGAGCCTTGGCTTGAGCTGGGAGAACTTTTTGCCTGTGAGCTGAGCTCCAGCAAGGCGGAGGATGGGACAGCAGGCTGCTTGCTGCTCACACTGATCGACGAATTTACAAAACAAAAGCCACTGATGTAGTGGTGCGAAGGGATTTAAGGTGTCCCGGGATTAAGAGTTTTTTCATAGGCTTCAGGAATAACAGTGTTAAAAGGATTGATGCATGAATAAATGAATGAATTAATTAAAAAAATAATTAATTTGGTTTTGTGTTGGAGAAAGGTCCTACATTGTGCCTTGCAACACTGTAATGAAAACTGCACATTGAAAAAAAATCATAAATGCATTGAAGGATGGAGTTTTTGGAAATGTCTATACTTAAAGTACAAAGTGCATTTCAAAGGACTTAAACATGAAAATGTTTAAACATGCTTGCTGACATATTGAACTGAAATAAAGTAGGCACAGAAAATGGATGCATGGATGAATGGATGAAACGTTTAATAAAGATGTAATAATTTGTATTACCAGCAGAAGCACTATTTTCTGTTAAACTTTTAGCACTTTCTGTTTTATATTCAGTCATTTTTCAACCCACTACACAGGGTCACGGGGGTCTGCTGGAGCCAATTCCAGCCAGCACAGGGCGCAAGGCAGGAACAAACCCGGGCAGGGCGCCAGCCCACCGCAGGGCACACACACACACACCCATACACCAATCACACACTAGGGACACTTAGGATTGCCAATGCACCTAGTCTGCATGTCTTTGGACTGTGGAAGAAAAGCCGGAGCACCCGGAGGAAACCCACGCAGACATGGGGAGAATATGCAAACTCCACGCAGGGATGACCCAGGAAGTGAACCCAGGTCTCCTTCTGTTTTGTATTGATATTTTAAAAAGTTATTGTATACTGTTGTTGACAAAACCATTACAGTATGACATAAAAAGTAGTACTGTACTGAAAAACATTATTTTCAAAGAATGTCTGATGCAATATTACTTGAAGTATTTAAATCAGAACTACAATTTATTATACCAAAATTTACTGACAGTGCTTTTGACATTAGCATACAAATTCAAATGAAATATAATAAATAGAGCTTTTTCATACAAACTATATTCATTTTTTACATCAAAACCATTTTATTATTGTTTATTATGTAAAGTAAATATTTTACTAAAAGACGACAAACACAAAATGTAAACATAGTGAACATAAAAATTACAAAAACAGTCAACTTCATTACCTCCACGCATGCATTTACCTAAACCCCCTTTAATTCAATCCTCAGGGTGCCAAAGTCTATCCCAGCAACATTGTGCATGCAGAATCCAGCTCTGCCTGTGGTACCTGTCCTTAGCAGGACCCACTTATTCACATATCCACAGGTCCAATTTACTGTCACCATTTTACTTGCACATTTTTAGGAATTTGGGAAGAAAAGCCTCAGAAACACAAGGAGAAGGTGTAAACTCCACATAGACAACGATCAGATGCTGAACCTGTGAGTTGCCAGCACTAAACACTGTACCACCACTTAGCCTTCTGTTTTTCTTTCTAATACCTAATTGATACATCATTTATTTCACTGTTTTTCTTGAAACAAGATAAGCTCAAATAGGTACACTATTATAAAATTGTGGCGATTGCTGCAGTTGTCATTTTAGTGCTTAGTAAAGTAAAACGGTACAGCTGAGTACTGCTGCTCTTCCACACCTCCAGCAGACTGGGTTGTAAATCTGGCCAATCAGCTGTCTGGTGGAGCGGAAATGGTCTTCCCATATCTATGTATGTATGCTCTTTTTTCCTTCTCTTATATTTCAGAAACATGCATGTCAGGCCTAAAGCCTTGTCTCCCTATGACTTTGTACCTCAGAGTGCCCTCTAAATCACTGACATACTCACAAAGGCTCCTGCTGTGCACACCAATGCTGCTGGGGTATTCTTTTGCTTTTTATAAAATCTATTAATCATGTGCCTATAAAATATATATTTTTTTACAACATATGTGAATTAAATTCTTCTATGACTTTACTCTGAATAAAGCTGCACTGAGCAAGAATTACTTTCATATATTTTACCTAATATAACTAATTTTAGTGCTTTTCTAAACCATTTATAAAAAAAAGCATAGATGAAAGGATTAAAGGCCGAATTTGTGTAGGAAAACCAGAAAACAAATTCCAAAAGCAATGAAGGGATTGAAAAATTAATAGTAGGGTTAATAATATAGCAGAAAATTGAAGGTGACCAGCAAGAAAAAAAAACTCCAACAATGATTGCCAGTGTTTTTGCAGCCTTTGTTTCTCTCTTCCTTGAGTCTTCATTTCTGTGTTCACTTGTTTGTCGTAAAGATTTGGCCTGCTTTGATGCTACCATGTAAATCTTCACATAGATTCCAATCATAATAGACCCGGGAATATAAAAGGAAATTACTGAAGAAATAGTACTTGAGACTTCATTCAGAATACCAGTGCAACTTCCTACACAATACTTGTAATTGTTTCCATTAAGTATACTCTCTTTAGGCTTTATATTGAGATCTATGAAAATCATCCCAAATCCATAAACAGCTGCTAGAGACCAGCAAATGAAAATCATCTTTTTTATAAGAATTACTGTAAATTTGGACTTATATTTAAAAGGATGGCAAATTGCATAATAGCGATCAATAGAAATAAAGAAAAGATGCAAAATAGAAGTTATGCAAAGCAAGAGGTCTATTGTGCTATGCAATATACAGAAGAGATCCCCAAAATACCAACATTTTTCAACAGTTCTGATCGCACTGGGTGGCATTACCAGTCCACCAAGAAGAAAGTCAGCAACTGCTAAAGAAAGCGTCACAAAGTTTGTTGGAGTATGAAGCTGCTTGAAATGAGCAATAGCAATGATAACCAAACTGTTCCCAGACACAGTGAACAGAATTACTGTGCATAATGCTAAATATATAGGAATACGCAAGCTTAATGAGTAGGTTTGTCTGAGACAGGAGTTTTTTATTGATCTGAAACATAAATGGCTGTTATTTAAACCTTCAGTTTGATTCATATTGATGAGTCGCATTCAGGAATGTAATGCACTTGATTTGCCCCTTGCTGGGAAAAAATAAAATGTCATATCATAGCATCAGTATTTCATATAGGACAACAGATTACAATGAAAACCTAACCTTGCACATTTTTATTTTAAGGTTTTTAAGATATAACTAATAACACATGTTAAATACAATTTTTAAGTAAACTATATGTTTGCTTTAAAAATACATGGCTTAGTATTAAGAATACAGTTCCTACACAATAGCATATAGATTTTCTGCACACACTTACCAAGGTATCCTGAGTTTGGATGTGATGTGATTTTAGTCACATTACTTGTTAGCTTTATATATTCTGTAACCATCCAATTAAACACCTCTGTGACTTTTATTATTTCAGGTCAAGAAATCTCACTGCCTATGGAATATTCCCATAATAATTTATTTTCCCTGAAGTCACACACACACACAATTCTAATGTATGACTGCAGTGGAAACCATTTCAAAACAATTTATCTAAAAAATTTGAAGGTTTTTCATTTCTTAACTAAATTCTAATCAATGAGATCAAGCACAGGAAAGTCACAGCCACATTTTCAATATATATTGTGACGCATGAGTCACTGTCTTGCACCCGAAAGAAGATGCTGAGTCCGGCTTCAAGGAAACCAACTTCATTCCAATCAAATCAAGAGCAGTTGGGGTCTTCTTTCAGATGGGAGCTATCAGTTTATTACACACAGACACAGCAGGTTAGTGACTAGGTTAGACATTTCCCCGATTCAACCATCAGCCGGCACATTACGTGGCAAAGCTGCAATCTTGCGGTTGCCTCAGTGACAGACAAGCAAACCCTGCCGCATTGACAGAGATTTGGTGCATTGCGCAGCTGGGGAAGTTTCATGGTCTAAACCCCTCACAATATATATACAGTATTTATAGTAAATTCTACAGTCATCCCTACACTCAGATAACTGCACAAATGACAAAGCACTACTAAACATCAGTATTTATTATAATAATTCTTTGCATTTATATAGTGCTTTTCTCACTACTCAAAGCGCTCAGCAATTGCAGGTTAAGGGCCTTGCTCAAGGGCCCAACAGAGCAGAGTCCCTTTTGGCATTTACAGGATTCGAATCGGCAACCTCCCGATTGCCAGTGCAGATCCCTAGCCTCAGAGCCACCACTCTGCCTTATTATAAAATAAAGCAAACAAAGGAGGGAAAATACAAGAACTAGGTACAAAATCACAAGATAAACAAACACCTTCTGCTTTTCTAGGCCTGTCATAAATAACATTTGCACTAGGGAATCCATTCCTGGACATTTTTCATTCCCGCATTCCCAGGAATGAAACTGCTATAATTCCTGGGAAACCGGGAATGGCCAAGCTCGCATATATAGCGTGTAAAAATCGGTCAAGAAATAATAGAGTTATACTTGAAAATAATTAAGTGGCCCGGTTTTTTGGCCCACGGTGTAGTGTTTGGCCGATTAATTCAGTCAACAACAGACCAGCAGCAGTCAGTCTCCCGGCTCCGACTAAGACTGAGCACAGTGGACTGGGAAGAGTCTGCACTCGGCAGCTCACGAATGCCGGGACAGGGCAGACTTCATTGACGTCTGTCAGACAACACCTTTGAACAGCAACTTGAAATTGCAATGCGTCAGTCTATTGCATCCGCATTATCTGTGCCAAGAAACTTGCCATCAGAGAATGATGACAAAAAACTGGATGCATCAGTAAAAGCTGAAATGGTGGTGTTTCAGAGCAATGGCAAGCACGGGCTTTTTTTAGAAAAGTATATCAGTATCTGATGACTGTGCTGCCTACTTCAGTGGAGGCAGAGCATGCTTTCTCAGCGGCTGGCATACTCTGCACAAAGTGTGCTCTCGCCTGGACGACCGCACGCTGGACACGTTGTGCTTTCTACGCTCTTATTATTGCAACTAATTAGATACATGTACTTATAGTATATGACAGCATGAAATGCTTGTAGATAAGGTTAGTCTTTTATTGGTGTCAACATATTGCAGTAGTTTTATTAAAAATAAGTGTCAGTCATTCTAAAACCGTTCACATGTGAGATGCCCGTGCACTGTGTCATCCCCGGGAGCCCGGGAATGACATGTGGGATTCCCGAATTCCTGGGAATGGATAAACCCATCCGGGAATGGATTCCCTAATTTGCACCCCAGTTCACATTTCTTACATAAATGTACTGAAACAATACTTTTTTCTCTCACTTCATATACCCCCCTCTCTTTCACTCTTTTCATGCCTCTCTTCTTCCCATCAGACTCCCCAGAAAAAGTCTTTTACAACAAATTGTCTTCCTTAGACAAAAGGCTTCTGGACAGAGAAGGAGTGGATCCAGTTGTCATTATCCACAATGAATCAAATGAAACAGGTAAGGTCAGGCTGCTAGTTCTGCTCAAAATATTTAAAAACAGAAGTGGAACAGAAGTGAGAAGGTGACCTTCTCAGTGGTTATTTTGTTACTGGTAAAATTCAGGAGATTTAAAGGTTGAGGTGTTGCTCAAATGTTGGTGTGCAATTGGGAGACCTAGATTTATGGGAGTTTGGAGTGCCTTTTGGAGTGATACAGGCTGTTTCAATATAATGAACTGAATGGGTACTAATGTATTTTGTAGGCATATGAGTAGATTAGTCAATGATTGTGTGAACTAGAAGATGGCGGCAGGAGGTTTTGACAGGCCAGGTTTATAGATTCACATAAAAAAATGGACTGTGGTATTAATACAAATATAAAACAACTTTTTACATATGATGCACCAAAATAAAACCAATAATATATTAACAATATCTTGTCTAATAGTATTGAGTAAATAGTATTGCTAATAGTATCGAGTAAAATAAATGAACCGTAGTTTTATGTAGCTACTAATAACAGTTATTATGATATTACAGCAGTAACAGAAACCTGCCTTAATCCTAGAGATGGGGTGGAGTTTTAACACAGATTGATACATATTATTTAGGAAAGACAGGGCAAATTAAAAGGGTACAAGTGTAACCATTTACATAACAGGGATTTTGAAAATGTGACTGCTTTATTTGGATGATCAGGCATATCTTACTGAGGATATTTGAATGTGACTAGAAAGCCTCCTTAATATTTGGAGTATGTTATAGACCAGCCCATCCCAGTACAGATAATAAGTGCCAAATATACGTCTTTTTTTAAAATAATATTACAAAAATAAGTCTGGAGGGGACTATTGTAAAGTAAAATAAAGTAAAGACTTTAATTACTCACATACTAAGAAAGTAAACTGTATAAACAGCAAAGCACAAGAAGAGAGGCTTCATGTACAAAATATTTCTTAGATTCCATTTGAAAACTTTTCCTTCGTTCAAAAGACAAAAACAGAGCACACACAAAATAAGATTTTTAAAAAAAACATATGTATACTAAGTGCCATTTGAAATTGTTTTATAAATCTCAAATCAATTTAAAACTATACAGTTTTGTATGCACTTTTAGCAAACTGTCCCCATCACCACCCTCCAGTAACCATATTTCAAAAATTTGGTCATATTCCTCACTGGCATCTTCATTACAAACCATGGGAGAATCCAGAAAAGAAAACTTCAGTAAAAATGAACTTGAGGTATTACTGACTGAAGTGGAGAATGGCAAAACCATTTTTTTTTGCTGGTCACTCTTTAGGAGTCACAAAAAAAGTGAAAAGAGTAATAGCAATCTGGAATCATGTAGTAGCCACACCACAACAGGAAACAGTGTGAAATGACGCAAGCTGTATGTGCAGACCTGCAAGAAATTAAGAACATTCTTACTGAACTTGTCAAAAAATGAAATCATTTTTACAAGTAAATGTCAATGTTGTAATACATTAAAACATATGTAATGTCAGCATTGCAACATACAGTATAGAAGTCTTCTTACAAGTCTGTTTACATTTAACATACGACATAAAACCTTTGAATTGCCATTGCATTGATGTCCTGAGGAACAGGGTCTGCCCCATCTATGCATTCATCTTGTCCTATCTCAGGTAGCAAAGGCCGTCCATGTTTCTTAGCTTAGTTTTGCAGTACTGCACAAACCATCATGCAGTGGCAAATCTGTGTGACAGTATACAGCAGTGTGTTGCCCATTGAGTTCAAAACTCTGCCATCTACCTTATAATGAACCAATTATTTGGTCTATGACTCATCTTGAGTGCGAGTGCCTTTGTGGAAAGAAAAGTCTGAAATGTACTAAAGTTAACAATAAATCTGATAGTTGGGCTTACTTATCATGAAGCCATGCATCACACACAGAATGACCCATAAGTTCCCACAACACTGTTTAATAAAATGAATGAATCTTGGGTTGATCTAGTCCACATGCAACAAAATTAGTCAGACACATTTGAGCATTGCATATTAGATTTTATCAATTGAATGAAAGTGCTTTTTGTTTATAAATTCATTCTGGGATGCATTCTTTGTGTGCAGTCAAATCCACTGATTACAGCAGGAAAATCACCAGTTGCTGCAAATTGCCTTTTGATCTGGACTTGCTTATTCTGAGCATAAGGAAATTGAATGTATTTGGTTAGCATCTTAAATTATACCATACCATACAGATGGCATGTTACTGTTTAGAGATAACTTCAAGATTCCTGAGAGGTCAGCCAGTTCCAGCTGAAAAGTGCCCTTCGCCAAATACCTGTTAAAACCTGTAAAGGAAAAGGATTGAGTGATGTTCTGTGCAATGCAGGCTCTAATTCAGCACTCAACTCCAGGAGGATGGCTCTAGGAAGTCTAAATCAGCTTTTAAGGCTGCCATTATCATGAGCCAAAAAATCATTGCAGACATTACATTGCATAGCACTGGTGTTATCCTCCAAAACAGCTAATAATGCCATTGACAGTGTGGTCTATGGCCAGCTTGTTATCATGGCCAATACCCCCAGGCCGCCAGATGGAGCTCTCCCTGCAACATGGAGGTGCCCCAGATACCAGCATGGAATCATAGACTATGGGGTTGTCCCCTACAAACCTGTTGGATACCCCAGGGGCCAACAGAGGACGCTGCAGGGAGGCTTAGAGAGTCATATGTGCCCTATAACCCGGAAGTGCGTCATAGGCAAAGCGACAGCAGAACTGACGTTCTTCCGGGATGAAGAAAAGGACTTTTTATCTGACCACATGAACTGGGGATTAGAACACTTCTGGGTCAGGGACTATAAAAGGACTGTGACAGCTCCCAGACGGCGAGCTGAGCTGGGTGGAAGGATGGCAATGCGTCTGGGAGTGGTGGAGAGTTTATTGTATTTGTGATTAGTTGTTTAATGAGTATAGTGGAGAGAAGGGTGGTTTGTGCACTGTTGTTTATAAATAAAGTCAATATTTGGACTTCTATTTGGTGTCTGACATTTGATCGGAGGGTTCAAGGGAGCGATAGCGATCCCTATCTGTCACAGTGGCGTAGCCGGCAGGATACTCTAGCTGTCCTTTTGGCAGAGGACCTGTACAAAAATTTTCTGTGGGCAGAGAACCCTAAGACGATAGCATCAGAATACGCAGCAACATCGCCTGAAACCCCGTTCTTTAAGTCCGTCATGGGAAAGAAGAAGCTGAAGCCAAGTAGCAGCACCAGTGGAGGAGATCCACTCACCATGGCCGACACCCGGGAGTGAGTACAGAGTGGCTGCGCAGCATGGGAGAAGCCTCCGGAGGAAGATAAAAACACCGAGGTATGTGCCGCCGTATTTAACGAACATATTTTTAAAACATCTCATTTAGTACCGTGCACATACCTCGGAGAACGTTATCCGGAGGCTCTGCGAGAGGCAGGTAACTCTTCTGAAGATGGCGGTGCGCTCTCAGTCAAGCTGGTTGGGAATACAAGAGACTTCCGCATATTGGGTGCCGGCGAGGGACACGTGATCCAACCCGGTGTATTGTGGGAAGGAGTGTTATAATATGTTTGTTATAATATTAAGAATTGTGTCACTGTATCTGTTTAAGATCTCTTTAAATGTATTTTTAATTCTTTATCTGTGTAACATGCCATGAAGAGCTGAGCCAGCTTTAGCACAGAGTGTCAGCTTTCAGAATTGCTGGGCTAGGCAAAGCATAAAGACAGACAAGGACAGCTGTTGTCAGCCCTAAAAGGCCTAAGTGTTATATGATCTGACTGTCTGATGCTTAGCTCAGTTTGTCTACCTTGTTTGGCATTGTACTGGGGGATTTGGTCGTGTGGACACAATATAAAAGAACGCTGGAACCTTGCCAACTTTTGAAGACCTGTGGGAGTGCAAGACATAGACTCCAAAGCCACCTCCGTTGTGACAGCAAAGAAGCAATTTCTACATGACCGAATCTCCACGGTTTAAGATATGAAATTTGACTGGTCTTCCCTGTCGTTTTATAGCAACGTAAGCCGCATTAAACAAGCTAAGTATATTCTGTCTTTTCTGTGACTTTGTCGCCGCCTATCGCCGAAAAGAGGGATATCGCCGTTATAATTTATAATTATTTAAATAAAGGGTTATTAAAACGCCACAATATAAAAGAACATATTTCCACGGAGCTAACACTCCCATCGGAAACAAAGAGAAGATCCGCGTCCCGTTGTTTCTACCTTTGCCCACAAGGAGACGGACTCGAACATTCCAAAGGGGAAACAGGAGGCGAGCGAAGCACCGCTCACCTTACAAGAAGGTAAGGAGGGCCGGGAAATGGCTGATCGGTCGGTCGGCATATTAATAGAGACAGACCGCAGTCCGCCGAAGAAGGCGACCCGGTCCTCTGATATAAAGAACTCCAAGTCCCAGAAGCCTCCGCGAAGCCCGTCAGAACACTTGACGACAGCGGGCATGTTCATTGGCTCCCGGCCGGATGGTAAGGCGAACAAAGAAATAAGTCTACCTCCGGCCGAATTAAATAATATTGTAAACGTACAAGAACTCGAGAAATTAATCGAGCCCGTCAGTGGTGTTTTGCAGATGCTGACGGCGATTAAAAAGATCGTCGGAGACTTGGGAGAGACAGCCGACACGCCCATCCGGAAAGTGGATGAATTCTTGTGGCGTTTAGGACGACAGCCTCCTGACTTATATGACTTGGCGGTACAGGTAGGTAAAGCCAGTACCGTATATAATGAAATAGGGACGCAGAGTGACATGGGCCAGCGTTTAATCCATAGCGGGTGCCAAGTGGATGCGTGCCCTACAAGAGAGGCCGAAATGTTTACAGAATGGTCGGGGGAAGGGCCGAATGAGCCGGAGCAGCTGCATGCTGCTGTCTCTCAGAGCAATTCGGTCCTAATGACCTCGACCCGGGTTATTAATAAATCTAAAAGGGTGCAGACAGGAAAGGGGCTCTCTTTCTCTCATAGAGAGACCCAAACTGTCGACAAACCCCAGAGTAAGCAGGAGATCCCAAAAATAAAGCGGGGGTCTCCTGACAAGAAGGAGAAAGGCATAAAAAACACAGAGGCAGCTGGGGAATCCTCCTCAGCGAGAAAAGAGGCAGAGACAGAGTTCCCTGAGTGTTTCCAGTGTCGCAGAGGGAGAATTCAGGGAGGACAAAGGCAGTGTTACGGATGCCGACGGCCGGGCCATATTTGGCACAACTGTCCCTGGAGGACAGGGGATAAGGTGGATTACAGTTATGAAATTCCCCCTAGGTTCTCCAGGGAATACTACAGAAGGCACAGCCAAGGTCCGAACAAAAGTTATACATGGAGAAAGTCGACCCTCGCGGGGCTGGACGCTTCGCTGGGGGGAGAGTACTATGGTCTATGGCCGGCTTGTTATCATGGCCAATACCCCCAGGCCGCCAGATGGAGCTCTCCCTGCAGCATGGAGGTGCCCCGGATACCAGCAGGGAATATTGGACTATCAAGTTTTCCCCTACAAACCTGCAGGATATCCCAGGGACCAACAGAGGACGCTGCAGGGAGGCTTAGAGAGTCATATGTGCCCTATAACCTGGAAGTGCGTCATAGGCAAAGCGACAGCAGAAGTGACGTCCTTCCGGAATGAAGAAAAGGACTTTTTATCTGACCCGGAAGTGATAAGGATCACATGAACTGGGGATTAGAACACTTCTGGGTCAGGGACTATAAAAGGACTGTGACAGCTCCCAGACGGCGAGCTGAGCTGGGTGAAAGGGTGGCAACGCGTCTGGGAGTGGTGGAGAGTTTATTGTATTTGTGATTAGTTGTTTAATGAGTATAGTGGAGAGGAGGGTTGCTTTGTGCACTGCTGTTTATAAATAAAGTCAATATTTGGACTTTCATCTGGTGTCTGATGTTTGATCAGAGGGTTCAAGGGAGTGATAAAGACCCCTATCTGTCACAACAGTTATGTCATATAACACATGGCACACCTTTTTTTAAGACAAAATAGATAAAGTACACACTAAAGTAATTAACATTGGTTTTCCTACTAACAGTGATGACAGCTGCTTGAGAAAAAATAGCCATACATAGCCAAATGGGCTCTTGTCATAATTTTATTTCTACTTGTGGCAGACGTCTGGGGGTTGTGCCCAGCCAGGATGCCTGGAAGGACCGGAAGAGGGTCCATAACTCCCCTGGTCCATGTATGGGGGCCACGGAAACCAAGCATGGAAGCTCAACTCTATTGGGGCCTGCGGCCACCACAAGGGCGCGCCAGGAGGAGTGGAAAGCCCCAGATGTCACCACTTCCGGCACACCCGGAGTGCTTCTGTGTGCTCATGTGGCACTTCCGCCACACCAGGAAGTGCCACTGGAAGACCGTCACAGAGCATCTGGAGCACATCTGGGTGGCTATAAAAGAGGCCGCCTCCCTCAATTAGATGAGCCAGAGCCGTGAGGAAGAAGACAGAGCTTGGGAGGAGAGGAGTAAAGGCAGCAGAAGGATGTCCAAACGAAGGAGACGGACATTATGGGTGGTTGGTGCACTGTCACTGTGTTGTGTGCTGGAACGATAAATAAACGTCTGTGTTTTCGAGACATTCAGTATCTGCCTGTTTGTGTCCGGGCTGAACTACCACCTACTGTTCATCATATGTATTGAAAGGAATCAATTTAAAAGCTTTGCTCAAACCCAGCCACAGAGGATGCACAAACCAGTGTGTTTCTTCATGCCGGTCCCAAGCCCAACTAAATGGGGAGGGTTATGTCAAGAAGGGCATCCGGTGTAAAATTTTGCCAAATCCATAAGCAGACAGATGATCTGCTGTGGCAACCCCTAACGGAAGCAGCCAAAAGAAGAAGAAGAATTTAAAAGCTTTGCTCTATGAATTGTTCACTTGGACATTAGCCTTTCAGAAAAGGATACCATGAGCCCCATTGTCAGCTGCAATAACAGACAAAGTATTTGGACATTAGCCTTTCAGAAAAGGGTACCATGAGCCCCATTGTCAGCTGCAATAACAGACAAAGTATTCTTAAAATTTAAAATAAAGAGGCGCCACTTCAGAACAAAATTTTACGTGGTAAATTAATATATACTAAGCTGTACCTCAGACTGGAACAACACTTCATCTTACAACAATATATTGAACTTAAACACAAAGCCAAGACAATACAGGGGTTGTTTAGAGACAACTCTGTGAATGCTCTTGAGTGGATCAGCCAGAGCTCAGATTTAAACACAATTGAAAATCTCTGGAGGGAACTGAAAACAGCTGTCCACTGAAGGTCTCCATCCAGAAGAGCTTGAGATGATCTGCAGAGAAGAATGATAGAAACTCCACAAAGTGTGAAAAGCTTGTCTCATCATACCCAAGAAGATGTTAGGCTATAACTGCTAAAGGTTCTTCAACTAAGTAGTGAGTAAAGGATCTGAATACTTGTTTTAATTCACATTCCTTACCAGACTGAATTTATGTAGTTATAACAAACTAAGATGACGTCATGCAGGCAAAGGTGGGAAAAACTGGACTAAAAAAATCTACTGGGCACTAATATCTTGTGATGCCATATAGCTTTTTTAAAGCACCTGTAGTATTTCAGTCATGTTGTGAATGTTATTTTTTTCTTTAAGAGATCAAAGTTGGCTGATTATTTGTTTCCTAGAATAAACCTATTATATTATTTTGCATTCATTGTTTTGCTGGTGGCATCATCTTGTCATTGCTTTGAAAAACATCTTGCTGCTTTGTTCATATCAAAAAAGCCATTGTCAGTCCTATGTTTGATGGCACGACTGCATAAGAAGTCATAATTATCAACACTACTTAAGATGGCACTGCAACAGTAATAGTGTCCAAGTATCATAATAAAATCATGTAAAAACTAACCTTTTATTTTTCAAACAAGTTAAGGAAAGGACAGTTTTGAGTTCAATTTGCAAGGTCATAAACAATTCGGGATTATACTACTGCATGTATGATATTCAGATGTGGGATAGGATGAGGCAGTTCTTGTTTTCATATTTATAAATGGGTTATCAGAACAGCCAAAGAGGCAGCATGCAATTCATTATGTATGCGAATGCCCAAACAAAATAATTGTTGTGGCTTTAAAATTTAAAACAAAGATGGCTATAAGAAAATGTGAAAGGGAATCTGCTAAACTTATTATTAATCTGGCATCAGATAATGAAGAAAGCACAAATTACTTTTAACGAAAGAAAATGTAGAGCTCTTTGAGGGGGAAAACAACATATGGCATCATAATATCCAAAGCTGAAGGGAAACTAAACACCTCAATTTGCTTATGGGGCTAAGAAATTGAAGTAGGCCCCTTAATGCAAATTGTTTGTGTTTACCTGTAGCCATTTAAAACATGGAATTCTTTGTTAGATTCTGTTACTGCAGGAAAATTTCAAATTTTGTGGTATGTTGATTCAATTAAGTATCAAGGCTATGTCATTAAAATATAATGATCCATTCTATTGATGGAGATCTCATTGGGAGTGATATAGCAGACAATATTGTATCTCATCTGTATGTGTAATTAAGACAGGAAGCCTCACCTTCTTTGTGATAAATAGCTGTGATGCCCTTAGATGCCCACAGTCTTGGCATCTTCTTGAACCCGGGTCATCAGTACTCATTACTGGAATGGACTAGTGCAGTGAGGACAAACAACAACAAGAAGTGCAGAAGAGGTGCAGAAGTACATTGTGCTTGTACATTGAGCAGTGTCAAAATAAATGCAGTGTAGATTCTTTCTAAAATACATAATGTGGGGTACAGCCCGGACACAGACAGGTAGACATGTTCTTTCTCCACATACGTGTTTATTTACAATACTAATTAGAAATAAAGTGCACAAACCCAGTGCCGCAGCACCAATCACCCCTTCAAGTCCTGGCCGCACGACAATGCCTTGCTCAGTCCTCAGACCGCCTCCACTCCTCTCCTCCAAGCTCCGTCCACTTCAACCCGACTCTTGCTGTCGACTGGAGGGAGGCGGCCCCTTTTATGTACGCCCGGATGGGCTCCAGGTGCTTCCTGAGGAGCTTCCGCTGACACACCCCGTAGCTGGAAGTCCTCCGGGTGTTTCTGCTCCTCTTCCCCCCAGCACTTCCTGGTGTGGCGGAAGTGCTGGGCTCCAGGTTTCTTCAGGCACCGGGGCACCCCCTGGCGGTGGCCACGGGCCCCTACAGGGTTGGGCTTCCAAGCCCCTTACCCGAGGCCACCAACAAAACCAAGGCAGTTGCCCCCACGTGGTCGGGAGGAGGCACCAGCCCTCCTCCGGTCTCCTCGGGCGTCCCAGCTGGGCTCCACCCCCAGCCGCCTGTGACAGTGCCCCACTGCAAGCGAAGACCTGTCCGTCGGAGCGATACATCCCGAGAGGGCAGTACATTCCCGGAGTGGGTCCTACTCTGTACCCAGGGCCCACCACGGCACCCTGGGACGCACCAGTTCGGCACCCCCTCCGAGGCCTTCTCGCCCCTCTGGTCTGCACCGCTCTCACCTCTACAGTCCCTGCCAGCCGAGGCACCATCCGGTCACCAGTGGAGAGTCCTCCCACGGAGCAGACCGTTCCAGGAGGGCAGGTTCCCAACGGGGTAGGTCCAACGGCTCGTCGAGGCTTCAAACCTGTGAGGAAACAAAAGGGAGGGCCAGAAGCGCTGCCTGGACACTCATACCGGGCGTCCCTTCGATCACTACGCCTGCAGTGCTTCAACCCCCCCCATCGCTAGCCCTCGACTTGCCTGATCGGTGCCTCCGCCGTGAGTTCCATGCCCGTCCGTTCTTCCTTGCCAGGACTGCTCTCGCAGGCGGCTCCTCCACCTGCCCAGGATTCTCCCTCTGCCTCCGCAGAGGATGGCCACTGTTTGGACGTGTGCACCCAGCACCCAGACTTTGAGAGTCCACAATCACATAGCTTGACACACCTCTGGTCCAGCACCGAATTGTGACTGCCTGCAGCTCCCAGGGCTCCTTGCCCTTCACCTGATGCCACTGCACAATGCACCTCCCATGACACAGCTTACCACATCCCGATCCAACAAGCAAATCAAAGATGCACCACCTCAACAGCAGCAAACCCAGGGCATCTTGCCCATCTAATGGGTGCCACTGTGTCTTTTAACTCCCTCCTGTGTAAGGCTGTGATGGCTTCCCCTTATCTCACCTGCTCCACAACTCAGCTGACGAGATTGCTGCCACTTAATAGACTTCACAGCACTCAGTCTGACTCCTTAACAAAATGTTCAATCCTTTCATCTTCCCAACTCTCTCACACCATTGATCGCTGCCCTGTTCTCCGTCTCTTATTCTTACTATCTCCTTCTCTATTCTACTCAGGTTCCTTTATACTCTGTGGGTGCAGATGCTTTATTTGAGCTGATTGCATTTACATCTAAATGTGTGATCAGCCAATTTCACCATTAAGAACTCCAGGCCACACAGCATTTCAGCAGAAATGGAGTCCATTTCCACTGTTTATATTTTAAAAACTTTGCACTGCAACAGACCTCTAACTCAATTCACCACAATATTACCTTTCCATACATAATTTAAGAGTGTCATCAGCTGAAACAAAACATGCCATTTGTGTGTCACTCAAGATCCCCACTCCTATGACATAAGGATTTTGTGCTCGTGTCTTATTCTCAAAGAAACAAAACTATTATGTGAGTACTACAGAATCACTGGCAATATATTTTTGAAAGAATGGAAACATTGGTTAGATACTCAAAAACAATAAAAATTGTAATTATCTAAAGACACCAAAAAGTCTAAATATTTTTTATGTCAAGCTTGATGGTGTATCGATTATTGTTAGAGAATTATTGTGAGAAAGAACATAGCAAGGAAATTAATTTCAAGACAAGAAACGAGGTCAGAACAATCAACAGTGGAAAGCCTGGAAGACAATCTGAAACAGAATCTAAAGACAAAATAATTGGTTCATAACCATATTGACAGTCAAAAGGAAAGATATTAGTCTTTCCAGTTAGGCTTAAGAGATTCCATACTACAACTGCCTCTGGATTAATGTATTCTTTGTTTATTTGGACATGGTATTGAAACTATCTGTACACAAGGTAAATACATAATAAATACATGGCAGTGTTCTTTAGCATATTTAATAACAGTGTTTTGGGAACCTTGGATGTTAATGAGTAGTAAAAAAACACACACACAAAAATAAATGACTTTGCTTCTTTTACGTTGGCATGTAAATCTTGAGGTGAGATCCAAACAGCGTACTACTTTCTAAATTCAAAATAAATAGAACAAAACATAATTTATTTTGTTTAAGGCTAACACATTTTTAGAATAATTCAATCAGTGGGAGCAAGCAGGGATCTACTGTTTTTTCAAGTGAAAATTCAGCTGTACCTCTTTTGTTTTTTGTATGCTCAATTTGCTGAATTTATACCATAGCTGCTGGCACATTGTCAACACTGGTGAGGATGTAAGCTTACGTGACGTTTTTGAGGTGTACATTCTGCAGTTTTCCTTCATCTCAGTGATGCCCTGTCCAGAGCTGGTTCTGCCATACACCCACTGCTTCTTAGATAAGCTCCAACCCCTTGAATTAAAGTAACTGGATTTGAAAATATTATGTAATTATGCTGTTGCAAAACTTGTTCAAAATTTGCATGTGTGTTAACAGTGAGTTAAGAATCTGCCTTTAGTACCTACTTCAGATTTGCTCATGATGCAGTTTCCTAACCCTTTACTGATTGGTAATGGGTTCTCTGAAAAGACATTTTACAATATAGCTGACCATGTTTTAAAAATACCTTAAATAAAAAAAATAAGGGATGTGGTTTCAAGGAGAAACATACATAAAGAAATAGTCTTTTTGCTTACCAAACAGCTAATTGCTAAACTCAAGCAAGTGTCATCAACAGTACATCATTAAATTTGGCCAAACTGATTTACTATTTATGTTGGAGAGTGTAATTCAGTGCCCACGCTGGGGGTAAATTTTGGCCACAAACTAAAATTTCACCAACTAAACACCAGGGGCAGTAACTTTGCCAGTGCCAAGTCCCAAAAATGCTTCCTAGTGGCACTTCTCTGAAAAAGAACAATTGTGTTCAGTAATGAGAATAAAAAAGAGCCTATGCTTCCCCTGTGCAAATTTCTCAGAGTTATGTTGACATGTCAGACAAACACACATTCAGCTTTATGTGTTATATATTATAGTTATATATAATCCGAATAATAATTAAGCAAGTTAAATTTAACTAGAACTTCTTTTTGTACATAAAAAGCAATGAAAAACTAGCAAGGAAAATCAAAACTCATTTTGTCAGTACTAATGAAGTACGTAATACAATTTCACTGTACTCCATTCACATGAAAATAATTACTTAATATTTAATAATGTTTATCTTTAAACATAAACTTAACAGAATGACTAAAGTACACAGCAAAAGTGTTAATTAATATTGTCATCTTCAGAAACTAATAATATGTGTTAAGTTAGTATGTTAGCGTCCGATGATCTTTATGCACAGGCAGGAGTGTAAGGAAGCAGCTCAGACAGATAATGAGGGGCTAAACCATGAGGGCTTTAAAGGTGAGAAGAATAATTGTATAATTGATTCTTGAAAAGAATGGTAACCAATGCAAATCATAAAGGACAAGAGTGATGTGAGCAGAGTTTTTAGTGTGTGTAAGTAGATGAGCAGCAGAATTCTGAGCATATTGTAATCTATTGATATATTTAGTTGGGAGGCCATAAAACAATGCATTGCAATAGTCCAGACAGGTAATGTTGAAAGCATGAAGCAGTGTTTCAGTATTCTTTACACAGGAAAGAATGCAGATGAGTAATGTTGCGAAGATGAAAAAAAGCTGTCTGTACTATTGAGCTAATGTGTGGTTAAAAAGTAAGAAGCTGACAAAAGATTGACACCCAAATTACGGACTGATACTGAGGGTTCAACTAGAATCCCAACAATGTCACTTTTTAGCCCATGAAGGATATAAAGGAGAGATTTAGTACCAACTAATAAGATTTATTTTTTATCAGAATTAAGCCAAAAAAAAATATCTGTCAACCAATGACTGATTTCCTGAATGCAATCAGTCAGTGCAACAGGTGAAGATGTTGCAGTTGCATCAACACTTATATAAAGTTGTGTGTCATCGGCATAGAAGTGGAAGCTTAGACCTTACTGACGAATAATCTCACCTGATGGGAGCATATAGATGTTAAAGAGGATTGGACCTAGAACTGACCCTTGAGGGATACCTTGTGTGAGTGAAGTAGTGGCAGATTTGTGTTCCCTAATGAAGATATAATACATGTCAATCACTGAGGTAAGATGTGAAACAAGAAAGAGCAACACCAAAGATACAAATAGCTGAAAGTCAGGACAGTAAAATGTTATGGTTATCTGTATCAAATTCTGTGGTTAAGTCAGGGAGAACTAGAATAGCGGCCATCCCAGAATTTGCGGTTGTAAGTAAGTCATTGGTTACCTTAAGTAAAGCAGTTTCAGTGCTATGTAGGGCTCTGAGTCCAGACTGAAAAGGCTCAAGCAAGTCATGCAAGTTTAAATAATCATTAATTTGTGCAGCAACAACCTTTTCTAAGATCTTAGCCACAAATGGAAGATTAGAGATTGGGCAATAAAATCTGTAACGGATCTAAGCCAGGTTTTTTTAAGACAGGTTTTACAGCAGCAGTTTTTAAATCACTTGGAACAACACAGGTGCGGAAACTGCAGTTGATAAAATGAGAAATGGGAGCAGAAAGTTTAACAGTAAAAGCCTTAATCAGTAAAGTAGGGACATGGTCTAAGTGGCAAGTAGATTGATTTAATTTAGATATTACTTCAGCAATATAAGTTGATGTCTAACAGACCAAATCGTGGAGATAGTGTCAGCAGATGCAGAGGTAATATTAAAATGACGCAGAGAGGAGCGGTGAATATACTGCAGACAAGCAATGGCAAGCTTCATGCATAAGCCGTACATCACCGCATCTAGTCTGGAGTGCATACGGTAAACACATAATTGTGTTGAAGAGTAGGTAATCATCATTAGAAAAAGCAATACAGTAATCCCTCGCTACTTCGCGGTTCACTTTTCGCGGATTCACAATTTCGCGGGTTTTTAAATATAGTACTAGTATTTCCTAGTCTAAGAACAACAAAACAAGTTCAGTGACTAAGTGCGTTGTAACACGGGCTGTGATTGGTACATGGGAGGGAGACGACAAATCACAGCTTTCCGCTTTCTAATCGGGCCCGTGATTGGTGCTTTGACTGAGGCCCAGATCCCACAGCACCTCCCCTTGTCTCTCTGTCGCGGCCAATTCGCTTCAAGCTTTCTCGCCGAGCGGTTTACTTTACACTGTACTGTGTGTGATTTTTTTGTGGTTTCTTTGTGTTGAACTTCGCTTCAATTTCACCCCCTGCAATGGCTTCCAAACGTGCTCCTTCTTCCAAGGCTGGTGCTGAGCCTAAACGCCAACGAAGAATGATGACGATCGCTGAGAAGGTGAAACTTCTGGATATGTTGAAGGAAGGGAGAACGTTCGCGGCTGTGGCTGCAGAATGGCTAAGGATCTGCAAGAGCGGTCACAGGAATGGGACGACGATATGGTTTGATCGGTCCAATTTTGCAACAAGGTCGACGACGTCATGACCGCCTACAAGCTGCTCTTCGACCGGAAAAAGAAGCAGCGGCAGCAACTGCCGATCACAATGTTTTTGCAGCCTCGCAAAAAAGAGCCAGTTCCTACTACTACTTCGGATACACCTTCGGAAACCGTGGAAGAGGTGCCCCAGGAAATGGCACCGCCGTCTGAAGAGACGTAAAATACAGTCATCGGCTGCGCAGTAAAAGTCATCTTCACCTTCATCGTCATCATTTTTACTGCACAGCATATTCATCACCATCATCACGTCATATATAGGTACGTGTACTTCGCTATACAGTAACTATAAACTTATCTACCGATTTCATATTGCTTAGCAGTTGTCCCTGTTATTAATAGAGTAAAGATTGGGTTGTAAACAGTATAGGGAGGGTTTAAAAACGTTCAAATACACGTTAAATAATTATATAAATATGGTGTCCCTACTTCACGGAAATTCAGTTATTGCGGCCGGCCTTGGAACCTATCTCCTGCGATAAACGAGGGATTACTATATCAGCCACCACCACGTTAGCCAGAACCCATAAACTAACTCCAACTGAGCAATAAACAAAGTCAACTAAGAAAGTCTTAATCCTAGTCAAGTAAGAAAGTAACCATGCCGACTCAGGGAGAGTACAGGGGAGAGGGGTCGTAGAATATAGGCAGCGAACGGAGTAAAACTTTACAAAAACTCCAGAATGAATCTAGTTAGAATCCGTCCATAAAACATAAACAGCATGTGCAAGGCAGAGGACATAGTAGCAGCAACAAAGCAAAAGAAAGCAAAAAAGACACCGGTGAGAAGCAGCAGCCAGATTGCACACAGTGTACTCTCATGCGGAACTGGAACTCCAAATTCAGATCAGAAATGAAAATAATTAGCTTTATAGGGGAGCATAGAGCTACAATACAATACAATACAATTCAATTTATTTTTGTATAGCCCAAAATCACACAAGAAGTGCCACAATGGGCTTTAACAGGCCCTGCCTCTTGACAGCCCCCCAGCCTTGACTCTCTAAGAAGACAAGGAAAAACTCCCAAAAAACCCTTGTAGGGAAAAAATGGAAGAAACCTTGAAAAAGGCAGTTTAAAAAGAGACCCCTTTCCAGGTAGGTTGGGCATGCAGTGGGTGTCAAAAAGAAGGGGGCAATACAATACAATACACAGAACAGAAGAAATCCTCAATACAGTATAAAAATTTTACAAGTACAGACCAGAATTTAACAGTAGATGATATCACATAATATGATTTGAATTTGTTTAGAGTCCTGGAGACCTCAGCCATCAAGCTGCCTCCCCCATTTGGCCATTCCACAGCTGAAACAGCGCTGGGCCAGCCAATCCGATGAAAGGACCCCTCTACCCCATGATTCCTGTGATCCTCCATCAGGGATGACTTTATCTTAGACAGGCAAAACAACTTGGCAGGTGGGCTGTGGCACCAAGTGCCACATTTGAGTACCAAGAAGAGAAACAGAATAAGTGAGGGTTAGTAACAGATTATAACTATCATGTTACTTATGTTTTAGTGCTAATGACTAACAACAGAGATGCAGTCTGTACAGTTAATCAGCAGCTCTAGTCAGGATATGCTAAACTGAAGTAGTGAATCTTCAGCCGGGATTTAAAAGCTGAGACTGAAGGGGCACCTCTGCTAGTACCAGGCAGACCATTCCACAGTTTAGGAGCCCTATAACTAAAAGCTCGCCCTTCCACTGTTATTTTATTAATCCTTGGAATCATAAGCAGACCAGCATCTTGAGATCTTAATGTGCGCTCTGGCTTGTAAGTCATGATAAGTTCAAACAAGTAAGCCGGACCTTGGCCATTTAATGCTTTATATGTTAAAAGGAGGATTTTGAAATCTACCACAAACTTAACCGGGAGCCAGTGTAAGGATTTAAGAACTGGAGTTATGTGTTCATATTTTCTTGTTCTTGTAATAATTCTTGCAGCAGCATTTTGGATTAACTGGAGGCTGTATAAAGAACAGTTTGAACATCCAGTGAACACCGCATTGCAGTAGTCAGTCCTACTAGAAATAAATGTATGAATAAATTTCTCAGAATCCTGTTTATTTAGAAAGTGCCTTAATTTCCCAACATTTTTAAGATGGAAGAAACATGATTTGGACAACTTTGTAATATGCGCTTTAAATGACATGCTAGAGTCAAAGATAACTCCTAGATTGTGGGCTGATTCAGTAAAATTAATGGTGACTCCAACTGAGTTAAATGATGACGATGAAGTATTGTTGTGATCAGCGTCATTCCCTCCAACAATTAACATCTCTGTTTTTTTTCTGTATTTAAAGACAAGTAGTTCTTATTCATCCACTCCTTTAATTTACTAACACAACTAATTAAAAACAACATCGGAGAAACTTCATTTGATCTAAATGAAAGGTATAAATGGGTGTCATCTGCATACGAGTGAAAATTAACATTATGTTTCCTAATGATAGATCCCAGTGGAAGCACATAAAGTGAAAACAGTAAAGGTCCCAGTACTGAGCCTGTATGACACCATGTCTCACTTCTGTGTATAATGATAGAGTACTGTCAGCACATTTCTGTACATATTGGAATCGATTTGATAAATAAGAATTAAACCAAGTGAGCACAGTGCCTGCAAGCCCAACATCATTTTCTAGCCTGTGCAGTAAAATAGAATGGTCAATGGTGTCAAATGCTGCACTTAAGTCTAGTAACATAATTACAGTGGAGTTTCCTTTATCAGAGGATATAGAAATGTCGTTTACAACCCGCGTTAGTGCCGTTTCTGTACTATGACCAGTGCGGAAACCAGACTGGAATTTCTCAAATAAATTGTAATGCGTAAGGTGTGAATGAAGCTGATTGGCAACTACTTTTTCTAGTATTTTAGAGAGAAAGGGTACATTTGAAATAGGCCTATAATTATTTAGTTTGTGTGGTTTAAGTCTGACTTTTTAAGTAATGGTTTAATGACTGATACTTTTAGTACATCAGGTACTGTGCCATGCAATAATGAACTATTGATAATGTTTAGAATAGGCGCTGCAAGAACGTCCATGGAACTGTTTACTAGTTTTGTTGGCACTGGATCTAGGGAACAAATAGTGGGTTCCATTTTAGAAATTAAAGTTAAGACCTCCTGCTCAGTTACAGGATTAAAATTACTGAAGTTCTGTATGCAATGTGAGGCAGAGTCTACTAAGCTAGTATGCAGTTTGTACTGTGATGCTGAGATCTGGGATCTTATATCTTATGAAAGTTACAGAACTGACATTAGTCTTTTAAAGTCAATCAGTACTCCAATGACAAATATGTTCTGATATTTTTATGGAACATCAAAGACAGAAGTTTTGAGGTAAGCTTGTTATACTTGTTGATCATGATACCAGAAAGAAGGGATATGTTGTTAATTAGCACATGCAAGTAAGAATCTCAATGTACTCTATACGCTTGACAATAAATAAATCCATAAGGGTAGAGTGAAATTATGCAGTATTTTGAGCACCAGTCTTCCATCCATTCATCCATCCATCCACCCATTTGTATTTGGCCAAATACAGGGTAGTGAACTACATCTGTCATTGGAGTCTGTCTTGTCAGTATTGAGCACAGCAAGCCCTCAAAGGGAAGCCAGTGCATTGCAAAATACATTCACCAATAAACCCCCACTCAGTTAGACTTCATTAGTTTATGTAACACCTCCCAGACCGTGAGGCAGTGTTAGCAGTGAGGCTAAACAAACACTGCAATCAGGAAAATATTGGAGACAGCGCAACGATGAAAATTTAATCAAAAAAAAAAGAAAAGAACAAAACAAGTCTTCTTTAGGTGGTTGTTGTTGTACTGTTCTAGGATGGTAGTTTAAGCAAAACATTCATAGGAAGAGATGGGTTCAGTAGACTGGATGCTGGAAGTGATGTCGCCAGAGGTTAGTCCATCAGTCATTCCTCCTGCCTAGAACTGGTTCAGAGGGTAATTACTATTGAATGAGCCCTGAGGTTGTTTCCCAATCATACACGTGTGACAACGTATATTTGTCGGAGGGTTTTTAAATACCTTCATTTTGTGGTATCCAGAAATATATGTAAAAAGTGTTTATGTCCTGGAACTAGTGTACAATAAGACCCAAAAAAAATGCAAATGCAAAGCCAGATCACACCTGCCAGATGGGCAATTCAAGTTTATTCCATAAAATAGTGTAAGCATAAATGTGTATATTGAACAGTTTAGAATTATAAAGCATTAATCAATCACTGAGTACAAAAGAGCCAATCTATCAAGAAAAATATACAAGTCTACTAAATGTATATTATTTATTGTAAAGGAGAAAACAATTTTACATAAGAAAAAAACTATTACATGAGACAAACAAACACATCTCAAAACCAGATTAACAACTCAAATAGATTTACAATAAGAAATATGTAACAGAGAAATCAATCTGCATTCAATATATGCAGTATATAGAAAGTGCCAGTAAATTGATAAAATGATACCGGGTACCCACTTTTAATTCTCCGACGTTTCCTTACAACAAATAAATTGGAATCAGATTTTAGCTCTAATATAGCTAATTTTTTATGTGTCAGCATTTGAACAACAATTCATTTTTACTTTAGATAATCTCTGTATTGATTATTTAGTCATTTGGCTCTGTTACATTGATGATATATTTCTGGTTTGGAATTGCACTTTAGATGATTTACAGTGTTTTTTAGATATGTTAATAACTATGATTCCAATCTATCCTTTACACTTAATTTTGTTAATTCTATTTCATTTTTATATATATACTAGGAGGCTCTGCCCACTGCTCGCTTTGCTTGGCCAACTCGGGGGCAGGCACTGGGCCCCCATCTATCCTGCAGCTCAGCCACTCTGTTAGAGAAAGCGATTGTATTTAAAGATATGGTACAAGCCCTCCTGGCTCCTTCGGCACCCAACCCCAAGTTGCAGCCTAGTAGGTCGCTCCAGGATTTTGATATTTTAGTTTATAATTTAAAAATGAAAGTTCAATAAATTCGGAACAGAATGACACCAAACATATATATGTAGGTTTTAAAATAAGCCCGATTTAAAGCGTGATAAAAAATGTGACATAAAAACATCACATAAAATGTTGCACTTTTAGGCTTAGGATTGTATATATATATACAGTATATATAGAGAGAGAGAGTAGATATACAGTATATGTGTGGAATAACTCTTTTTAATTTTCTTTATTTCATTAACCAACTGATGTAATACATTTTGTGGAATTACTTTTAGTGAGCAGGTTAATTTGAATTCTTTGCCATTTTCATTGTGATTTTGTCTAATAAAACGTAATGACAGAACAAAAGTGTAGTTTCTTTATTAGCATTTGCGTGCTACAACGGTCAGTTGTCTAGTAGGGCAAAAATGAGAAAAATATTCTTCATACATCTCTAACACAAAGGAATATTATAAAAAAATAGATGTATACGCTTTGGTGGGCTGGTGCCCTGCCCAGGGTTTGTTCCTGCCTTGCGCCCTGTGCTGGCTGGGATTGGCTCCAGCAGACTCCCGTGACCCTGTGTTAAGATATAGGGGGTTGGATAATGGGTGGGTGGGTAGATGTATAAGATGTAGTTTAAGTTAATTTGATTAAAATAACTGTACAATTCATTTTAGATTTTCCTCTCAATTTGTAAGACAGTATTTTTTAAATTTTAAATAAATATATAATTTAAAGGTTAAAGGTTAAATAACGCCAGTTGTAATAATGTGTATCAATTCATACAAGCTTTACTGCTTTAAAATAATGCTTTATAAAAATAAAGCAATATTTGTATTAAATTATAATATCATTTTATTCAGATACCTGTTTCTAGCAGCTGTTTTTTTTAACCTTGAGACTCTTGCCTAATGATCATTTTCCACACCTTGTTACAAGTGGGAAATGTTTAATCCTTGAGGCAAAAAGAATTGTTTGAATTTCATGTCTCTGATTTCTCCTGTTGAATTGCCAGTATGTGTATAAAATTATCAAGCAAATGCCAGACACACCACTGGATGAGAAAGCTTTAAAGGAAGGTGAGTGTAAACATTGGTTCTCTTTAGTTATAGGCAGTGCACTTTAAAGGACAAGAAATTAGAGGGTTAAGAAAAGGAATTAGGTAAAGATCATCAAATGTAATTAAAATTCATAATTTATAATAAAAAATGTTTTCAACCTTAATTACATTAAAAAGTATTTAAATGCAAATATCAGAAATAAATTTCTGACTATTGTAAAAACTAACCTTTATAAAAGCAGAAAAGCTAAAAATTCAGAATTGGAAATAATAAGGTAGAAAAAGACAATGAGTTAAATAAAAGCAGAAACAAAATAGATATCTTTTTTCTGATTTTGCTTCTGAGATGTACATACAGTTATGCAAAATATTTAAATTACTGGATTGCGTTTACTTTTCACTTTATTATATGTATACAGGGTGGTCCAGATTTAATATTGCAGATCCAGATCATCTGGATGACTTCGATTCTTCATGTTGTCAGTTCGCACATTTTTCAGTGGTCTGGGATTTTCCAGTGATTTTCTATGTAATAAACTTAGCGTTTCATTAAGTTATAGCGTAATGAAAGTTGCATAATTAGATCTGGACCACCCTGTAGAATGACCTGTCAATGCTACCTTAAAACACAAAAGTATTTTTTCATAAACAGACCACGAAAAAGATCAATTCTGAATTGATAATATTTTTTTCAGGAGTTAAAACTGGATATCCTGTCTAATTGTTCTGTCAGAGGAGAGACTTACAGTAAGCCTATCGGTTGCATAAAATTCTCTCATCATAACCTATGCATAGCAAAAAAGCTCCCAATATATGGAGAATGCCATTCAATTTTGAATTCAGAAAACAAACAGGTAATTTTGCTTATGATTAAGAAATCCCTTTAAATAAAAATATGCCACAACAAAATTTGTGAAAAATAAAGAGATTTAACTTGGATATTTATTGTACGTTTAGCTGCACAAACAATTTATCTGAGCAATCTAGTAATTTTCAGGTTGACATAATTTGTATTACATAATTCATCTTATTTATAATCTAAGTAAGTAAAAAAATGTAAAGAATTACTTAAATGATTGAACTATAAGCTAAACGTGCTGGCATATTGGAAGATGGCAAGATTAAACGTATAAAATTAGTGCTTTAATTATTTCCATATGCTTTTAAAATTACATTGTTATCCAGCTATACTGCATAATAAATAATATCTCTATATCAAACGTTTTCTTCTTATTTGGCTGCTCATGTTTTGCATCAGGGTCTACATTACAAGTTTACTTCTTGGTATGTTATTTTGTGATTATCCTTTATTTTTTTAAACAGGCCTTAAAAGTAATTTCTTCTGTGGCTAACGATTTTGTATTTTGGGAAAAAATGATTTACTAAATATTTGCCAATTAATAATGATATGCTTTACTGCTGCAAAGTTCATACAATTTCAGACTAAAACAAAACTGTTAATTACAAGATGCTTAACCATTTCTTTGTATTAATGATACATCATTTTTAAACTTTGTTTTCTCAGGTAATGAACATTTTAGTCAAACAAACAGTATGAGTGAAGGCATCGATGGAATGCTACACGACAGTTTTTTTTGCTATCCATCTATAAACAACTCATGTCATAAACAAGCCCATCCATTTTATGCCCGTTTATTCATATACACCGCCCTCAGTATGGCCATTATTGTCACAGTTTGTGGAAATTTTCTAGTTATCATTGCTATTTCACATTTTAAGGAACTCCACACACCCACCAATTATCTCATCCTCTCCTTAGCAGTTGTTGATTTACTCCTAGGGGGTGTAGTAATGCCTCCAGTTATGGTTTCTGCAGCAGAAAACTGCTGGTATTTTGGGGAACTGTTCTGTAAAATACGGCACAGCTCGGCCATCATGCTCTGCACAGCTTCTATTATACACCTATCGATCATTTCCATCGATCGCTACTATGCTGTGTGTCATCCTCTAACATACAAAACTAAGATTACTGTGTCCTTCACTGTTAACATAATTTGCATTAGCTGGATTCTGTCAGCCGTGCTGGGATTTGGAATTGTTTTCCTAGAATTGAATCTAAAGGGCATTGGAGAGCTTAATAATCAGAACAACTGTGCAGGAAGTTGCATTCTTGTCCAAAACGAAGGCTCAGGATTGCTTTCATCCATACTGTCTTTTTACATTCCTGGAATTATCATGATATCCATTTATGTGAAAATATTTTCTGTAGCAAAGAGACAGGCTAGATCTATTAGAGCCATGGCTGCCAGGAGTCAAACATATGAAGAAAAGAGAAATGCAACAACCAGAAAAAGAGAAACAAAGGCTGCTAAGACACTAGCAATCGTGTTGGGAGTTTTTCTTTTCTGTTGGTCTCCTTTTTTTCTGTGCAACATCATCGACCCTTTAATACAGCACAAAACACCCATGTTTTTAATAGAAATGATTACATGGTTTGGATGTCTTAATTCAACTTTTAACCCACTTGTTTATGGGTTTTTTTACAGCTGGTTTAGAAAAGCTTTTAAAATGATTGTGTCTGGAAATATCTTTCAAAGTGATTCTTCTAGGTTAAAACTTTTTTCTGACTAAAAAATAAGTCTATATTTGTATATCCTGCTATTTTTATAATGTACTTTGATTATATTGTATTTGATTTACAAAAAATGTACAGTTTTTTTTATTTCATCAAATAATATAGTATATGTTTGACTTTAATTAATAAATGGTACATATTTTCACTTTATT
Source organism: Polypterus bichir lapradei (assembly GCA_026402145.1). Taxonomy (NCBI): domain Eukaryota; kingdom Metazoa; phylum Chordata; class Cladistia; order Polypteriformes; family Polypteridae; genus Polypterus; species Polypterus bichir. Next base: position 112,942,843 of record JANRMT010062791.1, read on the forward strand.
TAGATATTATTTTGTTTGTATTATAAAAGCAGTATCGAATAATCAATGATCAGAATGTACTGATGTAAATTAAAAAATTTGCATTGAAAGAAAAGTATTTTCCTCTTTTACATAATGAGAAATGAAGCAAAATGACACCTTTTATTCGCTAACTGAATAGATTACAATATGCAAGCTTTCAAACAGCTTCAGTCCTTCTTCAGGCAAATTGTAGTACAGAAACTGGAGTTCACTGTGTGTATATAACAACAACAACAAAATGTATTTATATAGCACATTTCCATACAAATGATGTAGCTCAAAGTGCTATATATACACTAGGAAAGAAACTAAACCTTTAAGTGGGTCATCTTCAATGTCGAAAATTAAAAGACATCGCTATGGTACATCTCCCTACCTACAGAAAAGATATAAACCTGTGCTAACATTTATAATATAGATTGTGTAGTTATACCACACTGCCAACAAGAACATTGCATAAAGGGATCATTTTCCTGCAGATCATCTAATGTGGTCTACCTGATTCTGTGTATAAAATGTCGCAACACTTCACTCTATGTTGGGGAAACTGGACAAAAACTGAGCCAAAGAATGAATTTACAGATTCCACATTAAACATGGCAATACAGATGTTCCCAAATGATCTTACTTCAGCAGCATTGGACACCGTGAGAAGGACTTTTAAGTCACAGTAGTTATGGGCAACTTCAAAACACAGCAGGAGAAAAAGGAATGAGAAGTTAAACTAATGCTAAAATTGAACACATTACAACATGGTTTAACTAGAAACAAGAATTTTATGACCACATATGAAGACTATTGACAGCTCTCTGACTGACCTAACACATATGATTACAGATCCACATTGTAAGGAAAACTCACCAAAAACTTTAAAAGACTTTTTTGGACAGTTATCAAAAGTTCTTGACTATACATTGTTCTCCTCTCCTGCTAAATGAATCTTAAACTTAAGAGATCTGGTAATTTTTGGCTTTTAAGTTGACCTACTTAAAGTTTTTGTTTCTTCACTTCTCCTCATTGCATCCATAATGGCTAACAAAGCACATTATCCTGTTATATATATAAAACCTTATTTAAAATGGGTTCTTAAGATGGACTGGTATCTATTTTTAGTAATTCACCAACCTGCAGGGAAAAACCTGGGGGTTGGTGGCAGAATTGGCACTCCAGCCAACATAAAAGACCACACACTGGTTCCATTCCATCTGAACTAGCGTGGAGCTGAGGTGTCACCCATTGCATGGCTGCACTCGGGTCCTAACCAGGGGTCCTGATTTGGTTTGTCATGTGGTGTGTGCAGCAATGCCCTGTATCAGTGCGTGCTCCTAACCTCCTCCTCCTCACAGAGAGAATATTAATTTAGAATTGTTCTGTTCATTTAATGAATGATACATTAAAACCTTACAGGAAAACTATTATTCTGTAGAAATAACACATATTAGTACTTTTAACATTTAAATGTATTAGGACAAACATTTTATCTTAAAACCAAGAACTTCTCAGTTATCATGTTTTTTACACTTCACACATGCTGACTTTAGTCTCAGTACCACCAACTGTTATGGAGAGAGAACTCCTTAACAAAATGCCCTAAGAACACCTGGGAAACGGATGACTACATAGGGTCCATATGTGACAGGTGTCCTGGTCACACTCACAGGAAATCTAACTTAGACACCATTAATATATCTAACTACGCCACCCAGTTTTATTAGGAGACTGGGAACTCTTGAGATTTACAGAAAATAGCACACAGGGTTCTTTAAGTTGGTCGGTGAGTAAACACACAATGAAAGACACAACAGTAATTTCAGGAAAAGCAACAGTAACTTCTATTACACAAGACAATGAAGTAAATTAAAAAAGATAAACGAACATAACAAAAAAATCTAACAATATCAGGTTCAAAAATCATTTTTTTTAAAAAGGAAAGCACACATTCCACACTCTAAAAGTCCATTAAAAACAACAATTGGAGGATACAAACTTTAGTGGTGCAGAGTCCAGTTTGTGCACTGTGTTACCCCAACACTTAATTGTTCAACTGTCCACGGATGCACTCTGTTCACTGGACACTCGTTTCCCAACAGAAGTTGTGTCAAATCGTTGAATCCCTGTCAGCGTCTCTTCGTTGTTCCATTTTTTTCCACTCTGGGCTCCTTGTGTTGTTGTGACTTAGGCATGCCTCATTTCTCGTCTGCCAGCTTTGCTTGGCCCTTTCATGCAGCTTCCCTTTCTCGCTGAACCCACAACTGATGTCTCCTTGTGGAGCTGTCTCTTCCTCCCTGGAAGTGTTGCCGTCCTTGTGCCTCACGTCATGCCAGCCAGGTACCATTGTCTGCCTACAAGATCCTGTGCTCTGTCCGAGTGTCTTGGTAGCGTTCTCAGTGGACCGTCCCTTTCTCTGCCTTCTCCTGCTCAGAAGTTTAAATCTCCTTCAGTCCCTGCCATTATCAGTTTTGGACAATCGGATTAAACAATGGCACATCTAAATTTCCTGGGTTTAGCAATTAATGAAAACAAAAGTTAACAAAATGTATTGTTTCCAACCATTAATGAGAACAGATCTGCTGATTAGAAACTAATATTGTCAAACATGTTACTTTCCAAGTCAGGTAAATACAGACATCCTCCAAGGAAGGAGCAGTTCTGTTATTACAACTTGGAGTTGTTTGTAATCTCAACCAGCCAAAAACTTCAAAGTGGTGACTGCTTTGCAATACAGCAAATACCTACACCCTGCAGACAGCCTTTTAACTTCTCACCCCCAGTCCTAACAATGGGTGCCTAATGGAACCACCCAGTGTACAAAAAAATGTCCCCCTCTGACACATACGCTGAGGGTGCTGGAGCAAGTTGTTCATTTAAGGACGAGACCAGGGAGAACTGGCTGAAAGTCTTAATTCTCTTATCTAATAGCTAGGGAAAGCATGTACTCCCTGGCTGGGAGTAATCAAAGCATGTCCCATGTTTAAGGGAAAGTGCAGTGTTAAGTCTTCCTGATAGACGGTGTATGGCCTCCCTCACTGTGGGCTGTTAGTGGCCCTATGACCAAAGAAGTTGTCCTTTTTCCAGTGGAGATTAAAGTCTGAAAGTGGGAGAGTACAGTAGTGTGAGGTAAATACTAAATGGCTCATTAGAGATAAAGAGACAAACAGAGACAGAAAGAGAGAGAGGAGAACTTGATGAAAGATTGGAAAATAATTTGATACATAAGAATGTTTTTTTTTTCTTTGTCATATTCTTTTGTAGTTTGGGTTCTTCTTGTGTTTCTCTCTCCCCCTCTCTCATACACATTTCTAAAATAAATTCTCTCTCTTAATTTTATGTTCATGCTATTATTTCTGATGATGGAGTGGCACTACAAGGAAACCTTCCATCTCAGTCTCAATAAGTATCTCTATTTGCAGTATTTAGCATGCGTTACAGTGGTAAACTTGTAGTGTGGGTGTTTGGCAAACAGGAAAAATGCCAGCTGGAGAATACAAAAAAATGAACCAGGCCAAATTTCAGAAAACGATGTTTGAAGTGATTACTTTCTAAAAATATTACAAATTTTTTATTTCTATGTTTTATTTATTTTTGATCAAGAAAGATTTTTTATGATATAGAGCACATCATGGATTAGTAAAACCAGTACAGAAGCCACAGTAAGGAGCAACTCAGTTTAGCCAGTTGGATCCAGAGGATGCAGACAGGCTATCATTAACTGCATGCCACAGTATCAGAAGGGTGTCATATCCAGTCTATTTTTTATCATTTGTGTATATCTTTTTTATTGTTTTAATATTGTACAATGGTGATTTCATCAGCAGCACTATTTTGAGCTTCAGTTGCTCTGACACCATCCAACACAAGGGTCATGTCCCATGTGAATGCTTGTGTGTCAAGTCATGGTAAGCATTTATTTACTGTAAGCCTGAGCTACATGCTATTTTGTTATCTGAGATCTGTTTCCAGAAAGTAAAAATGTTTTATTCAGTGAGTGGAATGGAAACTTTTTGATTAAAAGCTCATTTTTAAACATAAGCCTCTTTGTATTACTATTATAGTCAAAATGAGATGATAATACAAATCTTTCACTTAAATCCTTCCATAATGCCATGTTGCTTTGTCAGTGAATTTTCCAGAATCTTGTTCCAGCTTTTTTATGCTAGTACATGGGATATTTATTTTTGGAAACTAAAATGTGCAGGTTTTCTCTGAAAACCTTTACTTCATTGTTAGATTCAGACAGCTTCACCAATCCAGTACCTTAAGCTACTTCTAGTATTACTTGCGTTTTAGGTTCAGTTCTAACCAGTGTCACACACGTGCGATTGGGAGACAGATGAAGGGCCTAAATGATAGCAATTCCACGCCAGACCATGGGCAGCGGGGTGCACTGATTGTCTCTCTCAATCTCTTGCAGACCATACATAGGAAATCCCGCAGGGTACCGGCGCCATTGATGACATCACTTCCGGTCCCGACCCAGATGATGATGTCACTTCCGGTCCCGATGACGTCACTTCTGGTCCTGCTCAGATGACGTCATTTCCTTCACTGGCCTTTAAAGCCGCCATCTTGTTTCAGTAACTTCAGTTCTGCTTTGGACTTGCATCTGTGAACATCTCTATTCAATTTAACCCCATTTTTGCAGCCCTTGAATAATATACAGGTGGCTGCCCCAAACTTTCATGATGTCCAAGACTCATTCTTGTGACACCAGTCATTAAAAAAAAAAATCAGATAATCTATTTTTTTCCCATACATGCTTGTTTACTTAGAAACTGTATTTATCTTAAGATAATAAATCTATCAATGTGTATCCCTTGATCACATTTTTAATTCAAAGTCTAGAAAAATTGATTGCAATGCTCTAATCAAATCAAGCCTTTATGAAAGGAGAATAGATATGTACAAAAGCAAAACTAGTGTTTTTTCTATATAATATTAAACCAACCGAATTCCAACATATATTAAATATACTCCCAGGTTTCTCTAACAGCATGATTGAAAGTGTGACGTGACATCAGATGTTCTATATTCCACCCATCATTGAAGTTTAGACTGAGCAGTTATTTGAATAAAATATCTGTATAATATGGAGATCAAGTATTTTCTCACAAAATGATATATTGTTCCTTCCATTTACATTGAAGTGAGAGAGAAACCTGAATGTCACCAGACCTCCAGTACTTCAAATGGCAAATGCAAGTTTCATTAATCAAACATTTTAACAGTTTTACAAGCTCAATTATTCCACTCTAATTCTGGTTCTTAAAAGAAATTTTTTTGTCTTGCACCCTAATTTTGCCTTTTTAGTATCTTTATCACTCTCAATCACTGTGGCGTTTCATGTCAGGGGAAGGGAGGTGGTGTCCCTTGGAAAATCATTGGCAAACGTCATTCCAGTTGTCCCATTTTGAAAATTTATGTAGATTATATTCCCTAAGTCTTCTTGGAGAATCACACATGCAGGATGTGACGACCCTTTGCAGGACCTTTCTTAATTCACTATTATTATGATTTACAACTCTGGGTTGTGACCCATAGTTTGACAACCTATTGATTACAAGGTTGCGGAGATCTTTACAGCACTGTGTGCAAACCACAATCTGAACTAGCATATAATACAGTTCCTTTCCTGACATACTCACACTTACTCAAGCAGGCTCAATTTAGAGTTTTCAGACAGCAGGTTTAATCTGCACATTTTTTAACTATGGCATAAAACTAGATTTTCCAAAATCCATGAAAACACAGAAATAGTGACTGAAACATAATGTGATCCCACCACATAACCTAAAATGAGTTCAGCTGTATTTTAGATAGCATACCTACAAAACATTTTTTTTTATCATATTACATAAATCATGCAGTCAAACTGGGTGTCTCTAAACAAATTTCTTCTTGTGTGTTTCCGTGCATGTGAAAATGGACTACACTGTCATATATCTGTTACCAAGCCAAGCATATGGCAGAAATGCCTGAGCTGACGGGCATTCCCATTTCTGTAGAAAACTCTGTTGTTCAAAGCTAAACCTGAATAATACTTCCTGCTATTACTGTTTGCTTCTTTTGGTTTTTAAGTTTCCATTCAAAGCACTAACAAAGGAATCATAATAAGTAAAAGAAAGAGTACAAGAATGGAGAAATAAGTAAAAAGAAGAAGTGATACGAAAAAACAAAGGAATAAAATCAACTCTTAATACCTAAACAAACTCAATATTAATTGAATGCTTATAAGTTTAGTTTCATTAAAAAAATTACCATAAAATTGTATTCGGTTTAGCAGACCTTAATGCATTAAGGCAAACATAAAAGAGAAATAAATCACATTGTTTAACATTAGATCAGTACTTTATGCAAAAAAGGAATACTCCTCTAAGCAGTTATCTTAAAGCCCAGTTGAAGTAATGAGTAAATCATAATAAGCATGTTGATAAAAATATAATTGAACCAAAAATGTAATATTTAATGTTTTTTCATTTCCTCATTTTCCAAACACACTATCTAAGCTGTGAAGCAGCAGAAAAATATGCATGAATTTGTAACAAAATTCATTCTGCATATAGTTTTATTCTAGAGGAATTACTTTGAAATATTTTGCCTAACAGAATTATTTTGAGTGCTTTTCTGAACCAGCTATAAAAGAAACCATAAACAATTGGATTAAATGTTGAATTCAGGTAGCCAAACCAGGAAAGTGTATCTAACAATAAAGGTGGTGTTGTGTAATGTATAAAAGGGTCAATTATATTACACACAAAGAAAGGGGACCAGCATATTAGAAAGACTCCTAATACTATTGCCAGAGTTTTTGCAGCTTTAGCTTCTCTTTTGCTGGAAGCTGAGTCTCCATTTTCTTCAGTAACTTGCATGGGACGGACTGTGTCTCTGATTGACCTTGCTTGGCTCCTTGCTACCTTAAAAATTTTCATATAAATACATATCATAATACATCCAGGGATATAAAAAGAAAATAAGGATGAAAGCAGTCCAGACGTTTCATTTTGCATCAAAATACAGCTGCCTACACAATTAATATTCGTATTATAGAAGTCTTCTATACCCTTTAAATTTAACTCTAGAAACACAATTCCAAATCCAAGCACAGCAGAAACAACCCAGCTGGAACAGATTATGTTAACAGTTACAGATAGGGTGATCTTTGTTTTGTACCTTAATGGGTGACACACTGCATAGTAGCGATCGATAGATATAACAGACAGATGAATAATAGAGGCAGTACAAAGCATGATAACTGAACTGAGATGAAACTTGCAGAAGAATTTCCCAAAATACCAGCATGTCTCCACACTTCGAACCATAACAGGTGGCATTATAAATCCTCCCAAACATAAATCAACAACTGCCAAAGACAATATAAAATAATTTGTTGGGGAGTGAAGTACTCTAAAATGAGAAATAGAAATAATGACCAGTAGGTTTCCAACAATAGTGACAATGATTGTCATCCACAGAAATACATACATAAGGATACGGAGAGAGATTGCGTAAGGGCGTTTCTGACATGAGCTTTTTAAAGAATCATAACAATACTGGACAATTTCAGAATTTTCACTCAAAGTGAAGTTCATATTTCTTCTCATTGCCCCTAAAATAAAATACAATGTTGGTTATTATAATTTGGGACAAATAAAATATCTTTAACAATGTAAACATTCTTGTAAACAATTTCTATATACTTTTTAGTTAGCCAATAAAAGGTGTCATTTTGCTTGGCCTTTCTCTACATTCATAATGGCTAACACGGTACAACACCCTAGTATAATATACTTTTTAAAAACTCATTCTTGTTTCAGTTATATATTACTATTATTTATATTTCAGGGGTTGGAAGTTTGTTCAAACCAATTTCATAATGAATTACTTTTGCTTTGTACTAGAATTACTGTTATTAGATTAGCTGACCTTTCCTGCTGTTCTTCTGCAATCCTAATGACATTTCTCTATAGAATCTGCTGTGCTAATTGTATCCAACTTATTATTACAGTTAACAAAGTGTGTGTGTAAAGAACAATGAATGCAAAATGAGAACAGTTTCCTTAATGTGATTTATCTTTTATGCACTTATTACCAAGCTGCAAGTAACATCAGCAAGCAGTTTGCAGGTGGGGGCAGAATGTGTATTATCTCTCCTATAAGCTAAGGGACTGGCAATAGCACCCTCTCTGATTAATGTCTGAAAAAAATAAAATGTATGCACTGAAATGTGTGACTAGATCTCTTTTTCAATTTAATTATCAATTTATATCTGTTTGTATGGCAAGCCGAATTAACATTTAGAGATATCTAAAAATTAATTTTAAGATACCTAGAAATGCATTTTAGATATGTCAAATTGAATTACAGATATCTAAAAATGCATTTTATGATATCTCAAATAGATTTCAAGATATATTGAAATGATATGCTATACATTTTGAGATATCTGAAATGCATTTCAAGATATCTTAAATGCAATTTGATCACACCAGATATCTCAAAACAGCTTCCTGTTCATTTTTAGATATCCCAAATACATTTTCAGATATCTCAAAATCACTTCTTGCTCATTTAAAGTCATGTCAGATACATTTTAAGATATCTTATAATAAACAGGAAGTCCCATTGAAAGAATAGGTATTTTTACAGGAAATGATTTTGAGATATCTTGAAATGCATTTGAGATACCTTACAATGCATGATAGGTCAATTTAAGATATCTGAAATTTCATTAGAAGAAATCTTGAAGTACAGCCACGGTTATTTTGAGATATTTGAAAATTTATTTGAGATGTCTTGAAATACATTTGAGATATCTCAAAATGTATTGCAGATGTCTTAAAATGTAAATATATTTTAAGATATTTCAAAGAGAGTTTCAGATATCTTAAAAAGTAAATAAAATTTTAAGATATCTGAAATTCATTTTGAGATACCTCTAAATGTTAATTTGGCTTACCATATGATTGGACACTAAAGTTAAATAATATTTTGGAGCTGAACTTGGCACTAAATCTCAATTTGAACCTTATTGAAAGATAATAGTAAAGTGTAGCTTTTTTAAGTAGATCCCTTGATTTTCTTTTATAGTTAGCAGACTTTCTTACATTACTTCCTTTAATTTCATCGGCTTCTTTTTGACTACTAAACAGTCTGGCAATCTATAGACAAAGAGGACACACGTAATCATTAGCCTATAACTACCTAAATGAGAGCAGGTGTAGTTTTTACCAGTGACACCTTACAAATATAAAAATGCATATATGTTGAGGCATAAACAGCCACACTTTTCACTAGGTATTATATAATCTGTTATTCATTGTGAAATTCATCTATTTTCTTAACAATCATCAAACACAAGGTAAAAACATCACCTGGAAAGGGCACTACTCAGTAACGGTGAACACACATGCACACTGTGACCAATGTAACAACACTAATTCACCCAAAGTAAATTGTGTTTTTGACTGTTATAAGGCATAAAATAATTATGAAAAAAAAAAGATTTCAGTCTAATTTAAAATGATATGACATCCCAAAAGAACAGCATATGCAAAAATACACAATGCTAATACCTGTACTTACTTTAGCTGAAGCCCTTCTTTCATCAAATTAGAGCAAACCATACAGTGCTTCATTGCTTATATAGCTTGCAATGCTGTGACTCACTGTATATAATAATTAGATGGTGCAATCATAACACAATGAGATATCATCATGCAGCATAACAAAGAAAAAAAAAATTCAGACACTGATGATCGTTTCTCTCAGGTAAAAAGTTACAATTGATCTTAAAATCTTTTTATAGGATAAAGTAAAAATAATAAAATTATCAAAAAAGTATTATATTGCACATTGTTCACTATGCTACATCTAAACAAATTTACTGTATGCTGCATAATGTATGTACATTACTATATGATTACTATTAGTAGAACACACAGACCTTTGGTCCTCCACTAAATGGTGATTGATACACCAAAATAATGATCAACTTGATTATAAATTCTTAAAATGAAATCATCATGTAGTGGGAGATTCATTACTTTTGAAAGTAATTTAGTTACATTATGTATTATTTACCAAAAGAGGAACTAAATATGTTTTAACGTTACTGATTATTAAATATAAGGCATTAGAAGCAGTGTATTACTTTTTCTTCTTTTGTAAGAAAAACTGCACATTTAACTAGCCAGCATATATTCATTTCTAAGCTCATACATGGATCTTCATGAAACAGTCCCTCTAGTACTGTGAAATAAAATCCAACCTCTTTTTACAGCCTCTACCTAAACCACCGATAAAGTCATGGTGGAAACACTGGCCACTGTGTCGTCTGGTCACACTGTTTTAACATATCTATAGCAAATAACTAATTTAAAAATAAATGGATACTTTATTAATATGTTTATTTTACCAGTTTCTACGTAGCACACTCTTTTTCCGGTTGGTTATGCAATTAAGGCATGCGAAGAAGTGATGTTACCAGTAGGTTTGCTTCTTGCCTTACAACCATTGCTGCTGGGATAACAATAAAACAGGTATTATCACTTCCACTTCAATAAAATAAGTACTGCATTAGGTTACTCATTATTTTTAAAAGTAATCAGACTACCTAAACGACGTTACTAATCCATTAAAACGTACTGAGCTGTAAAAAGCACTCATAAATTTACTTCAGTAAAAGTAAATACACAAATTTTTACTTTCACTGAAGTAAGAAATTCTAAAGTTAAAACATACTTACCAAAAGTAAAAAAGTATCTATTTTCAAAAATACCTAAGGACCAAAAGTAAAATTATTTCATAATAATGAGGAGGTGCAAGGCATTATCTAGTGAACACAATACATTCTGGTTTTTTTTATTTTTCACAACCCTCATACAAATTTTATTGTTACAGAATAATGAATCATGCAAATGCATATGCCACTGTGCTTACCCTACTGGGATACTTGACAGTAGTAGCTGAGGCACCCCTACCTCTGAGAAGAATAATAAAAAATAAAACATAATAAAATTGAACATCTCACAACCTTATTACTTGAAAAGATACAAAATATAAAAAATCTGAGTGAAATTCACACAGACTGGGTGTATTATACTTCTGTGAAGTAAAGCTGGATTTTAAAAGGGCAATTATTACATTAAATAATAATACAACAATTTCAGAATTGTGGTTTATCTTTAACAAGAATTCTCTTAAGAAAGCTGTAGTTTTCTTTGGTCAATTTGTTACCCAGTTTTCTCTTTAAAGCACTTATTTACACCAAAGAATTAACCATAATTCAATTCAAGGCATATTATTAACCTTATGGCATCACCAAATGAATACCAGCTATCTCATAATCTATATTCATACTTTTAATGCACACCATTACACAATTAACATTTTCCCACACATACAGTGGAACCTCGGTTCACGAACGTCTCGGAACACATACAAATCGGTTTACGACCAAAAAGTTTGCCAAACTTTTGCATCTGCTCACGACCACAGACTCGGTATACGAACAAGCCAGTTTCCCTTTCAGTTTGTGCGCGCCGATGATTTCCAAACGTGTTCAGTCCCTTCCTGTGCATTCCCTGTGCAGCGAGAGAGAGAGAGACAGACAGACAGACACACACACACACACACGCACGCACGCGCACAAGAGTGACACACACACACGTGCGCGCGAGAGAGAGAGAGAGACACACACGCGTACACGCGCGATAGAGTGAGACGTCTGGTCGCATAAGGCTTGTTTTTAAAGAGACAGATCCGAGCGTTCTTTTAACCTCATTGTATTTAATGAAGACTTTTTTCTATTGGATTTTAACCTCCATTTTTGTTTACAGCATTAGGTTTGTAGCGTGCATTGTTGCAATGTTACTTTTCTTGGTGGTTTATTAAATTATGGTTCTTTCAAATGTTCAATGTTTTTCCTTGTGCTTAAAACTCATTAAAAAAAAGTGTTTTTAGCGAGTGGTTCGTAGCGCTACAGCGCAAACTCTTGCAGTGCTGGTTTTCTCTGTTGTTCAAGGTTTTCTCAGTGTTATTCAATGTTTTTACATTTAGTTTACTATTACACTGTGCATTCTATGGTATAATTAACTATATTTGTGCTTAAAAATATTTAAAAAAATATATTTACATACAGTTTGTATGGTCTGGAACGGATTAATTGTATTTACATACAATCCTATGGGGGAAATTACTTCAGTTCACGACCAAATCGGTTTGAGACCAGAGTTTTGGAACAAATTATGGTCGTGAATCGAGGTACCACTGTACAAGCATTAAACCAACTTGTATTAATATTACACCACAATATTTCAGAATCAATACAACATAATAAAATGGCAATACAACATAATAAAATGGCAATTATAAATCAAGAGTCAATGTTCTACCAGAAAATGTTGTGATCATAGGTCCATTCTTTTGAATTGTTCTTTCCTGAATCACCTAAAGTACTAATAATAAGGACAGTTCAGAGAAGATATAAGTTACACACATTACATTTCACTCGAATACAATATAATATGTGTGCAGTAATTTATCCAATAATTTACCAAGATAAATGATATTCTGGTCAGCAGGGCAATTTTCTATTAGTTTTCCCTGAGCTCAGATTCATAAGGTAGCAACAAACTTATTTATCTCTGCTTGAAGGAAATCTGACACCCCTTTAATGAGCATTCACATAATACAATACAATACAATACAATTGTACAATACCAAAATCACACAAGGAGTGCCGCAATGGGCCTTAACAGGCCCTGCCTCTTGACAGCCCCCCAGCCTTGACTCTCTAAGAAGACAAGGAACAACTCCCAAAAAAAAACCCCAGTAGGGAAAAAATGGAAGAAACCTCGGGAAAGGCAGTTCAAAGAGAGACCCCTTTCCAGGTAGGTTGGGCGTGCAGTGGGTGTCAAAAAGAAGGGGGGCAATACAATACAACACACAGAACAGAACAAATCCTCAATACAGTATAAAAATAAAAATTTTAGAAGTACTAGCAGAATTTAACAATGGATGACATCACATAATATGATTTTAAGTTTGTTTATAGTCCTGGAGACCTCATCCATCAAGCTGCCTCCCCCATTTGGCCATTCCACAGGTGAAACAATGCTGGGCCAGCCAATCCAATGAAAGGATCTCTCTTTCCCATGATTCCAGCGATCCTCCATCAGGGGTGACTTTACCATAAGCAGGCACAACTTGGCAGGTGGGCCATGGCACCAAGTACCACATTTGAGTACCGAGAAGAGAAACAGGTGAGGGTTAGTATCAAATTATAACTATCATGTTACTTATGTTTTAGTGCAAATGACTGACAACAGAGATGTACAGTAAATCAGCAGCTCTAGTCAGGATATGCTAAACTGAAGTAGTGAGTGTTCAGCCGGGATTTAAAAGCTGAAGGGGCATCTCTTATTGTAGCAGGCAGACCATTCCACAGTTTAGGGGCCCTGTAACTAAAAGCTCAACCTCCCACTGTTATTTTATTAATCCTTGGAATCATAAGCAGACCAGCATCTTGAGATCTTAATGTGCGCTCTGGTTTGTAAGTCATGATAAGTTCAGACAAGTAAGCCGTACCTTGGCCATTTAATGCTTTATATGTTAAAAGGAGGATTTTGAAATCTGCCCTAAACTTAACCGAGAGCCAGTGTAAAGATTTAAGAACTGGAGTTATATGTTCGTATTTTCTTGTTTTTGTGATAATTCTTGCAACAGCATTTTGGATTAACTGGAGGCTGTATAAAGAACAGTTTGAACATCCAGTGAGCACCGCATTGCAGTAGTCAATCCTACTAGAAATGAATGCATGAATTAATTTCTCAGAATCCTGTTTATTTAGAAAGTGCCTTAATTTCATAACATTTTTAAGATGGAAGAAACATGATTTGGACAACTTTGTAATATGTGCTTTAAATGACATGCTAGAGTCAAAGAGAACTCCGAGATTTCAGGCTGATTCAGTAAAATTAATGGTGATTCCAACTGAGTTAAACAATGACAGAATATTGTTGTGATCAATGTCATTCCCTCCAACAATTAACATCTCTGTTCTACCTGTGTTTAAAGACAAGTAGTTCTCATCCATCCAGTCCTTTAATTCACTAACACAACTAATTAAAGACAACATCGGAGAAACTTTATTTGATCTAAATGAAAGGTATAGCTGGGTGTCATCTGCATACGAGTGAAAGTTAACATTATGTTTCCTAATGACAGATACCAGTGGAAGCATGTAAAGTGAAAACAGTAAAGGTCCCAGTACTGAGCCATGCATGACACCGTATTGAACTTCTGTGTACAATGATTGAGTACTGTCAGCACATTTCTGTACATATTGGAATCGATTTGATAAATAAGAACTAAACCAAGCAAGCACGGTGCCTGTAAGCCCAACATCATTTTCTAGAATGTGCAATAAAATAGAATGGTCAATGGTGTCAAACGCTGCACTTAAGTCTAACAACATAATTACAGTGGAGTTTCCTTCATCAGAGGATATCAGAATGTCATTTACAACCCGCGTTACTGCCGTTTCTGTACTATGACCAGTGCGGAAACCAGACTGGAATTTCTCAAGTAAATTGTACTGCGTAAGGTGTGACTGAAGCTTATTGGCGACTACTTTTTCTAGTATTTTAGAGAGAAAGGGTAAATTTGAAATAGGCCTGTTATTATTAAGTATGTGTGGGTCTAGGTCTGACTTTTTAAGTAATGGTTTAATGACTGACACTTTTAGTGCTTCAGGTACTGTACCATGCAATAATGAACTATTGATAATGTTTAGAATAGGCACTGCAAGAACATTCATGGCACTTTTTTTTTCAGGGTCTGCTAAGCTAGTATTTGGTTTGTACTGTGATGCTGAGATCTGGGATCTTATATTTTTAATTTTCTCTTTGAAGAAGTTCATAAAGTCTGTACTGCTAATGTCTGTTGGTATTTTGCATTGTAGATCTGAATTCCCATTTGTTAATTTAGCGACTGTTCTAAATAGTACCCGAGGATTTTTATTATTGCTATCTATTATTGTAGAATAGTATTCTGAGCGAGCTTTAAAGAGGGCTTTTTTATATTTATTAACACTCTCTGTCCATGCAATTTGAAAGACATGTAGTTTTGTTGTTCTCCATCTGCGCTCCAGTTTTCGACACTCTAATTTAAGAGCGTGAGTGTTTTCATTAAACTAGGGAGAGTTTCTATGTGCTTTGATCACTTTTGTTTTAAGGGGAGCCACTGTGTCCAGAGCATCTCTCAAGGTCACATTATAATGTGATGTTAGCTGATCTAAATTGTTTTCCACGCTTACATTTGATGTTAACTGATCTAAATGTTTTTCCACAATTACACTTACTCAAAGTATCTACAAATTTTGAAGCATAATTACAATCTAGATGTCGCACTGTCTTTGTTTTAATCTGCGAGTGCGTTGGCAAGGGAAGAGCTAAATCAAATGTAATTAAGTAGTGATCGGAAATAACTTCATTTAATTGAGTAATATTTCAATTTTGAATTTCAACTTTATAAGTTATAATTAGATCTAATGTGTGGTTATGATTATGAGTTGGACCTTTGACAATCTGACAAAATTCTACTGAATTTAACAAATAAGTAAAATATTTGCTAAAAGTGTCAGTTTCCACATCAGTGTGTATATTAAAAACCCCCATCAGTACTACGTGATCATAATTTATAGCCAAATCAGATAGAAGGTTGCTAAATTCAGTCATGAACAATGAATATGGCCCTGGTGGTCTGTAGACTAGCACTATAATTGTGTTGAAATCTGTTTTAACATTTAAAATTAATGCCTCAAAGGATGTAAAGTTGCCTAGATTTTTAGACGTGATTTGCATTTTGTTACAACTAATTATTCCAAGGCCTCCTCCTTGACCAGAATCTCTAGACTTATGAAGGAACGAGTATCCATCTGGTGACGCCTCAGCTAGGGGAACAGTGTCACATTTGCTAAGCCAGGTTTCATTGAGAAGACACAGATCAGATTTTGTACTTAATATAATATCATTTACCAAAACAGCTTTATTGCCAAGAGAGCGAATGTTCAATAAGAAGCATTTAAAACTGCATGATTCTTTCTGAACTGGTGATATATTTTTTGTTTTAATTTGAAGTAAACTTCTATTACAGATGCCCATGGTGGAGGGTCTGGTTTTATCCCTTTGTCTAATTGGTGTATAAGAAGGGACAGGAAGACTGAATGTCTGTCTGTATGTTTCCTATACAATTCTTCACCCTTTAATCGATCTAGACCAGATTTTGCATAGTTGCTTTCTAGGGCCACATGGACAAGATACCTTAGACTACTTTAGAACTCAAAATTTTGACGCCGGGGGTTCCAGTAGGTTTTTTTTTATTTTCTGTGTGTTACAGTTTTCACACCAATGACTCCTGCTGGCTCATCTGAATCATCTGAACAGACTGAAGCCAGACTAAAAGTCAAATGAGTACAGCTTAATATTACTTATCTGGGAATGCCACTCTGCTTCTTTCTACTATAATATTGTGTTTGGTGAACCATAATCGTGCAGAACAGCACAAAGGAGAATCAAAGGGTTGTTGTTTAACTCCTACTTTGTTGTTTTTTCTTCATAATTTAAGTACTACACAATGTCCACCTTCAACTAAGAGAACAAGTCAGACATGACATTTTTCATGGTTACAGCAAGGATTTACCTCAATTTTGAAAATCCAATCAGACCCCAAAAGAACAAATTTTAAACTCACAAGAGCAGAGACTTTGATAATAAGACAGTGTGGATGACAGATGGTAAAGTTAGCAATAACAACAGGGTCACTATTTTAAAAAAACATATTCTTTTGCTTTACTTCCTTAACCCATTCTACAAATATACCCAGGTAACTTGATGAGCTGGCTTGTCATCCAGAGATTCACCCAAAGCTTGCTGGATAGGTTTCATGATAACCATGCTTTTGGCTGATGCCTGACTTAAAACTTTTAAGACAAAATTAGTTACATTTCTTTTGTTTTTCCAAGTGGAGCACAGGTAAGTGAAGTGTAAAATGACTATTCTTTAGAAATAACACACATTAGTACTTTTAACATTTAAATGTATTAGGACAAATATTTTATCTTAAAACCAAGAACTTGTCAGTTATTTGGTTTCTTAATTTGCCAAAAATACTCATGTTAAAAATAAGTAAACATTCAAATATATTCAAATGTTGGTGAAATTCTTGGTGCTATGTGTACTGTTATACTATATGAACTTTTTTTTTATTATACAAGTACGTTTACTATTAACTGCACACATTTCCTTAAAAGACAAATGTGAAAACACAACCCATCATAAAAATAGATTCTCTGTGTATTCAAAATGATGTAATCAAAATGGGAGCAGAACCAGATACATGCCAGGAATACTTAAGTGAAATTGCTATTGACTGTTTAAAAGCACTAAATACAGTCATTATTTTATTTTTCCCTCATTTATGTGGCATCTTAGTCCTTGATGCCAACTGCCTTTTATGGAAATTGAGGTATTTGGTGATAGTATGTGTTTCACAAATTAAATACTGTAACTTAGTGCACTACATGTTGCACTGTAATGATCTTCAGTTATTACCAACTCATTACAATTATTTATTTAGCAGATGCCTTTATTCAAAATAACAAAATACTTAAACAGCAGTTTCAGAGTTTATTAAGAACCTACCAAGTTAACAAACAATGTGGACCAAAATTTTAAAATGAAGCTAGTTTGGGCATTAACCAAATTTGGTAAGTTTATTGTGAGTGATGCAAATTAAATACTGTGGGAGGGAGTCAACAGTCAAGGAATAACATTTATTAAACAAAAATTAGTCTTTCTTTTCCTTTTACACATGTAGCAAAAATATAATACAAGTTAACTGAATATTTGTGTGAGAGAAAGTGGAGACAGTGTGATCTCCAAAAAGAAAGTATAAAAGTGTTTTCATTTTTCATATGAAGATAGAGGATACTCTATCTGCTTCCTTTCCACCAGCACTTTTGACAATATGCACCAAAAATGCTGCCAACATGGAAACATAGACTTGGCCATACAGGAACACAGTCAACAGTCAGAGGGTGGATTTGCACATACCCTATCCAATTAGAAGAGTATTTGTTTTCAAATCATACATAATAAGAGTAAACTGCTTGTGCTACAATGCCCGATAATTATGCTTATGACTGGTCCTCACATAACACTTAAAAATAATAAACTACTCCAACAGCCTTGCGGAGATCAGCCAAGCTTGTGGTGCTCAGTTTGAAAGATGAGAATTAGCTGTTGTTCAAAGAAATCCGACAGTTGGGGGCCCTAGGTATCACACACCAGGATATTGCTTTAAAGACAGTACCATTTGTAGATTAAACCATAGAAGGATTCAGTTAATCTGAAAAACTGAATTGATGCCTTAGACATGTGAACATCTATTGGTAGTCACATAACAGCCCTCAGGTACCAACAGTAGAAGTTCTTTGCAGACAGTCAACTTAATAATAAAAAATTAGAATTTAAATTTTATTCAAGCCCTTGTTGACAAATTTATGGAAATATTGGTGTCTCGGCAGATTTTACATCTACAGTATGTTATAAGAGTCTACAACCTCCCCTATCTCCAAACCCATGAAGAGGAACATTTTGGTGAAATTTTCGATACTGATGGGGACCTACAACAAATATTAGGCAGATGTCATACAGGTAAGTAGCATTTTCTATGAACCTCAAGGTGAAGTACAGAGTACTTTTGCCCCTTACATGGAATTTGGGAGAGTTCAAACACTATTTAGCCTGTTATTAGGGAAGTTTATAGTGAGGGATGCCAATTGAGTGTGGGATGTCAAGTGAGTACTGACATAGCCCATTCTGGAGAAAGGCAGAAAAATTCTCCGTGTGGGAAGAAACGCATCACCAGGGAACAGTAACCTCAATAACACTGGCAGATGCAGCAAAATGAATTTCTTTGAAGGCCCCAGAAATACAGCGGTCACAAAATGTTGATATGAAAGCAGAATCGATGGAACAGAAGCTACCAGAGAAACCACAGAGCTTTTGAAATGAGTGACCATACTATGTAGATTTCTGAGTAGAAGAATAAAGTTTTGTAGAAAGAGACAAGAATGTATTTATTTTATCCAAATTTCAGAAAGGGATGTTTGAACTGATTACTTTCTAAAAATATTAGTAAATTGTAATTTCTATGTTTTATTTATTTTTGATCAAGAAAGGTTTTTTATGGTACAGAGCACATCATGAATTAGCAAAACCAGTACTGAAGCTATAGTAAGGAACAACTCAGTTTAGCCAGTTGGATCCAGAGGATGTAGACAGGCAATCATGAGCTGGATGCCACAGTACCAGAAGAGTGTCTTATCAAGTTTATTTTTTATAATTTATGTATATCTATTTGCACTGTTTTTATACTGTACAATGATGATGTCATCAGCAGCACTACTTTGAATTTCAGTTGCTCTGACACCATCCAACACAAGAGGCATGTCCTGTGTGCATGTTTGTGTGTCATGTCATGGTAAGCATTTATTTATGAGTAAGTCTGGGCTACATGCTATTTTGTTATCTGAGATCTGTTTCCACAAAGTAAAAATGTTTTGTTCAATGAGTGGAATGGAAACTAGGGCCTCTGGCAGTTTGTTTTCAAGCTGTTTTCACTGTCCAGTATTCAAATGTTTTCCTTTTTTTGTAAAATACAAGTGGAAAGTGGTGTCTTTCAAACCACATCTGTTAGCAGTTTGCATGCCTAACAAACTAATATCTTCTCATATCCCAAACATATTTACATATGCTTACTTGAAAGACGGATTTATCCAAGCAACTTACAACAAAGTGACTTATTTCTGGTCACACAGTAGCAGGGTTTGAAGTCCAAAGCCTTAACCACTATACCCAATAAGCGCAGAAAATGAACTGCTGAGCTATACAATGAAAACATCAATGTATGGCATGTGATCTGCTATAGGTTCTTTTATATGTTGGTTGTTTACAGATAAATAAATGTCACTGTTCCAAAATATATCAAATAGATAAATAAATACATACAAATCAAATATAATTATATATATACAACATTAATCAAACAGTAAAATTGAATCAGTGGTATTCAATTTTTCGTTCTTACATAATGGAATGTTTTTAAAGCATATAAGTGTTTTGTTAATGATCATGAGTCTTCAGTCCTGTCAAATCTAAAATATTATTATGAATGAACAAACTATATATTGGAGCCTTGGATCTTTCATCGTAACTAAATTATGGTGTAATCCTAAAATTTGTTTTCAATATAAAATTATGGCCATCTTTTCCCCAGCAGGTACAGTTAGAACTGTTACTGATATTTTTTGATTAAAAACTCATTTTCAAACATAGGCCTTTTTGTATTAACATTATAGTCAAAATGAAAAGATTATACAAATTTTTCACTTAAAAGCTTCTATAATGCCATGATACTTTGTTAGTGGATTTTCCAGAACCTTGTTCCAGCTTTATTATGTTAGTAAATGGGATATTTATTTTTGGAAACTAACACATGCAGGTTTTCTCTGAAAACCTTTACTTCACTGCTAGATTCAGACAGCTTCAGCAATCGAGTACCTCAAACTACTTCCAGTATTACATGCATTTTAGGTTCAGTTGTAACCAGTCATTTAAAAAAACACAAATGAGATAATCTTTTTTTTTTGCATAAAAGCTTATTTTCTCAGAAATTGCATTTACCTTAAGATAATAAATCTATAAACATGTATTATTTGATCATATTTTTAATTCAAAGTCTAGAAAAAATGATTGCAGTGCACTAATCAAATCAAACCTTTATGAAAGGAGAATAGAAATGTACAAAAGCAAAACTAGAAAGTACTCTTTCTATATAATATTAAACGAACTGAAAGCCAGCAATATCTTATATATATTTCTCTTCTGGTTCGTCCTGCTTCCTCTTCAAAACCGGTCCCGCCCACACGCAGTTGACACGGCATTTCTCGATTCCTATTCGTCCTCTTCCAAACTCTTCCCCACGCTGCCTGCAGCTCCTCTTCAAAACCGGTCCTGCCCACACGCAGCTGACATGGCATTTCTCAATTCCTACTCGTCCTCTTCCAAACCCTTCCCCACGCTGCCTGTGGCTCCTCTTCAAAACCGGTCCTACCCACACGCAGCTGACACAGCATTTCTCGATTTCTATTTGTCCTCTTCCAAACCCTTCCCCACGCTGCCTGTGGCCTCCCATACACCCGCACGCCATTTTTCTCAATTTCTATTCCTCATTCGGACTACCGCGTTCCCCACTCATCTCTCATGACCCCATTGGTGTCACATCACCGCCCTATATCTAGCCTGACCACGTGACCTTTTACTTCGGCCATGTGTGCACCTGGGAGTCTTTTCCGTAGCCTGCTACAGGAAGGTACTCTCTCGACCATTGGCATTCATTTCGCTCCTTGCTATTGGTTTAGCTCCTTCCTATTTTCGTTATACTGCGACGGTTGTTTCCTAAGCCTTTGTTATAAAATAAACGACAGTATCTTTTCTGTCAACGGGTTTTTGTACAATGTCATCTTTATTCCAGGATCCGGCAACTGCCTGTTCCTATCAGTGGGTTATTTCTTGACACAAACGGTTGACGAAGGCAGTGCACTCTCACTATGACATAGGGCAGTAGATTTCATTGCATCACATTGGGACAGATTTGGAGACGTTCTTCCTGTTGTTCTTTCCAACGCAAGTTGAGTTATCACAACAAGTCAGGAGTACTATCAATACATGGCAACATCTGGAGTTCATGAAGCACCAATGACACATTATTATGCATTTCAAGCTTTTGACAGACTACTGTGAGATCTAACTCAGGAAAATGCACCTTTCCGTAATAAAACCATTCTTCTCGGTGGAGATTTCCACCAAATACTGCCTGTTATCTTCCGCGGTTCCCGAGCCCTCACTGTTGCCTTTTGCATCAACAAACACAGGCAGTGGAACGAAATGAAGGTCTTAAAACTCACAAAAAATATGACCGCTCTCGAAAGTGAAACTCAATTTGTTGAATGGCTTCTTCAAGATGGGGAAGGTAAAACTGGAGACACGGCAGAACTACCTTCTCAATTATTACCACAACAACAAGACCCAGTTGCTCAATTTTATGGTGATATTAATTTCTCGAGTATGACTCCCCAAGAACTTGCTGCAAAAGCAATACTGAACGTCACAAATGACGATTCTCTACATATTAACAACAAAGTTCTTGATCTTATACAGGGTGAAAAAGTGACCTTCAAGAGTGTAGACACAGTGGTCAGTGATGATCCTAATGATCAACTAACGTACCCACAGGAGTTTATACACATCCTCACACCAACTGGCATGCCTCCCTATATCCTTCATCTGAAGGTGGGAGGTGTAGTTATGCTCCTCTGAAATATTATGCCATCAAAAGGTCTTCGCAACGGAACAAGATTCATCGTTACCCTAACACATACAAATATTATTGAGTGCAAACTGATCGCTATCCAAAATTCTGAAACAATCTTCATTCCCAGAATCTCTCTCCTTCCTTCCGACACCAATCTCCCTTTTAAATTTAAACACACATAATTCCCACTCAGACCTGCCTTCTCCATGACTATCAACAAGTCCCAAGGACAAACGTTTGCAAAGATTTGCGTTAATAACAATCAGTCTTCAGCCACAGTCAGTTGTATGTGGCATTTTCTAGGGTTAGATCTTTCGACTCATTATCTGTCGTCTCCACCAAAACACCTATTCACAACTGCGTCTTTCAAAAGTATTTATTTCTTCTTGATTTCTGAATTCCTTTCTCACCGTTTTCCGTTCCTATTCTTACACCGGTGTATGCTACGGCGGGTGTTGGCTAGTTAAATATACTCCCAGGTTTCTCTGACAGCATGGTGGAAAGAGTGAAGTGACATCAGATGTGCTATGTTCCACCTACAATGGCGGTTTAGACTGAGCAGTTATTTGAATAATATATGTGTATAATATGGCCATCAAATATTTTCTCAGAAAATTATAAACTGTTCTTTCCAGACCTCCAGAGATACTTCAAATGACAAATGCAAGGTTCATTCATCAAAAATTTCAACAGTTTTACAAATTCACTTATTTCATTCTAACTGTGGTTCTTCAACTTTTTTATTTTGCCTTTTAAGTATCTTTTTGACTCTCAATCACCATGGAGCTTCATGTCAGGGAAAGGGGAGTGGTATCACTTGGAAAATTGTTGGCAAACATCATTCCAGTTGTCCCATTTTGAAAATCAACGCAGGTTGTCTTCCTTAGATCCTCTTGGAGAATCACACATGCAGGTTGTGATGACCCTTTGCAAGACCTTCCTTAATTCACTATTATTATGATTTATAGCTCTGGGTTGTGACCCATAGTTTGACAACCTATTGATTACAAGGTTGCACAGATCTTTACAGCATTGTGTGCAAACCACGAACTGAACTGGCATATAATGCAATTCATTTCCTGACATACTCACACTTACTCAAGCAGGCTCAATTTAGAGGTTTCAGACAGCAGGCTTAACATGTACATTTTTCAACAATGGCATGAAACTACTGTAGATGTTTCCAAAACTCATGAAAACACATTGAAGATGGCCAAGTCCACAGAAATAGTGACTGAAACATAATCTGATCCAATCGCATAACCTAAAATGAGTTCAGCTGTATTTTAGATAGCATGCCTACAAAACATTTTTTTTCTATCAGATTACATACATCATGCAGTCAAACTTGGTGTCTCTAAATGTGTTCCTTCTTGTGTGTTTACGTGTATGTGAAAATGAACTACATCGTCAGATATCTGTTACCAAGCCAAGCATATGGCAGAAATGCCTGAGCTGATGGGCATTCCCATTTCTTTTTTTTATTTTATTCATTTTATTGCAATCCATACAAAGTAGTCAAGTTTTTACAAAAAGAAAAGTTGAGTTAAGAACAGATCAATCCCCACCCCTGAGAGAGAGAGCAAGCCAAACGGCGTAAGATTTAAGGCTTGTAAACATGCCTAAATAAATAAGTTCTCTGTGCTTCATGAACTTATTTTAAAATATTACTGATTAGATCCTACCATGTTTTAAAAAAAGTCTGTACGGATCCTCTAACTGAGTATTTGATTTTTTCCAATTTCAAATAATATAACACATCAGTTTCCCACTGACTTAAAAGAGGAGAGTTTGGGTTCTTCCAGTTTATCAGAATAAGTGTGCATGCCAAAAGTGTAGTGAATGCAATCACAATTTGTTTGTCTTTCTCCACTTTAAGCCCCTCTGGAATAACCCCAAACACAGCCGTTAATGGGTTAGGAGGGATTGTGAGTCCAAGGCTGTCTGAGAGGTAATTAAAAATTTTTGTCCAGAATAATGTTAATTTGGTGCAGGCCCAGAACATGTGACCCAGTAAGGCTGGGACTTGGTTGCAACGTTCGCAGGTTGGATTGTGCCCTGGAAACATTTTGGAGAGTTTTAGTCGAGACAGATGTGCTCGATATATAATTTGGAGTTGTATGATTGTATGCTTTGCGCATATGGAGCTCGAGTGAATTCTCTGCATTGCAACTTTCCACTCCTTTTCTGATATATTAATTGAGAGATCTTTTTCCCAGTGTCCTCTTGGATCTTTGAAAGGGAGGGATTGTAAAATGATTTTATATATTGTAGAGATGGAGTCTAAGTCCTTGAGATTGAGCAATATTTTTTCCAGCATGGATGAGGGTGCAAGATGAGGAAAATCTGGAAGGTTCTGTTTAACAAAGTTCCTGATTTGAAGATAGTGAAAGAAATGTGTAGCTGGAATGTTAAATTTAGAATGTAATTGTTCATAGGATGCAAAGATGTTGTCTATATAAAGATCTCTAAGCAAGTTAATTCCAAATTTTTTCCAGATATTAAAAACTGCATATGTTTGTGAAGGTTGAAAGAGGTGGTTCTCTTGCAGAAGTGCCACAGATAGAAGCTTCTCCGTCTTAAAATGCTTTCTACATTGGTTCCAGATTCTAAGTGAGTGGAGCACAATTGGGTTATTTGTATATTGCTGATAATGTGTGTTTATTGGAGCACAGAGCAAGGAATACAAAGTAGTACTGCAGGATTTTACTTCTATTGCGGTCCAAGCCTGTGTATATTCTATTTGTGTCCAGGTTCTTATCGCCTGTATATTTGCTGCCCAGTAATAAAACTGGAAGTTAGGTAGAGCCATGCCGCCTTTTGCCTTTTGTCTTTGTAGGGTCACTCTTTTGATGCGTGGATGTTTTGAATTCCAAATAAATGAGGCTATTGTTGTATCTAATTGCCTAAAGAATGATTTATTAATGTATATTGGAATGTTTTGAAATAAAAAAGGAGCTTAGGAAGAATATTCATCTTAACAGTGTTAATTCTTCCAGCTAGTGTGAGATGAAGGGTTGACCATCTGTGCAAGTCTTGTTTAATTTTTTCCATGCAGACAGTGAAATTTTGTTGATATAGAGCTTTATATTTACTTGTGATGTTTACCTCTAGGTATTTAAACTGTTCTGCAATGATAAAAGGTAGGGTATCTAATCTAATATTATATGCTTGAGAATTCACTGGAAAGAGAACACTTTTATTCAGATTAATTCTGAGACCAGAGATCTTTTGAAATTCTGTGAGTGCTGTTAAGACTGCAGTCACAGAATTTTCTGGGTCCGATATATACAATACCATATCATCTGCATATAATGAGATTTTCTGTTCCAGTCCTTCTCTGCTAATCCCCTTTATCTGATCAGTATTTCGACAATGTATTGCCAGTGGTTCAATGGCAATCGCAAACAGCAGCGGTGACAAGGGGCATCCTTGTCTAGTGCCACGTTCTAGTTTAAAGTAGTCTGAGCAAATGTTGTTGATGCAAACTGAAGCTTCTGGGTTAGTATACAATAATTTAATTCATGCACAAATGTTCGGGCCAAACCCAAACTTCTCCAATGTAGTAAAAAGGTATTTCCATTCAATCATGTCGAATGCTTTTTCTGCATCCAATGATAATAATATTTCTGGGGTGTTTGATTTAGTTGGTGAGTATATTACATTAAACAGGTGTCGAAGATTTGAAGATGAGTGTCGGACCCTAATAAATCCAGTTTGGTCTTGTAAAATTACCGAGGGGAGCACTTTCTCCATCCTTCTAGCTATGATTTTAGAGAGTATTTTTCAGACTTATTCAGAAGTGAAATTGGTCTGTATGATGCACATTGTAATAAGTCCTTATTTTGTTTTGTAAAAACAGTGATTAGTGCTTGGCGAAAGGTTTGAGGAAGAGATTGGTTATCTCTGGCTTCTGTAAATGTTGATAATAGGAGGGGAGCTAGCTGAGCGGAGAATTTCTTGTAAAATTCTGCAGGGTAGCCATCAGGGCCTGCTGCTTTCCCGCCTTGGAGTGACTTTATAGCATCTAGTAATTCTGATAACGCCAGAGGTTTATCTAGTTCCTCTGCACTAAAAGCGTCTATTTGTGGTATCTGTAATGTATCCAGAAATGCAATAGATTGTGTATTGTCTTCTTTAAACTCAGTAGTATATCGGGATTTATAGTAGTCTCTGAAAGTGTGCATAATAATTTTGTGTTTGACGATTTTATCTCCGTTCGTGTTGGTGATTATCGAGATTGCGTTGCGCACTTCTTGCTTGTGAATTTGTTGAGCTAAAAGCTTATTAGCTTTCTCTCCATGTTCATAGTAATGATGTCTGGATTTGTAGATTAGTTGTTCAGTTTCTTTAGTTGTCAAGAGGTTTAATTCCGAATGTAGAGCCTGCCTCCTCCTATGTAGAGTCTCACTTGGTAGTCTGGCGTGTTCTTCATCGCTTTTTATCTCTGCTACTTTCTTGGCTTCGAATTTATTTATGTGGGAAAGATATGAGATAATCTGTCCTCTTAAGAGTTTGTCCTCTAAAGAGTTTCCCAGAGTATTCCTGCAGCGATCTCGGGTGATGTATTTGTCTCTAGAAAGAATTTGATTTGTTTGGATATAAATTCTGTACAATTCTTGTCAGCTAATAGAAGCGGGTTGAGGCGCCATCTGCGGGGTGAGTGTATGGGGCTTAGTAAGTTTAGCTCCAAGATCATAGGTGCATGGTCAGAAATAACAATAGCATCGTATTTGCAAGATTTAATCATAGGCAAGAAGTTATTGTCTATAAAGAAGTAATCAATCCTTGAGTAGCAATGATGCACTGGTGAGTAGAAAGAATATGTTCTTGAATTTATAAATTAATTTAAAAACCTCCAGGGGTCTGATAAGTTGTGATCAGTTATAAACTTTGTAATTGTCTTTGCGGTATTAGATGCCGTTCCCCCTGTCGAGGAAGTCCTATCTAAAAGTGGATTTAGAACACAATTAAAGTCCCCAGCCATTATAACTTTATGAGTGTTCAGATTGGGAATGGATGCAGATAAATTTTGTATAAATTCCTTATAATCAACATTAGGTGCATAAACATTTATCAAAACCATTTTGCAGTTAGATAAGTCTCCCATGACCATTACATATCTCCCTTCAGGATCCAATACTACATCTGATGCTACAAATGGTGCTGTTCTATGTATGAGAATTCCCACACCTCTAGTTTTCTTCTTAAAACTAGAATGGAACATTTGGCCCATCCAGTCTTTTTGCAGCCGGAACTGATCCTTGCCTAGTAAGTGGGTCTCCTGTAAAAATACTATTTTAGCATTTAGACCTGTTAGGTGAGAGAGTACTTTCTTTCTCTTTATTTCGTGATTCAGGCCTTTAACATTCCAGCTGACGAAGTTAACTGTCCCATTATGGAGACACTGATTCTGAGTTTTTGATGTCATTTTATAGTCTTAACTGGAAGTGAGACAGCTTCTGCCTTAATTTCCTATTTCTCCTAGAGTTGTTGCCATGCAGCTTATTATTACGTAGGTAGTTATAATTATAAAGATTAATAGGATAGATTAGGTATAGATCAAGCCTGCTGTCTTTCTCTCCCCCCCTTAAACCCCCCACCCTCCCTTTTTGCCTCCCCAAGTGAGGCTAAAACCCAATTCACACAGTCCCTGTCCTCTGACATACCCAGAGACAGACATTCCCATTTCAGTAGATAACTCTGTTGTTCAATGCTAAATCTTAATAATACTTCCAGCTATTACTGTTTGCTTCTTTTGCTTTTTAAGTTTGCATTCAAAACACTAAAAAAGGAATCATAGTAAGTAGAAGAAAGACCACAAGATTGAAGGAATAAGAAGTAAAAAGAGGAAGTGATACAAACAAAAAAATAAAATCAATTCTTAATGCCTAAACAAACTAAATATTTATTGAATGCTCATAAGTTTAGTTTCAAAAGTTATCATAGAAATGTATTCGGTTTGGCAGAACTTAATGTATTAAGGCAAACATAAAAGAGAAATAAATCACATTTTTAACATTAGATCAGTACTTTATACAAAAAAGGAATACTCTGCTAAACAGTTATCTTAAGGGTCCAGTTGAAGTAATGTGCTGAATCAAAATAGAGTAAGTCGTAATAAGCATTTTGATTAAAAACAATCACTGAAACAAAAAATGTAATATTTAATGTTTATTCATTTCTGCATTTTCTAAACTCTCTATCTAAGCTGTGAAACACCAGAAATATATGCATGAATTTGTAACAAAAATTCATTCTGCATATAGTTTTATTCAAGAGGAATTACTTTGAAATATTTTGCCTAACATAATTATTTTGAGTGCTTTTCTGAACCAGCTATAAAAGAAACCATAAACAATTGGATTAAATGTTGAATTCAGCAGCTCAAACCAGGAAAGTGTATCTATCAATAAAGGTGATGTTGTGTAATGTATAAGGGGGTCAATTATATTACACACAAAGAAAGGAGACCAGCATATTAGAAAGACTCCTAATACTATTGCCAAAGTTTTTGCAGCTTTTGCTGGATGCTGAGTCTCCATTTTCTTCAGTAGTTTGCATGGGACGAGCTGTGTCTCTGATTGACCTTGCTTGTCTCCTTGCTACCTTAAAAATTTTCATATAAATACATACCATAATAAATCCAGGTATATAAAAAGAAAATAAGGATGAAAGCAGTCCAGACATTTCATTTTGCATCAGAATATAGCTGCCTACACAATTAATATTCGTATTATAGAAGTCTTCTATACCCTTTAAATTTAACTCTAGAAACACAATTCCAAATCCGAGTACAGCAGAGAGAACCTAACTGGTACAGATTATGTTAACAGTTACAGATAGGGTGATCTTTGTTTTGTATCTTAATGGGTGGCACACTGCATAGTAGCGATCAACAGATATAACAGACAGATGAATAATAGAGGCAGTGCAAAGCATGATAAGTGTACTGAGATGAAACTTGCAGAAGAATTCCCCAAAATACCAGCATGTCTCTACACTTCCAACCATAACAGGTGGCATTATAAATCCTCCCAAACATAAATCAACAACTGCCAAAGACAATATAAAATAATTTGTTGGAGAGTGAAGTAGTCTAAAATGAGAAATAGAAATAATGACCAGTAGGTTTCCAACAATAGTGACAATGATTGTCATCCACAGAAATACATATATAAGGATACGGACAGAGATTGCGTAAGGACGTTTCTGACATGAGCTTTTTACAGAATCATAACAATACTGGACAATTTCAGAATTTTCATTCAAAGTGAAGTTCAAGTTCATATTTCTTCTCATAGCTCCTAAAATATAATACAGTGTTGGTTATTATAATTTTCAACCAAATTTGTAACAAATAAATTATTTTTAACAATGTTCTTGTAAACAATTTTTACATACTTTTTAAAAATTCATTCTTGTTTCATTTATTTCATATATTTCAGTGGTGCATATTTTGTTCAAACCAATTTCATAATAAATTAATTTTGCTTTTTACTAGAATTACTAGAACTGGTATTTGATTAGCTGATCTTTTTTGCTGTTCTTCTGCAATCCTAATGAAACTTATTTCTAGAATCTGCTGTGCTAATTGTATCCAACTTATTTGCCATTTAACAAAATGTGGGTACAAAGGACAATGCAGAATGAGTACTGTTTCCTTAATGTGATTTATATTTTGTGTTGTTATTACCAAGCAACAAGTAACATCAGCAAGCAGTTTCCAGTTAGGGGCAAAATGTGTATTATCTCTCCTATAAGCTAAGGGACTGGCACTAATACCCTCTCTGATTAGAGACTGAAAAAAATAAAATGTATGCACTGAAATGTGTGACTAGATCTCTTTTATAATTTAATTATCAATTTATACTTGTTTGGGCACTAAAGGTAAAGAATATTTTGGAGCTGATCTCACCTTGAACTGTACTGAAAGTGTTGCTTTTTTTAAGTAGATCCCTTGATTTTCTTTTATAGTAGCAGACCTTCTTACATTACTTCCTTCAGTTTCATCAGCTTCTTTTTGACTATAAACAATCTGGTAATCCATAGGCACAAAGAGGACACATGTAATCATTAGCCTATAACTACCCAATTGAGAGCAGGTGTACTTTTTACCAATGACACCTTATAAATATAAAAATGCATACATGTTGAGGCATAAATAGCCACACTTTTCACTAGATATTATATAATCTGTTATTTATTACGAAGGGCATCCATTTTCTCTAACACAACTACTGAGGGTGATCATTAGGCACAAGGTAGAAACAACAACTGGACAGGGCACTAGCCCGTAACGGTGAACACACATGCATACTACCTTATGGCCAATTTAACAACACCTATTCACCCAAAGTAGATAGTTTAAGGTTATTAAAGTAAAGATGAAAAAAATCTTTCTAAGATTTCAGTCTACTTATAAATGATATGACATCTTAAAACAAGAACATGCAAAAAATAGAACAATGCTAAAACTTACTTTAGCTGAAGCCCTTCTTTCCTCTCATTAGAGCAAATCATGCAGTGCTTCATTGCTTATATAGCTTACAATGCAGTGACTCATTGCATATAATAATTAGATGGCACAATCATAACACATTGAGATATCATCATACAGCATAACACTGAAAAAAAATTCCCAACATTGATGATCATTTCTCTCAGGCAAAAAGTTACAAATGATTTTGAAATGTTTTATAGGATAAAGTACAAATAATAAAATGATCAAAAGGGTATTGTACATTGTTCACTATGCTAGATTTAAACAAATTTACTCTATGGTGTGTACTGTATGTAAAACAAAAGAATTACTACTAGTAGAACACACAGACCTTCAGTTCTCCACTAAAAAGGGATTGATCCACCAATATCATGATCAACTTGATCATAAATTCTTAACATAAAAGTACCATGTATTGGGAAATTTGTTACTTTTTAAAAGTATCAGTTACTTTAAAGAGGAACTAAATATATTATAAAGTTACTGATTATTAAATATAAGGCATTACAAGCAGTGTTCTACTTTTTCTTCTTTGGTATGAAAAACTGCACATTGGACTGGCAAGCATAGATTAAATTCTAAGCTTATACCTGGATCTTCATGAAACAGACCAGAAACACTGTCAAATGTGATAATTTTCTTGTGTTTCATAAATATATGGAGTCCTTCTAGTACTTTGAAATAAAATCCATCCTCTTTTTACATCCTACCTACCTAAACCACCGAAAAAGTCGTGGTATGAACACTGGCCACTGTATCACCTGATTGCAGTGTTTTAACATATCTATAGCAAATAGCTGGTTTAAAAGTAAACTGATACTTTATTAATATGTTTATTTTGCCAGATTGTACGTAGCACACTCTTTTTCTGGTTGGCTATGCAATTGTGGTGTGCAAAGAAGTGATGTACCAGTATGTTCACTCTTAATTAGTGTCATTTTATTCAAGTAGATGCCTAAACATATTGCAACAGCGCTGAACAAGATTGAGCTGGCAATGCATCATCAACAGAAGGAGCACTCAGTCGCATGTGTTTTTCCAACTAGTGTGGCAAAAGGTGAGCTGTCCTTTTAAGGATAGCCAGCCACTTCAAAGAGCCACATAAAGTACACAGAATCCATCCATTGTGGCATTCAGCATTGATGCTACAATATGAAAAAAAATTATAGTATTTTATGTAAATTATATATAATCATATAAATTATAGAATTACGTATATAATAGAATTTTATTTAGTAGTGACTGATACACAGCTATTTTATTATTTCTATTGCTGATTTTTTCTGCTTTCACATTGACACACTTATTCAGTATTTGTGGATTTTATGCCAAGGTCTGTCACCCTATTGGATCAGACTTAGGTTACACAATATCAAGTTCTTAGTGCAGCTTTAATTATTCTAGTGTTTCCTTGGGGTAGCTGGCTGTTTTAGCTAGCCAAATTTAAGATTAATCTAGAGTTCAAAGGGTGCATGTCACACTCTGTTGTGATTAGGAAGCATTCAGCTTCATGTGTAATAATGTGTAAACTGGACTTAAACTTATTTCTTAAAGGTGCATGTCATAAATTTGTTGAAATCGAGGACTGTGCAATAGTGGAAAACTGCAAGAGAACAAGCATAGCATCACACTCAAAACTTCAGCCTTGAAGAATTTACGAACTGAGGTGGCTGATTAGTAATCTGAAGCTTGCCAGTCTTGATTGCTCTGCATCAGATAGGAAGAAGCCATGAACACAGCAGATTCGTCAGTAGAGATGGTGAATCCCATTTTTAATGCAAAATGTTGTTGAATAAAGTAGCAATGTTGTTCAGTAATAAATAACTTTTTTCATTATATTCTTTTATTAGCAACAAAACATTATTACAGAAAACAGCTAAAGCAGACAAATATCAATAACGCAGCAAGATCAATAATATTGTAACAGCGCTGATACTTGCTTCCGTGCATGTTCTTTACCTTTTGTGTGGATTTTCCTTTGGGTAGTCTGTTTCTTCTTTCATATCCCAAAAGCATTTGTGTTAATCCAATTGGCAACTTGAAATTGGCCCAGTATGAATGAATGCGCGCCTGTGTTTGATGAAAGACTGGGGTTGGTTCCTACCCTCTGAACTAAAGAAGGCTGGTGTTAGAATGGGCAACCTGCCATACAAACTGCTACTCATCCCAATAAAATACCTCAACTCGGGAAATTGCCATTAAAGTGGCATAGGGAAAGAAATAGAGAGAGAGATCAGGCTGTTTATCACCTAATTACAGCACCAATGTTATTTTCATGCTAACTTGTAAACTGTTTCCTGAAACCAAAAGTCCTGGCAGTGAGATATTTCAGAGAATGGTTTAGTGGTAAGGACTGTAAATATCTGCAACCATGACGAGCTAGCTATGTAAAAGAAGGACTTGGTTTATATTATCCCAGTATTAAACTTAAACTTAAAAAGAAGTTTCAATGAGAAATTATACTTTCTGGTCTAATATGTTCTGAAAATATGAGAAATAACAAAAGTGCCATTATTATATACTACAAAAAGCATTTAATATCAGATACCATAATAATTTTATAGGCATGATTCTAATGAAAGATTTTTTCATTAGATAGAAAATGTTTTAATTTTATAAGGAACATATTTTGTGAAATATAACAAAAAGTTAATATTTCATACCATTATAAAGTTTTATGCAGTGTGTGATACATATTTGATTTGATAGGTTTCCATTTCTTAAAATAATATGCATGACATTTGAAAAAATGTTCTTTTTTTACATTTTCAGGTTAAACCACATACAAATTTAAAACAAAAAATGAAGTCATTTGCCATTACTCCACACATAGATTACTTGGGTCAGTTACATTTGCAGTTTGGATTAAATATCAAAGACAGGTGGGGTTTAGATGGACTACCATTCTTTAATATGGCATGCACAATAAAAATATCATTGCCTGGTTAACATGTGTCATGCTCATTAGTAAACAAATTAAAAAGAATTCCTAATGAACTGACGTGAGTTAAACTACATATATATGTGTTAATGATGAGATGAAACTATTACAATGTTTTGTCAATTAAAACCTGCATTTTTCTTAATTTTTTTCATATCATGTACAATAAAATACTCTTGGCTACCTT
This sequence comes from Polypterus bichir lapradei, assembly GCA_026402145.1. NCBI lineage: Eukaryota > Metazoa > Chordata > Cladistia > Polypteriformes > Polypteridae > Polypterus > Polypterus bichir. The sequence goes on from JANRMT010062791.1 coordinate 112,976,929, forward strand.
TAAGTAATGCCTAAAGCCTAAAAGAGTACTGTTAAACTATCACAGCATGAAAAAGTGATTAAGTAATCATACTTAAGCAAACATTGGTGTTACATGAAACTGACAAAAAATTATTTTTTTTATACAAATAATGTAATTTAGTGACTTGGACTTTAAACCACAAGGGCAAGGGTTCAATTTTTGTCCTTCTAAGCAAGCTGCTTAACCAGTCTATGCTTCAGTTGTAAGAAATATGCATTCCACTATTTGTCATGTGGTTTTATGCTTGTCAAGCACAGTAGAGTGGTCTTCACTAAAGAAAGGTACTATAACAAATAAAGGCTGAAATATTTTTTGACAGTACTGTGTAATATGTTTAGTTAGCGATGAACTGAGTTTTTCATATTGTATTTTATATTTCAAACTGCCCAATTATCAATGAAGAGAAAAGGCCATTTCTCAGGCTGTAAATAGTTTTATCATGGAAGAATCATTTTGAAAAATCTGGCCAAGTGCAATCATTTTAAGAGCCTTTCTGAACCAACTATAGAAAAAGCCATAGACAAGTGGATTAAAGCTAGAGTTTAAGTAACCACACCATAAAAGAATGTTTATCAATAAAGGTGGGGTTGTATAATGTATTAAGGGATCAACTATGTTACACAAAAAAAATGGAGACCAACAGATTAGAAATACACCCAGAACTATTGCCAATGTCCTGGCAGCTTTTGTTTCTCTTCTGCTTGATTCAGCATTTCTACTTTCGTCAATTCTTTTACTTTGATGTATTGTGACAGTAATAGACTTGGCCTGTCGTCTTGCCACTTTGAAAATTTTTATGTAGATACATACCATAATAAAACCTGGGATGTAGAAGGACAGTAAAGAAGAAAGCAGACCAGATGTTTCATTTTGCATTAGAACACAACTGCCTTTGCAGTAAACATTATGCTTGTAAAAATCTTCTATGCCCTTTAAATTTAGTTCTAGCAGCACAATTCCAAATCCAAGCACAGCAGAGATTATCCAGCTGACACAAATTATATTAACAGTAACAGAAGTTGTGACCTTGATTTTGTATTTCAGAGGATGACACACAGCATAATAACGATCAATAGATATGATGGAGAGATGAATTATGGAGGCGGTGCAAAGCATGATAGCAGAACTATAGTGGATCTTGCAGAAGAACTCTCCAAAATACCAACACGTTTCAACAGTTAGAACCATAAAAGGTGGCATGATAAATCCTCCTAGAAGAAAATCAACAACTGCCAAAGACAGAATTAGGTAGTTAGTTGGTGTGTGCAGTTCTTTAAAATGAGATATAGAAATAATGACTAAAAGATTGCCACAAATTGTAACAATGATTGCTGTACAAAGTGTTGCATAGATAATAATCTGGGTATGGACTGGATGGGCAAACTTGCGACAAGAGTTATTTACAGATACATAACAGAACTGCATTATTTCAGGATTCTCAGTGTTGTTAAAATTCATCTTGGTGACAGGTGGTTAGAAATTCATTACCTAAAGAAAGAGAAAAGATTTAGCACTTATTTAGATTTTTTGACAACAAAATGTAAAAATAGCCATCAAGAATTGGACTAATTTTCTATATAAACAATTCTTCTCATTAAGTTTTTTTATTAAAGGTTTTCTATAATCAAATAGTAAATTACTGTGCCACATTAATTATTTATTAATTGCTTTGGCACATCTAAAGTGTTATAAAAGGGTAAAGAATGAAGATTCTGTTGAACTATATGGCTGCAGTACTTCAAAACATACAAATGCTGTTTATTTAGCCTTAAATTTTTTGATCATTTGTTGATGTGCTCATTTATATAAGAGACATTTTTGGTATTTGTTTTTAAGAATGCTTAAACTATTGAAGTCAAAATCAGAACTTCACTCTGTGAGCCTAATCAGGTTGCTTAATTTATTCTGTAAATTAAAAAAATATATTTAAATAGTCTAGATTAGTGTGTTCTTAAATATCCCGCTCAAAAGATAGCATCATTTTCTAAAAAGAAATAAAACAGAAAATAACATAGTTATTTATTTTTTTTTTTTTGGTACCGTAGATATATTTAAGTATTCAACATCTCTTTAATAATACTCTTAATTATATGTTTCTTATGTAGGTATGTATCATTTATTTATCTTTTGTATACAATTTATTCATTATTATTCTTATTTAAATTTAATTTATCTTTGAATGTAACTACTTCTTTGACATATTGTAGCTACATCCTTTGTATGAAAGTTGCTATAAAAACAAATGTTGTTGTTGGAATTTTTAAATAAAATAAGGTGTTTTTTTCCTCACTGAGTTAACAAAGGTGGGGACGAGAAACTATTTCAGTATAATATATCAAAATAGATTTTACATGATAGAGTGTGGTCCCATCCAGTGTTATTCTAAATAATGTTACTAGATGAACTAGAGCAATTATAAATTCAAAACTATCTTACAGATAGGTAAATTGACATTTTCAAGAGGGTAAATAATTTAACAAAAGTTTTCATTTCCATGTTTTAGTCTTGTTTAAGTATTCTACAGCAACACTGATAGTGCAAAGTGATCATTTGATTATGTATACTTCATTTCACCCTATGGCTATGTATTGTGCAATAAACAAATTAATTACATATCCTAATAACAACATATTGTAAATAGTTTTAAAAAATATGACAATAATAGTGATATTGAATAATACACGCTAAAACATTTATAAATGTGTTACCTTTTATTTTTCAATGGGAAATTGAGCATTAAAAGTGGCAAGAGTTTGCAACTAATGTCTATTTACAGTGCAAATGTGACATAATACTTTTCACAGCTCTTCAGATTAATGTGTGAACTGCTATTTTAGCATTCTTTAAAGCTAAAGTCTAAAATGTTAATTTGTTTTGGGTCTGAAGGATGTCATGTTTTGTTACAAAAGCCTAGAATAAGATTATCTGCAAGTTTAACTAATATTTGTTTAATAAAATAATGTGGCACAGCATATCATCTCTTAAGCTTATGAAAAAATATATACCTAGACTTACCTGAACTGGGACTGTGCAAGTCTTGTGAAGAAATACACAGTTATTTGTTTGACATTCCATTTTTATATGTACAATGCACTGCACTCTAGGAAACAAAACAATGTGATTGCCATATGTAGGACACAGAATTACAAAGAATCTGTGAAGGAAAAAAGAGGTGTAATCAGCCTAATTTACCTCCAGGGATGCTAGGGTTCTCCAAGGTTTATTAAACTAATAATATGGTAAGTATAGAAAGGCAGGATTGATACATAGTAAAGTGAAAATATCATACAGAATATTGTATACAGCATTCTCTTTGATGCTACCTTGTGTTTCAAACAGAACAAACCGGAACCTGTAAAATGCTAGTTTTACTTTGCTATGCTGGAATAAATCTTAACAAGACAGATATTCCCATTAACCTTTGACATAAATATACTGTTAAAGATTCAGTACAATACAATTCAATACAATATGTTGTTGATATTTTTTTGGTCCTTAATTAACAATTTCCAGTAAAGTCTTTAATTCACTGTGGATTAAAATGTTATAGGTATAAAAGGGAATACTTGCTTTTAGAAATAAAAATCACATGATCATGTTTCTTTAATAGATATGATATGATGTTGACGTTGACATGGTATACTCCTGACTACTATGTATTGTGTTGCTTACAGTTTCTCACTCTTGGACCGCTTAAAGAGTTAACTCGTGTCTAGTTCTCCATCTCCAATGTATCCAGTGTCTGTTCCAGCAGCATCATGAACAAGAATGAATTTTTTATCAGGGATCCAATGCATCACAGTAAAGATTCAGGTACATACCTTTCTTATTTGGGCAAAGAGAAGGCCTTTCTTACAATGTCCATAAGATCGGTGCTAGAGAAGTAGGATACAAACATTTTGTACTTAGAAGTCAAAAGATTGCAGGAAAGCAGAATGGATCAGGATGATCAGGCTAAAAAAGTGGTGGTCAACTGCAAATGACTCTCTGATCTTGGCAATTCTGCTGCCAATCTGCTTTGAAGACAAGAGTAGGAGTAAACAAATCGCAACCTGGCTTACAACATAGTACTACTGGAGGATAAAGATAAAGGGAGATGGAATTGATCTGTGGATTGTTCCAGAGTTTGGCAGCATCCATTTTTAAGTAGTCATTTGCTATTTAAGAATATTTACCAGTTCTGCCATGCTGTGCAGGTTCAGATTATAGCATCCTCAAACTAATGCCATCAGGCCCAATTGTGTTTCCTGTGCAGAGCTATATCACCTCTTTTCTAACTTGAAAATGTCAGCAATGGTGTAGGGAATGCTGGTGCACAACTGTTGCTGCCGCTTTTCCCTGTTAACAACATTTTTTCATAAAAATTCTCATTGAACCTTGCAATTTTGGGACTTCTTTCACTTTCTCTCACTGTATGTATACAGTAGTTCATCAATGAAATCGATTACTTTTTATATTCAATTTGGATTTATTTTTATGGATGTTGTCTTAACTGAATTTGCAACCTCAGGGACCACTGATTTAAATCTCTTTATGGTTCACATGAGGAAACTTTGTTTTGATTGCCTACTCCTATCTGATGTCTGATTTGTGAACAATTTTCTTTGAACCATGGAGGTCTAGGTAATGAGTATGTTCTTTCTCCTTAATTAAAATAGACATATTGGATTGCTGTCAATGCCTTCTATACTGTGCCTTCTAAAATGGATTCACTGAATTGCTGCTGATGCCTTCTATTGCGGTATTAAGGTGATTAATTAATTAGTTAATTTAATTAATTAATTAATTAATACCTATGGTTATTTAAATATGGTTATATGTTGAAACCTACGAATCCTGGTAATTATCTTCATGTGCATCTTATAATATCTCCTACTTTTTAATGAATCAATTCTCCAGTGGCATCAGTATATGCTTCACTGGATTTTTTTAATGTGTTACAGTTCATTTGTGCCACCCCATCCCACCCACCTGAACTTCTCTGCTGTGCTGCTTAAGTGTGCTCTACTACTGTCAGATAAGTATTAGCTTTCTACTACACTGAAATACTCTTATGATAAACTCAGGCACATTAAACAGTTTGTCCGGAGCAAATAGTCAGGCTGAAGTATATTAAAAGACCCTGGAATTGTGTGGTACCTAAAATACTTACTTTGCTGATCAGGATGCCATCACTGCTAGGCTGCAAAAGGAAAATTCATCAGAATCATTTGTTCAGGAATATGCCGTCCTACATAGCTTTGGAAATAAGAGTATCAATGTGCCTATTTTGTAATATGCTAAAATAAACTCTGTTTATGGATCTGTACACAACCAACCTTCATTAGCTAATATTGCATTGTTTAACACAAAATTTCTTAATGGCAAAGCATTGCTGCTATCAGCATTCATTTCAGACTCCAGCCTTGATATGCTATACATAACAGAAACTTGACAAAAACAACCTAATTTACATCTCTTATGGATGTAACACCATCTGGATACATTTACTTCACAGAAGTTCGCAGCTCAAGAAAAGGCAGAGGAGTCTCAGTAATTGTTAGATCTAAGTTAAACATCAAAAGACTCCCAACTGACGGTCCATTGGAGTGTCTGGCTCTTAAACTAATAACAAAATCAGAGGGCTGTTCCACGAAGCGAGCTAACATCAAAATCCAGGCTTATTTCGATAATCCCGGCTTAATTTCACCAAATTCGGTTCCACGAACGAGGCTAACCTGAAGCTCCGCTTAATTACCATGTCAACATATGCTCTTGGACAAGCCTGCTCCGTGGCAGGTTAGTTGTGAAGCTTAGCTTAGCTTGATGAATATGATTGGACAAGCCATGTGATGTCACAGCACGACATTCTGCGGGGCTGGGATTATTCTGCTGCTGTTCTCTCCCTCTTTCGCACACATCGACCCTCCAATATAAAATTATTACAGATTACATGCAGGCGATTCTAATTACTTAGAAAGTATAAAATGACAAGGAGTGCATTGAAGGCTTTTACAAGAATAACCATGGCGTGCCCATTTATTCATAATCCAGTTGATGAGGGAGCGAGGCTCATTCGTAGAGCTTTAAGGCAACAGGTTCCACAATTACTTCGGCTCAGGATAGATCCGTTGAATTTTGCGGATGATTATTTATACGAGCGCTATAGATTTAGTAGACACAGTATTGCATATTTGTGTCAGTTATTGGAACCTTACATTTCTAAAAACACACGTCGCTCTAAAGCCCTTACGGTTGCACAGTCTTTGTGTATCGCTTTGTGTTATTTTGCCAGTGGTTCATTTCTGTACAGTGTGGGGGATGCTGAACATTTAAGCAAAGCTACAGTGTGCCGTGAAATCAGGTAGGTTTGCGTTGCATTAAAGTCCTTTTTAAATATATTCATTACCTTTCCTGGCCACCGAGGAATTCTTGCCATTAAGGAAACTTTCTTTGGAATTAATGGTGCTTAATCTTTAAACATCTACTCATTTACAGCACATAAATCATTACCTGATAAGTAACTGAATTTAATTTGTCAGGCTTTCCTAACGTCATTGGAGCCATTGACTGTACACACATGAGGATAAAGGCTCCAGCAGGTCCAACAGAGCCTGATTACATAAACCGCAAATCATATCACAGTATTAATGTACAGGTAAGTACTGATAATATCTCACATTTATATACAAGAGGTGAAAGTGTAGTCGTCTAACATTAGCAATGTATGTCATTACCATTTCCTAAAATGTTTCAGATGGTATGCACTGCTGAACATCTAATTTCAAACATTGTGGCAAAATGGCCAGGATCAGTACATGATGCCAGAATTTTTCGCGAGTCTTCACTGGCTCAAAGCCTCAGACAAGGCAAGTCAACTAAAATTCACAAATATACTATAGTTTATTATACTACAGTCTAATGTGTCTACTTTCCATTATAGGAATTTTTCCTGGTGTGCTGCTTGGTGACAGAGGATACCCATGTCTACCGTTTCTTCTCACACCATATACAGATCCTGCAACACAAGCAGAAAGACATTTCAACCATGCCCATTGTAAGACAAGGGCACGCATTGAAATGACATTTGGACAGTTAAAATCCAGGTTTAACTGCCTGCGGCATCTCAGAGTTACACCAGACAGAGCGTGTGACATTGTAGTAGCCTGTGCAGTTTTGCATAATGTGGCAATACTGTATTGTATTTAATCTTCACTTGCTGCCAGGACCTTTTCGTTCCACTTAATGTTGCTCCTGAAACCAAGCATTATTAATAATTACAATTATATATCACTTTTTATCCAAGATGAACCCATATAATTAACATGCTGTCCTGTTTATCAATGTGTTAAAATAACCTTAAAGTACCTTACAACTGGTAACAAAATGCACATGTAAAAGGAAATTTTAATGACTATACATTTTGAAGGCTTGAAACTGTTCTCATTTAGTTGTTAAATAGTTTGACATCCTTAACACAAAAGTTACTAAAATCATGTTCTTACGCATTTAACTTGTCAGCTGTTTTCTGCCATGCAGCCTCACGAGCTTTGATAATACAGCTCGTGTTCCCCTTTCTAGTTATTATAGCTTTGTAGTCCTCATAGGCTTGTAATAATAATTCTTGCTCCGCCTGCGAAAAAAACGCAGCTCTTTCCTTAGTTTCCATTCTTACTTATCCAGCATCGATTAACAAGGCTGCCTTTTATATCGCGCGGACGCGCACAAGCCTCGCTTATCAAGCTTGGCTTGAATTAGCGGAGATTAAATACACCTGAATTTTGTTCGTGGAACTCAATGAGCCTGAAGTGAACTGTTAGGCTAACTCAAGCGAGGCTATTACAAATAATCCTCGATTTTATAAGCTCGCTTCGTGGAACAGCCCTCTGGTCCTATCATCCCCTAAAATACAATAGGTCTTTCTTATCTGATCTGACTGGACTACTAACCCATTTAACACTAGAATTACCAGAGCCAACGAAAAAACTCGTAATTCCAGCCCACCTAAATCCCTTCACACCTCTCTGTCAGCATCTTTTGTCTTCTAAATGTGACAATAAGCCCAAGCAGCCTGCTATACCATCACCCCACCACCTCAGAACGGGCAAGAAGTTCTCCCAGTTCCTGCCTTGATTGATTATATGGGAGTGAGCTACTCCATGGTACAATACAGAACTACAGTCTATGAAAGCAGCAGGCCGAAACTTTGAGAAAGTGTCACGTAAAACAGGCCTCAACAATGTGCACGCCCAAGCTTTCTTTAAACATCAAAGAGTTCAAACAAATACACTAACTGCAGCCAAGAATACACATTACGGCAGAATAATAGAAAGTGGCAATGATAATTAAGGGTTTTTTCTCTGTAGCTAATAAACTGCTTCAGCCTGCATCTGGCCCAATTAGATCCTTTCCTGGGGCCTCATGTATAAATGGTACGTACACACAAAAATGTTGCGTAAGCCCGTTTCCACGCTCAAATTGCGATGTATAAAACCTAAACTTGGCGTAAAGCCACGCTTATTTTCACGGTAGCTCCAACCCTGTCGTACGCAAGTTCTCCGCTCGGTTTTGCAAACTGGTGGCACCCAGCGTCAAAGCAGTGCTTTTGTTCCAGTGTGGTTTCCCTTTCTTTAAGATCCACATCCCTGACGTGGCTTTATCAAATACATTTAAATTAACCACATATTGTTTATTAGTTTAAGGCATCTGATTGTAATTATTTTGTAACAATATAACGGTCCACAGAATGGCGAAATTATTCCAAATACCATAGCTGCTTTAGCGTTGTTACTCTCACTGCACCTTCTTCTACTTTCAGCTGCTCCCGTTAGGGGTTGCCACAGTGGATCATCTTTTTCCATATCACTCTCACTGCACCACTCAGAGCAGCTGATTGGAAAGAGAGTCATCAGTATACAGAATCAAACACCCGCTGCCTCAGCCATTCGCTATTTGAACTGCTCTCATCTGACAAATGCTTCAGAGCCTTTCCTGTACGGACTTCGTGGTTTAGAAACAATTTCATCCCAAGAACTATAAACGCACTCAATCAGTCCATTAAGTGCTCCTTATAAAACTGTTTGGACTTACAAGTACAATCACCTCACACTCAGACGGTGGGCTACGACTCACCTTTTCATGGCGACTTTGATATCTGACAACTTCTTTTTTATTTCGGGTACTGTGCGACTTTGTGAACTAGAGCTTTTGAGTTTCTCCAACACTCTATGCCACTCGATCAACTTCCTTTTGTTGTTTATACCACTGTTTAAACCAACAAATAGTACGTTTTTCCTCCACATGGTATTCGCTGAAATTCTTCTATTTTCCCTCATGCTTTTGCCATTGTCTTTTCACAGAAGGCTGAGCTTAAGGGCTATTTATATTGATTTGCATATTCAAAGAGGCATAATTCTGGGAGGAGTTGGGGTGGGACAGCAGGCGCGTGCATGTGCGTTACCTTTCACACTGACCAGGATTTATGCAGTGGAAGAATGTGGAAGAAAGCGTACGCACAGATTTATGCATCTGGATTTTTTTCTGCGTAAGGACATTTCCGCTTTTGTCCATGCGCCATGTTATAGTGTGAATTCTACGCACGGCGTTATAAATGAGGCCCCTGAAGTTTGTGAACCATTCCTCCACTTTTTACACAGTAAAATTAAAAATCTAAATAATACAACTAATATGAATCCATCATCCATTTATATTTTTCACTGTCTTCCCACTCCATCCAGCTATTTTTCTAAATTTTCACAAGTCACATGTACATTTGTTAAAGACCTCCTTTGTAACATGAGGCAGACTACTTCTGCACTGGATCTCATCCCCACAACACTTCATAAATCTTGCCTTCATGCCATAATTCCGACTGTTACAACAATAATAAATACATTCTTTGATACATGCGTTGTGCCAGATACTTTTAAAATCACTTCTGTAACCCCAGTGTTAAAAACGTCTGGTCTTGATAGTGACAGTCTTAACAATTTTTAGCCTATCTGTCATTTACCTTTTTCTGTCAAAAGTTGTTGAGGGTGTTGTAGCCTCCCAAAACACCAATTGTATAAGAGTGCAACACAGCTGTGAAACTGCTCTGCTTCAGGTAACTAATAATTTGCTTTTAGACAAACCAGCAAATTAATCCTGTTGGACCTTAGTGCAGCATTTGACACTGTCAGACATGACATTTTACTGTCCAGAATGTAGAACATTCTGGATATCTCTGGCACTGTCCCTCAGTGGTTTAAGTGTTGAAATGTGTCAAGAAACACTACTGGGGCTACTTTATATCAATAGCACTGTCTACGTATTGCCTCACTGTGACTGTGACAGCCAAGTCAGAACTTTTCTTTCCTTTTATTTTCTTGCATTATAGCAATTGGTGTGTGTTCAGAACAAATTATGTGTATTTATTTTTTTAAAGAGCTTATGCAAAAAGCCAAATTTCCCTTTGAGGACAAATAAAGTTCTGTCTATTCTAATCTAATCTAATCTAGTCTGACTGATGTGCCAGCCACACAAGGAATTCCTCAGGGTTTTGTCCTCTACTCTTCTGTATCTATATGCTTCCCCTTGGCTTTATTATTCATAGCTCTGAACTAGCTTATCATTTTATGTAGATGATATTTATCTTTATTTCAGTGTTAAAAGTGAAACTTCATCAGAGCTTTCTCAGCTCACAGCTTGTCTCAGTGAAGTTAAAACCTGGATAGAGCATTATTCTTTAAAATTAAAATGCAGCAAAACCGAACTCCTGCAAATTGGCACTAAAGGGCAAAGAAAATTAGCTACTTTTCAATCACTCTTGACAATGATCTCATCAGATGTTCTTCTAATGCAAAGAATCTGTGTTATTTTTGATTCCTCCTCTATTCTTATTCTACTTACATAAACCACATTAAGAAACTTTTTTACTTCAGTCTTCATAACATACACTGTGTGTTCACTCATTCCTTTTCTAATGCTGAGAATCTTGTCCATGCTTTCATCATATCCAGCACTGATTACTGTAACTCCCTACTGGCCAGTGGCCCTTCAAATCTTATATCACAGCCCACGTTGATTCAAAACTCTGTTACAAGAGTCTTTCCATGAACCATTAACAGCGAGCACATAACATCTATCCTGCTTCACATTCACTGGCTCCCTGTGCCTTACAGGATTGAATATAAAATTATCTTAATAACCTACAAAGCTTTAAATTGCCTTGCTTCAACAACATCAGTCACTTTCTTCATGACTATGCTCCTGTTCACCCACAAAAGTCTTCTGATTCTGGCAATCTTGTTGTGCCTCACACTAACCTGCACTCTATGGGTGACATGGCCTTCAGCTGTATGGCACCAAGACTTTGGAATGATCTTCCTTAATTAATTACATTGACTGACTCAATTCATTGTTTAAAAAAAATAAATAAATAAAACTCATCTGTTCAGGAAGGCTTTTAAATTAACCTAACATTCTGTCCCTTCTTTCAGTTTACTTCTCTGTCCATATGCTCAAGATAATTTGTTTGAGCAGTATATCACAAATTAAGTTATTTTTTTAGGCCTTTCTTTATTGTCTTTTGTTCAATATAATGCTTTGTATATCCTGTACTTATCTGTTTTAGTGTTCTATACAAAAAATATTTGTATCCAATGTTACACATACTCAGCTGTTCTTTCTGAAACTCTGTGAAGCACCTTGAGCTTAGGAAAGGTGCAATATAAATAAAATGTATGATTATTAGTATTATTAATGTTCTCAGCAAATTAGCTTTTCACGGATCAGAGACTGATTAAAATTTAATGCAGATGTGCTTAGAGTTTGTATACTATAGTATAATTCATTCATTAGTAATGTTAATATATATTTTTGATATCCTAAGAATTGGAGAAGACTTGTGCATTTTTGTTAGAAAACAGTTTCTGTTAAATTGCAGAAATAGCTGTACATTCAGCCTCACATACCACAATGAACTGGCAATGCTGCATTCCCTTGACATCAATGTGGTAAAGTGCTGCTAAAGAGATCATTATATGGTAAGATGTATGGGAAATGCATTCTCTCCTAGGACCACTGCATGTTTATTGTGTCTAACACCTTTATTAAACTGAGCATTCTGAATTCTTTCAACATGGCTAACAGGATTATAGTGCCATCTAATGGAAAAAAGGAGATCCTCCATAAAACATACTATTTTAAGAAACTATCAAGAAGTATAACAACAACAGATCTTTTAAACAAAACTAGCATAAAAACATTGTGTTTTAGCATATAATTCCTCTAGGTATAATGCTGAAAAGACGATATAGTACTTAGCTAGTACAGTTAATTTTATTTTAAATAGCACACTTTTCATATACAGTGCATTTTTACAATATATACAGTATATAGTGGGCTACATAGTAGAGCAGTGATAGCAGTACTGCCTTGCAGTAATGAGACCAGGGTTTGTCTCCCAAATTTTTTCATATTTTCCCTGTTGCTGCATTGGTTTCCTCAGGGTGCTTCAGTTTTCTACCACAGTACAAGGATTGGCAATGCTAAACTGGAGTGTATGGGTGTGAGTGTGTTCACCCTGTGATGGACTGGTGCCCTGTTCCTTCATGACTCTGCTTAGAATTAGGTGAGCTTAGAAAATAGTATGGTCTGTGTATATCTCCTTTTTATTTTTTTGTAAAATAAATAAAATGAAATAACATTCTGAAACACGCAGAGCCTATTGCAGCAGCAGCAGGTTAAAAGCAGGAATGACTTCTGTTATGAATGCCTGTCTATTACAGGACCTACACACACCTATACATATTTACACTAATACTGAATTGTCAATCAACATCTTATGGCAATGTTAAATAAATACAAATAAATACTGAAAAAATAAAACATGTTATATTTAATAAGGATGCAATGATGTTCACAAATTTTAAAGAGCTCTGTGGTGAAGCACAATTTTAAATAAATAATCGAGTCCCAGAGCATGCAGGCTCTGAACAGGTGTTGGGGCATTCCATGAGGCATATTGTTAAATGCCAGTTTCAACATAGAAGCGGATACGATAGCAGTGGACTCCTCCTTAGGGATCTTAGGGGTGCCAGGAGTGTGAGAAAGAAGATGGGAGGACAGCCAAATTCAAGTGGTCTGGCAGACACTAATGGAAGCAGCCACGGTGAAGGTCGGAAAGAAGGACCACAGCTGCTGGTGTCCCCACCGACTGAGAGAGCCATGGAGTGAGTTGGGGAAACAGAAGAGAGAAAGTTGCACTGGGCCCAGGTGAAGGGAGAATGAGTAAGGACCTGATGACTGTTTTTTACTCTTGTCTTATCTGCAGATTATTTACTTCGATTAAAACACACAGACTGGCACTTGGGATTTTATGGATTATTTATTTATTGAATATGTTTTAGCACTGCACTTTTTGAACACTTTGGCCCTCATTTGCCCACTCATGCCGGTTTATGACCATCAACTGTTCAGGGTTCAGGAGGCTCCTGGAAGTAATGAAGGAGCATACAGCTGCTCTGGACTATTCCAAACCCATAGATTCCACAAGAGGATGACTTGTAACAGATGAAATTAAATGATAAAAATTTAAAAGTATTACATATAGAATGTAAAATTGTTATATTTGAAAAACAATGGTAGGTTTGAAACTTGAAAGTACACCTTTTAAGTAGCACCCAGCAGTCATAGTGGAATTTTTACCATTTATAGCCAGACAGTGTATGGAAACTATTAAGAATGCTGATAGCAGAGCACAAGGGAGGTTATACTTAAGCTATTGTAACAGATAGGTGGTGCCACTGATCCCCAAATCCTGGACACAACTGACTTGAACAATCGCATATTCAAATACAATAATTTTTATTTTGTTCAGCTACCTTGCACAGCACTGTATATAAAGGTGTAAACTTCATTTTTTTTCTCTTCCTCCCAACACCTTCTACTCCTCACAATTGCTGTCCGCTGCATCCCATCTCCGACTTACCGTGGTGAGCCAGGGGGCTCCTTTTAAGCCTGACTCTGGAAGTACTCCAGGTGTTTCGGCAAAGCTCAGAGGAGGTACTTCCGGGTCATAAAGTAAAAATAGTTGATCCCTGTAGCTCCTCCAGGCAGCTTTCACAATACCCAGAAGGGTTGTCCCATGGGACTACGATTCCCAGCCTGCCCCATGGTCTGGAAAATGGGAGCAGCGACACATGGACTCTGCTGTCTAGCATGTTATAGTACAGTACAGAAGTACAGAAAAGATAATTAAGTTGTTCCACAACTGTAAGGTATAAGTTATGAAGAAAGTGTATTTAAATTGAACTTTTTCAGTTCAGGCAGAGATTAAGATGTAACAAGTATTGAATTGTTTACAATCATGAAGAATATTAGTCGAGTTACTCTCTAATCATTATTTTTTAAAAGTAGAGTTTGAACAAAATATTCTATAGTATTTCTTCACAAAGAAAACCTTAAGACACATGGATTAAACTAACAAGGAGTGTGGTAGACAGCAGTACTTTGTGCAACTTCGAAACACAACTTGACAATGATTTGGAAAAATCAGGCAAATATGATTGGTGGGCTTATTATCTTAAATGGCCTGTTCTCACAAAAATAATTCTAATGATCTAAGAATTTTTTAAAATTAACTAATTTTCCTTTTAATAGCACAGTGGTTATTGCTGATGCCTCAGAAGTTCAGCTTCTTTGATTTATCTGTGTGATTTATATGTTCTCCCTGTTTCTGTGTGAGATTTCTTCTGGATGCTCCAATGTTATCCTAACATCCCAGTGGTGTACATAAGATATTCATAGACTTTGACCTTAATTGATTTGTTATTTGTACATATTTAGCAAGGAAGCGTATACAAATATTAGCAAAAATAAACATTTGAAATTGTATTACTTTAGAATATAAGAAGTGGAGAGACAAATAAAATTCATTTTGAGACAAGCAGTATTAAGTACCAGAACTTTTTGGGTAAATTAAAAGCTGTATTAGATTAGCTGAAAAAACTCCTTGCTTTCTGTCAACCGAAGGCAATGTTAATCAAAAATAATCAAATTCATTCAAAAATGAAATGTGTTTAATTAAACTGTGTTTTCTAATACCTTGGATATGTGTAACACAATCTGATCAGGTTACTTTTTTATATAAAAAATGTGTACAGTGTGCTCTATTCGAGATACCTCAGAGAAAATGTAACTGTCCCAACAAATTTCTTTGTTTAATAAGTGTACCCACATTTTATTAAAATTGGTCCATTGAGAGTCAAGTTGTTTCATGTGAACAGACAGACATGACAGGTGCTTTTTGCATTGCACCTAAAAAGCACAACATTCTCAAACTTGGTTAATTCAGTTTATGAGCTTCAGTGGTCAGAAGTATCCTGGAGTTGCACAAAGCAATAATCTAGTCTGAATAAGGTTTTTGTCTATCACACATACTCACACAGTGATGACATAGACTTGCCAGTCAGCTTAACACACGTGTATTTTTGTTTAGTTGGCAGTGTGGCTATTGTTAAGACGTGTCTTCAATAAATATAAATGAATAGCCAGTTTAATTGCCTTTTCAGCTACTTGCCCACTTCTAAAGTATTCGGAAACTACAGTATGTGTGTTCAGACATGTAAAGCAGCTAATCGGATTGGGTATAATTGGGAGAAGGTTGTTAAAATGAATAAAGAAAACGTAATGCATTCTCTTAGGGCACTGGACAAGCTCTATGAGAAAATGTTCTTTTGATAAATATAAAGTGCAAAGTAGACAAATATTCTTAAAATAAGAATTAGAACATTAGAACAAATTAGATCATAATAGGCCATTCAGTCCAACAAAGCTCACCAGGACTATCCACTTAACTCTTCCAAAATAATGTCAAGTCAAGTTTCGAAAGTCCCTAAGGTCTTACTGTCTACCACACTGTTTGGTAACTTATTTAATGTTTCTATGGTTCTCTGTGTAAAGAAAATCTTTGTAATGTTTGTGTATAAATTTATCCTTAGCAAGTTTCCAACGGTGTCCCTGTATTCTTGCTGTACACATTTTAAAGTAAACCATCTCAATCCATTGTACTAATACCCTTCATAAATAAATACATCAATAATGTCTCCTCGTACTCTTCTTTTGCTTTAACACTAGAATTCCTGAAGCCTACAAAAAATACTTGTTAACCCACCTTAAAATCCCTTTGCACCTTTTCATCAGTGTCTTTTGTGTTCTAAATGTGTTGATCAGTACAAGCAGCAAGCAGCCTGCTGTCCCATCTTTGATGGAGCTCAGCTCGTTGGCAAAAAGTTCTCTTAGCTCATGCCAATTCTCCTTATTTGCGTGTGATGTCCCTGGAGTTGTGTAAGGTAAATAATACAGTATATTATTATTTGGAATACATGCATTTCATGTGGGTAAGTGTAGGATGAAAGGAAATGCAAGAAATGCTGAACACATACCTAAAGCAGAAACTTTTTCCATGGTATACTAATAATGACCTGAATATCAAATAAACATGTGTGCGATTATTCAAGAATATAACCAAAGAAAAATAAAAGCATTTGATTTATATGTTGCTGTCAATGAGTTAAAAACCCAGGCTCAAATGTCAATTGACAGAGAGTTTATATGTGTTCTTGAATGGTGTAGAGTTAAGAACTGCAGCCTTATAACCCAAAGGTCGCAGGTTCAAGACCTGATTATTCACGTTTTGAATAGTGAGCTGCTATTATTATTATTATTATTATTATTACTATAATATAATAAAAACATATATTTGATTTGAGTCTGTAACACCTGGTGTAAATTTGGCTATTTGTTAGCACTTGTTTTTTTATTATTCAGTTTTATTCTCTCAGTGACGTTCACGTGGTACAACAAACTTGCCTCTCCTTCTCTGAGTTGATGGCATTTATCTCCATCTTTTTCACAAGAGCAGTGCTATGGCAGATGCCTGCTCAGAACTATTTGTTGTACCAACAATCAAAGATTTGATGTCCCATGACCGCTATCGTACTGGACAAAGGCAGGACGTAACAACAGACAGCTTCTTCACAGCACTTCGCTGGCTTATAGACTGCCGCACTCTTCTTGGCACCGTGAAGTAAAATGAGATTTCCACCTGCAGCTAAAGTCACTTCAGTATACGAGCAATTTGCCAAACTACTGTTTAGATCTGGCAGTGTCATGATGACAGTGTATGTGCCCAAAAAGAAGAAGTATTTGATTTCAGTCTGTAACAGCTGGTGTAAAGTTTTGCTACTTGTAAAATATATCACTGAAGCCATATCAGCAGACACACAAACCCTGGTGATTAATGTCATCTTGATATATTGTATCTTGGTAACCAGTATCTTACGAGAACATGAAAACTTATCATGTGCTTCTGCAATTAACAGTGTATTTAATCAACATCTACAATTCACTCATTGCCTTCCCTGTAGTGCATGACTCCATATGTGTAAAATAAAGGCTTATTCCTTCATCCAGAGAATGACTCAAAGAATGTATCTATGATGTGAGGTATACTCAATACTCAAATGTTCCCTGGATCTTCTATCAAATCTTCTACCAGATCTTCTACCAAACAACGATTTTTTAGGACATTAATCAGGAAAAGGAGTCTGTGGTAAAAATTTAAACAGTGTCTTCTCAACAAATATAATTAATATAACAGCCAATAAAGACCCCTAAAATATGAATCACAGAAAACTACTTTAATTGCAATTCTATAAAATGTTTTTCAAAACTTAAACAAATGAAGCTTGTAGCTCTTAGGAAATTACGTTCTAGACTATGTACCTTTCTAGACTACTAGATTAATTTTCTTGTATTTTCACAAATGTGTGCAATGATGTTTCTCTTAACCGATTTAACTTCAGTGAAACATCAACTCCTTCAAACCTGATGCTTAAATGTTTGAACATCTTACGTCCCAGATAAATAAGAGACGCACCAAACTTTAGTGCCCTTTTCCCTCTGTCCTTCCTCTTTATTCTGTATCAATCTACAAGAAAATGTGAACAAATTCACTGTAAAAAGTGAGATAATGTTGAAAATTAAAAAAATATATTTTCAAAGATTATGCCCAAAACACTTAACACTTGGCAATCTAGAAGATTAAAAAAGCTAATTATATGGGTTTCACTGGCAAATAAAAGCTCACATAATTAGGCTAGGAGTCCAATTAAAAACAGATGTTGGCTAAAACAAAAACCTGCAGCTCCAGGGGAACACCAGGACCAAGTTTGAGAACCACTAATTTATCACTATCACTAAGTGATTATCACTTATTGTAGACACAGAACACACACGAAGTGTATATATTGCAAATAACAATACCCTATACAATTCCAGATACCTAACTCCCAGATAAAGAGACATCAGCTCTGAGAATTCAGCTCCTTTGGTGGAGGATGGGATAGCAGGCTTCTTGCTGTTTGTGCTGATTGACACATTTGCAAAAGAAAGACTCTGATGAGGAGCTGCAAGGGAATTTAAGGTGGCCTGGTATTACAAATATTTTTGTAGGCTTCAGGGGTTCTAGTCAAAACAAAAATAGTCGAAACCAAGGCCAAACCTGAAATCAGAGTCAAAAGTTGTAGAACTAAAACAGTTAACCAAGAAAACTTTCACAAAATAAATCCTTGTTTTCTCTATCAAACTTGGATAAATAGGAAGTGCTTGTTGTGATGTTTATACAAAAGAACACCTGATGTCACAACCACTAATTTTTGAGTCATTTTCCTAGGAACGCAACAACAACCGCTCCACAAGAAGGTAAGGAAACCGTAAAATAATTCAATGTTTTCCTAACTATAGGAAGGGGCATAAAGATCTCCCACATTTTAAGTGAGAACTGTGTGGCCTGTAGTGGGGGTAGAGAGGTGGGGTAGGTCTCATTTGGTAGGTTAGTCTCTACT
The DNA here is from genome assembly GCA_026402145.1 of Polypterus bichir lapradei. Taxonomy (NCBI): domain Eukaryota; kingdom Metazoa; phylum Chordata; class Cladistia; order Polypteriformes; family Polypteridae; genus Polypterus; species Polypterus bichir. The sequence goes on from JANRMT010062791.1 coordinate 112,995,819, forward strand.
GTTTTCAATACCCATCATGAGTTGGACTGGTGAATATTGCGGCTTTGTTGTTCAAGCGTACTATGAGAACAACCATTTTGTGATAGTGACGCAGAGAGCATTCTGTACATGCTTTGTGCTCAGTCAAAATGCGTCTGTACCAGATCGGAAAACGATTTTGCTACGGATTTTTAACCTTTGGGGAACTGAGTCCACGCTGAAAAGAAAATCACCTGGCAGACCTAGGACAGAAGATGTATGATTTCAACAGACAGGGCCACAGCTCACACAGCACAACATTTGCTCTCTTTAAGAGGAGAAGTGAGGTGGCTGTCACAGTGACCAGATTTAAGCCCATGTGACTTTTTCCTTTGATGATACCTAAAGGAAAAGGTTTTCAAACATCATCCTTGATCTCTTGAGGATATGAAGGAAAGGATCAGACAGGAGATCGACACCATTCTGCCTGAGATGACCCGGACAGTGATGGAGAACTTCTGGGAACATCTTCAGCAATATATCGCCAACAGCAGCCACCATTTGTCTGATACGATTTTTAAAACCCATTAAAACAAAAGTTTTTATGTACTTTTCAGAAATATATGCATTTTGTTATTTAGATAGCTTTGTTCATTTTTTTATACCCCTTCAAAATTTGGGAGATCTTTATGCTCCACCCTGTATTTCTGGATGGAAACTAAGCAGAAATTCAGAATCTGTGTGTTAAAAACAAACCCTAACTACACACATTAACTTCCAAGAAACACTTCAAAATAGGCACAAAAAATTAAAGAAAAATGCAACAGACGCTGTTTCTGTTTTCAGAATTATTCTTTGGTGTGAAACGTTATGAAAGGCTTCTTCAAAAAGTAAAATATTCCATGTGCCTTGCTTGTATCTGCTACTCCAATTTCCCATTTGTAAAAATCTGATTGATTTGGCATAATTTTTCTTCAATAAACCTATAGTGGTTATTGTTTAGCGTGTTGTTTTTACGTTTACGTTTTTTACTTTTGCCTGAGCAATTCTATTTATTTTTTCCTTTGGTACTAGGGTGTTGTACCGTGTTACCCATTATGAATGTAGTGAGAAGTTAAGCAAAATGACACCTTTTATTAGCTAACTAAAAAGATTACAATATGCAAGCATTTGAGGCAACTCAGGCCCCTTCTTCAGTCAAGATGTAATTTTTTCCTTTGCAAATACTTATGCATTTATTTAATTTATTTGCAATTAACTTCTCGTATCCACTTGAGGCAGCCAAGATGGGGGTTGGGTTGGAGAGGACCTTGGTTACTGGTGTTTCCACCAGCTAAGCGAGCTATGCGAGAGCTGGTGCCTCATGCATAAAGCCGTGCGTAGAATTCACACTAAAACATGGCATACTTACAAAAGCAGAAATGTGCATTGAGTTGGCGTACGCACAGATTTATGCATCTGGATTTTTTGTGTGTACGCCAACTTCTGTGTTCTTCCACTCCATAAATCCCAGTCAGCATGAAAAGTAATGCACATACACACGCCTGTCGCTCCACCCCGTCTCCTCTTTGAATATGCAAATCAATATAAATAGCCCTTAAGTTCAGCGTTCTGTGAAAAGACAATGTCAAAAACATGGGGGGAAATAGAAGAATTTCAGCTACCAAGTGACAGTAAGGAAAAACATACTATTTGTTGGTTTAAACAGTGGTATAAACAACAATATCCTTATTTTATGGAGGGGTCTTGTTTTCAGAAATGGTTTGTTTTAGTGTAGTGTGTGGCCATGCCACAGACCTTGGTCACCAGTTGCACAGGGTTAGTTGAGGCATGGAGCCTTCCCGTGCAGCTGGAGGCTTAAGAAGGGGTGGTATGTGGTATAGCGGGTCCAAGGTTAGGAAATTTTGACCAATTTTAAATAAATAATCATGCCCTGAGAAGATGCGGGTTCCAAATGTGTGTGGGTGTGTGAGTGCGTTTGACTCCTCATGTAATTGGAGAACTAGCTGACCATGTCACATACTTGGGCAACTCCTCGCACCCATACCCAATTCAACTGCAGAAGATTAAGAAGCCTGCATGGGACAGAAGGAGTGATCTGAAATGACAGAAGAACGAAATAACAGAAAGAGAGTCGCTGGAACAGCATGATGTGGAGAGACAGGACAAGCCAGCCAGTCAGTCTGGGGAAAGGCAGCACAGTCATTGGCCCTGTGGCGGAGCAAAGGATTGCTGCTCTAGGGGCAGATTATCCCAGCTGATTATTCTAGAGGAATAGGTGTAACTGAGGTGGCATCCTACCCCAGGGAGGACAACCAACCCCGAGAAGTCTGGCCAATGACACTCAAAGCGGCCAAGAATGGGGTCAGATTGGAGAAGACTGCAGCTGCTGCTCTCTGCAATGGCTGAGTGAGCTATAGGAGAGCCAGGAGGATGAAGACAGAGTTGGGCTGGACTTGTCTGACAGGTCATGAAGGCCCCAATGGCTGTTGGTTCTACTCTCATTTTTAATTCTATTTTTTAACTCATGGGCAGTAACTGTTTTTATGGATTATTTATTTATTGAATATTTTTGTTAATGTTGTTTTATTGTTTTAATAAAAGCTCTTTAGCACCTTTATGCACCTGTCCGTTCCTGTGGAATGTGTGACCTCATTTGCTAGGCCCATCCCTCGCGTACGTTATTGGCTTTAGCGCAGGCAGGCAAATCTGTATGGCGCACATGAAAGATCCTAGTTAGCACTAAACTTGTACAAAATGATTACTATTGTTTGTGATTGAATCATTCTGCATCTTTGGCGTTACTTATTGACTTTTCTTACCTCTAGCATTACGGTACCGGAAACGTCATCTGCTAGTATAGCCACAAGCCTTGACCAAAGTTAATGAGCCTCAACGTCACAACTGAAGTGCTAGGCTGCAGCAGTGGGCAGCAGGAGCGGCCTTAGGCATGTGCAAACTGTGCACCTGCACAGGGCCGCCACGCCAATATATATTGAAAATAAAACAGAAAGAGAAAATAACGACACAGCTGACGGCAATGTGGCCAAAAAACATTGTGTTTCTTGTTAATTAGTACGCTGTGTTTACTAATGTCACTAGAGTCTGAGCAGTAAGCTATATGTAGTATTATAATGTTCTGCCGTAATGAGAATATCATGGGCCACTACTTGATTTTCAAGTTACGGACACGCGCATATAGAAGCGTGTCATAAGCACGAGGCGGCAGTGCAGTGTCCGCAACGGACGTGGCCATCCGCCGTGCATAAGATACCATATTGACATTGGCGGGCGAAGGGGCTACCGATTCTTTCTCTGCCCAGGGCCGCCACGAGCCTAGAGCCGCCCCTGCTTGGCTTCACTACTGGCTGGGCTGCTGAGACTGGCCACTGGGCAGAACTGACCATCACGAGTTGTAATAGCCCGCATATTTTAACATTTTTTTGCTCTAGTTTTATGTAAGTTTGTGCTAGTATTGTAACGAACAGTTAGTGCAGACTATTGCTGAAGATCTGAAGTGGACGCGAGAAGTTGGTGAGTTATTAACATATTTTTGTGATTTTGAGTTTGTAAAATTAGTGTAGGTCAGGTGGATTTTTGCATATCGGCTTATTTTACAATATAAACTTTGAAGTAAACTTAGTAAAGTAAAATTAGATTTTTGGAGGATTTGTTTTCCAACTTGAATTACTGAGCAATGAATTCAGTGAGCATTTTCGTGATTTCAGTTAACACGAACAGGACTGTTTACGTGACCATACTCTTACAACGTTGAGAATGCTCCTGAGAATATCCAAATGGAATTGATTGAACTGCAGTCAGATTCTATTCTGAAGGCAAAATACAGCGAAGTTGGTGTGTCAGGCTTGTATGCTTACCTGCCACCCTCGTATGTGCAGAACTTGGCATTGAGAGTACCGTCTATGTTCGGAAGCACTTACCTTTGCGAGCAATTGCTTTCATTAATGAAAACTACCAAAACCCCACATCGCTCAAGACTTACTGTCGAGCACCTTTCATCCCTCATAAAAGTGCAGCTGCACAAGATTTCAAGCCTGATATTAACGAACTGGTTACTAACAAGAGATACCAAGTGTTGGGACAAAAGAAATATATCTCACACTGTAAGACTCCTATATAAGCAATGCATATAATATAATTATAATAATATAAGGACCTAGCTAAGAGGCTAAGACTCTAATTGTACAATGTTGTACGGAGATTGTATGGAAATAAACTGCTTTTCTTTAAATTTTAAGTGTTACATTTTTTAAAGTTTTCAGTATTGGAAAGAAAGCTACAGTAACTTTGTAAAATAACATAATAGTATTTGTTACAGTGCGGCCTGCTGATGCACGTATGGCAGTCGAAGCGGCCCACCAATGGTAGTGAGTTTGACATGCCTGCTTTAGCGGGTTCAAGAGGCTCCCAGAAGGATCAGGAAGTGAGGGGTGGACCTGCACCATCACAATCCTTGTCAAGCATTTCCTTAGTCTTTTAGTTTTATTGGATTTTTGAAACATAAAATACTTGATCTTATAGCAATACAGCCAGGTTAAGTGTATTAGCTGTATACTAAAACATAAAGAGGTGTAACTTCAATGCTGAGTTTGCCTCAGTTCACAATAAATATGTCTAAGAGTGCATAAGCAAGAGATTGCAGCAAACAGAACTTCAATCTGCACAATGCCACACAGATTTACATTTGCATTGTAACAAGCCAAAGAGTGTTTATGTTGATCAAATATCAAATATAAAAGGTGGCAGTTTTTGCTTTTCATTTGCTTTTTCAGTATTTTTTGCAAGTTAATTTGTAATTTTTTTCCATCTAATGGCACAACCAATAACCAAGTTATTTCTTCTGCTGCATTTTGAGTTGTCTTCTCAGGCTGTATTGTTTCACATAATGCACTAAAAGTCAGGCATTGTGAAAGAAATGGAACCATTTGCAGCAAGAATCTATGGCCATTTTTACATTGGTTGACAAATTTATGTGCTTGACTCATATATTAAGGTGTGACGTTTAGATTATTACATTTTAATTTTACATTACAACTTTTTTATTAATATTTTACTTTTTACCTTATAGCTTTTTTCCACTCTATTGATTTTAAAGGATTCTACAGTCAACATGCCTATTTGGAATAGTAACTCTAAATAATCTTAATTATTGTATTATAACTAAAATAATTATAACTCCAAAGACATCTACTGAAGATGTTGTTTGACTAGCTGAGCTGTCTTAAACAGTGTCTTATCCTTAACTAGCAAAATACCTGCGGTTTGCAGCAGAGAAGTAATGTGTTAAAGAAGTTATGAAAAAGAAAAGGAAACATTTTAAAAATAATGTAACATGATTGTCAATGTAATTGTCGTAGGCTTTTTTTTAGTATTGAGAGTGAATTTGATGATTCTAAAGAGTTTAATTTATGATTGTAAACGTTATGTATGAGACATGCACATTTTTAGGATGTAAGGATCTTTTTGTAAATGACATTTGCAGTTCTGCCCTTGGGCTGTGAAATGACCAAGCTGTCTGCTGAGCTTACTCTTGAGCATGCAGCGTACAGTTGGCCAAGTGTGAAGCAATCTTGTGTCAAGTCAATGGCAACCTTTTTTAGAGTCTGGCCCTGTGACTTATTTATTGTCATAGTTAAGCAGACCCTTACTGGAAATTGGAGGCGTTTGATTTGGAATGGGAGGTCAGAAGGTATGAGAGGGATGCGAGGAATAAATACAGTCTTCCCCTGAGTCAGTTCCAGTGAAGACAGTTGATTCAATGAGGTTCTTGTGCAGAGATTTGATCTGAAGTCTGGTGCCATTACAATGTTTTGGTGGTTGTAAGTTTTGTAGTAACATAATTGGTGTGGTGACCTTCAAAAGTAGAGTATACGGAGGCATGCCCGGAGGATTAAGAGTGTGAAAAAACTCTACTGGGTAGTGCACCACGTCCTCTAGTTCTACAACAGAGTTGACAGACTTACATGTTTTTGTTTTGGAAGTTAGTTGGTGAAGTAAAATGGTGTTTATATGTGAAGTCATGTTAGAATAGCTCTCTCCCTCAACCATGAGACGCCCTTTTCATGCAGATTTCTTAGGTTGGGGTAAACATTTTCAATAAGGGTTTGTAAGGTATTCACCAGGAGACAGAGATTGTTAGGAACATTGATTTTACAGTTCTGTTTAATTGAATTGCCATTATCTATTTTGATGAGGAGAGCAGCGAACTCTCCGGTTTTTCTGTCGCAGTTCAAGTAAACCCTCTTATTTATTCTTAAGGTAAGAATGTTGGTCTTAGCCCATAGGTATGAAGACTTCAGACATGCTTTAAGTTTGTCTCCAGCCAGCAAGAGTGTCAAGCCTCCCATCATTTTTGTTGTGTTTCTGATGTCTTGTAGGGTCTTGTCTAATGCCTCAATACCTGCTCTGCGTGCCATAGATCATTTATCCCATACAATGAGGTTACAATCGCGCAGTACTTGCGCCATGATGCTCAGCTTGGATATGTTACACATGGGGGAATTAGTATGGGTGAGGTTTAGAGGTAGCCTGAAAGAAGAATGAGCAGTCCTTCCACCCTTGAAGCGGTGGAGTAAAGAAGAAGGGAGCAGTGAGCATGCTGAACAGCTGAGGAAAGTAAGGAAGTGAGAAGTAAGGTGGCACATGAGCGTGGGATGTCATTAATGTATATAGGCAGGGAGCCAACCACGTGGTAGGTGCACGGACAGTGGGTCTGCAGACAAAGGAAGGGGGACTGGGGGTGGCTCTTGTGTATCTCTGCCGTGAAATAAATCCTCTGTTAATGGAAATAAGGAATGAAACTGCCAAAAGGTGAGGTCAGTTTTGAAAGTTCCTTACAGCATAATGGTGAGAACCGCCAAAAAGAAGACGTTATTTTGTAAAGTTTGTTATGGGGCATGGCACAAAATGAAACATACTTAACGTTTGTAGGTATAGTGTAAAGGATGAGCATGGGAAATTTCGGCTTCCTACATATATTGGAAGTCACAGAAATTACTTCCTTAGAAGGCTAGCATCCTTCAACATCTGCAATAAGATGCTGCAGATGTTCTATCAGACGGTTGTGGCGAGTTCCCTCTTCTACGCAGTGCTGTGCTGGGGATGCAGCATAAAGAAGAGGGACGCCTCACACCTGGACAAACTGGTGAGGCAGGCAGGCTCTATTGTAGGCATGGAGCTGGACAGTTAGACATCCATGGCAGAGTGACGGGCGCTGAGCAGGCTCCTGTCAATCATGAAGAATCCACAGCATCCACTGAACAGTATCATCTCCGGACAGAGGAGCAGCTTCAGCAACAGACTGCTGTCACTGTCCTGCTCCACTGACAGACTGAGGAGATTGTTCCTCCCCCACACTCTGCGACTCTTCAGTTTCAACTAGGGGGGTAAACGTTAGCATTATACAAAGTTACTGTCTGTTATACCTGAATTTTTATCACTCTTTAATTTAATATTTTTTTTATCAGTATGCTGCTGCTGATGTATGTGAATTTCCCCTTGGGATTAATGAAGTATCTATCTATCTATCTATCTATCTATCTATCTATCTATCTATCTAGTGAGGAGGGGTTTCCCCTATCTATATATACAGTTTAGGGGGTACACCCATTTTCCCCCTTGGGTGTTACAATAGGACATGAAACATACCTAACGGTTGTAAGTACACTGTGAGGAATGAGCATGTGAAATTTTAGCTTCCAACCTATATGAAAACTGGGAGAATTACAGATGAGTTAGTGAGGGCTTTGCTTTTTATATATGTAGGTACAGCAGGTCACTCCCAGGGTAATTATGTCAACCTTTCCTAGGTATGTATGTGTGCCTTCAACAGATTCTGAACTCTGGAACTTTTTTTTTAGATATGTTGAAAGGTGATGACATCCAATTTTGGAACCCACTTAATCCAGTTTGAGGTTGCAGTGGCTCAGAGCCTATGTAACTACTTATGCTTACTCCCTTACACTGGGGCTAATTTAGTATTGTTTACTTGTTTACTGCTGATGTTGGCTCTGCTGGTCTTTACAAGATTGTTATTCGCTCTGATGTCACAAAATAGTCATGTTACTTGTATACACTGAATTTGACATACATTTACTTACTGTATTGGTGTTACTGTAGCGGTCAATTTCACTACAATAAGTATGCAGTTAGGACATCACATTCACATTTTAGTTAGTCAGACGCTATGTACTTGACTCATTCTTCAGCATTCTTTTGTCCATTTGATGATGTAATTTGGTCACTGTATCTGTTTTTAACCCTGGAATTGATTTTTTCATCTTCTAATACTGTAGTTCCAGTTTTAAATGGTTTTCACTGAGATCACTATTGTTGTGGGTTCATATTATGGCTACAGTCATGATTATTTTAAACTGTGATGTTAGTCTCTGGGCACATGACTGGGCAACATGGTTGTATTTGACTTAATTGCTTACAACATGTTTAAGAGGGCATTTAGTGGTGCTTGATATACAAGCTTTGGAAAAATAATAAAAATAACAAATCAATGAAGCAAGGCTTATTATTACTTAGTATAAATTTTGCTACATTTAGTTAGACTATGATTCATCTTTTGTGTGTTTGGCTTTGATGATTGGTTTTGAATTGTTCCATGCCCTTTTCAAGACTGGGCTTTCTCCTGTCTCCGTTGCAAATTCCATTACTTAGTCTTAATTTTTTCATCTGCAATTTTTAAGCTTTGAGTGTCTTGCCACCTGTCACCTCCCAAAAATTACTATTATATATACCTGTAGGTGCTTTGTCTGTTCACATAGGAAAAGTCCAGCAATATACAGTAGACTTTTACAAGTTCATTCATAAATTCTAAGAAAATAGTCCTGTAATAATAGACTACTTTAGATAATACCTATTACTTTAGCACAAAATGTCCCTTGATTTATTGCATGTGTTGCAAAGTCTAATATGGAAAACCTGTTTTGGATGCTGTCAAATTAATGGAAAAATGTGTATCAAGCTCAAGGAATAAATCTTCAAAAGAACATAATAGATATCATATGGTCCTTTGGTAGAAGAAGAACAATGTTTGACTATCACTAGATATGAAATGTTTATTGCAGATTAGCTGGCTATTTCAGAAAATATTGATGCTGTACAGCTCAGAAATCTTCAAGTGTATCAACTCTGAAGATCTTATGATGTTTGTGCTATGATATGCTATATTCTGAGGGTTCTTTTGTTTCTAGGTGGTTGGTCCTGTTTAGCTCTATAACTCAATATTGATTCTTACATGGCAGATTGTGCAGAAATGCATATTGTACACCTCTCCCACTAGTTGCATATAGTTTATATCAGATTGCACAGTATTCATGGAAATTAACACAAGGTCAGTTTCCACTGTGAGTATAAAAATGAAATGTATGTACATTTGATAAAATAAAATTTTGATGCTTGCTTAGGCATTAAACTGAAAACTTAAAATAATCTGCAAACATCATAAAATCATTCTGGTGGCTTGATCATTAATTTTTTAGACAAAACTATAATACAGTATGTAATTAGATCATACACACCCTTTATGAAGCAGGAAATTATTCATAAGACAACAAATCAAATACTGAATGTTGTTCTCCAATTGTTCTTGTGTAAAAAGGGTACAGAAGAAAAAGAAGTAAATTCAACCACATACAGTTTTTTTTTTCTTGTTTATAGAGATATATTTTACATTTGATTAATAAAATCAAAATTAAGAATATAGTATGACAAACAAAGAAATAACTTAAAGGTGTATAAATGAAAATAATACATGAACAACACAAAAGACAGTGTATCTAAATAGAGAAAAAGTCTGCTATGATTAAGATGGGATTCTGTGGTATCCTAATATAAAATGCTCTTAAAATCAATAATTTCTCAATAAGTATATATTGAAAAATACATTTCAAAATAATTATAATAGCATTATAGAATTCATTTGAGATTTTTTTTTTTTATTAAGTGATACATTTAATGGCAAGAAAGATATCCATGCCTAGAATTTGACAGCAATAAAAAATAACATTCTGCTGGCAAAGTATATACAAAAAAAGAAAGCAACATTATTAAAATGACATTTAAATGAAGGATACCATAGTGCTTGTAGTTATTTTGGTAACAAACTACATAAATTACTGACAACTTTAATATATTTGACAAAAAAATATATAATAAAATGAAAATCATTAAAATACATTTCAGATTATATTAAATAATGTATATATCAGATAATGACATGATTATGACTACAAGTTAATTTTATATCAAACTACAAGAAATCATATGAGGTCTTCCTCTTCATGTGCAATTAATATGTACATGCTTAAGGGTTGCATTAGATAGTTTGGAAAAGTATTAATGCTCTCTGCTACTAGTGAGAAAATTGCTATTGGGAAAATAATTTAGTCACTTAAAAGTTTTGTCCTAGAAGAATTGTTATGGAATATCTTGCCACTTGCAATTAGTTTAAGAGCTTTTCTGAACCAGCTGTAAAAGAAACCATAAACAAGAGGGTTAAATGTGGAGTTCATGTAACCAAACCAGGTTAATAGTTCGATAAATAAAGGTGACATAACGTGATTCAAAAGTGGATCAATGATGTTGCACAAGAAAAATGGGAACCAGCAAACAAGAAAAACTCCCAACACAATTGCCAGCGTTTTTGCAGCTTTTGTTTCTCTTCTGCTCGTTGCAGCTCTGCTTTTTTCTTCAGCGGTCTGGTTTAGATGTCCTGTGTCTCTTATTGCCCTGGCCTGCCTTCTGGCTACTGCAAATATTTTCAGATAAATGCATATCATAACAAAGCCTGGGATATAAAAAGAGAACAATGACGATGCAAGACCTGATGCCTCATTTTGCATCAGGTAACAGCTCCCCACACATTTTGTATTTCTATATTGTTCTTCTATTCCTTTTATATTTAACTCCAGAAATAAAATTACAAAACCAAGCACAGCTGACAGAACCCAGCTAATAAAAATAAAGATAAATGTTACAAGGGCAGTAACAATATTTCTGTACCTTAAAGGATAACATACAGCAAAATAACGATCAACAGATATTAGACAGAGATGAATGATTGATGCGGTGCAAAGCATTATAGCTGAGCTGAGATGAAACTTGCAGAAAAAATCACCAAAATACCAGCAGCTTTCAGCAATTCGAGCCATGAGAGGTGGCATTACAAAGCCCCCTAGAAGTAAATCAACCATTGCCAAAGAGAGGATGAGATAATTTGTTGGAGTATGAAGCTGTCTGAAGTGTGATATTGAAATTACAACCAAGAGGTTTCCACATACAGTCACAACGATGATTATGCACATCATTATATATGTTATTAATGAGTTATCAACTGAATAGAGTTGCTTTGGACAAGAATTATTAATTGACTCATAGCAGACTAGCGTATATTTAGTAATCCTGTTTTCATTCAAGTTCATTTTTCTGTAAAATGGACTTTGAAGTGTCCTGTCCTAAGGAAGAAAATAATAAATTCCAGTTTATATGCAGAATATTAGGTCATCAAAATTAAATGAAAAAAGTTTAACTTAGCACACAACAGTAAGATCTCAACATTTTAAGACAGGAATTCTATTTTTCAGTTTTCATTCTAATGCAGCATGTTGTTTAAGATAAAGACTGTTAATTACAACTCTGAATGATAACTATGATGGGGCGGATAAGTCAGAGCAAAAACAATCAGGGTTCGCTAGCTCCATACCTATCACTTTTGGTCTTTTCACAATTAAAGAGCTAAATTACTTCTATATTGCTAAATGTCATTATATTATACTGCACATAATTTAAACCATCCATCCATAATGTGAACATAGATTTAGGGTCATGGGCAGGCAAATGAGGATTTACTTAAATTATTTTTTAAGATGACATTTCCAAAACATGTAATTTTAATTTCGTATATCTTTCAGATTTAATCCAATATATTAATTTAACTTGCAGTAAATATACAAGAAATAGAAGTGATCTTTTCACTTTGTAAATTTGTATTGTGTATAGTACTTGTACTCTCCAGTACTACTAAGAATTATTATTTCTTATTTGATCACTGTCCATTTTCCAGTTTGGACTGCCCTAAGTCAAAGTGATTTAAAAAGTCATACTTTTAAAATATTTTATTTTTGAAAAAAGTAACAATGGGACTGTTGATTGAATAATGGTGCAGTTATTTGCTTAAATAAAACAACTAATGAAAACAAAAGAAATATCGATATCTTTTACCATCCTTTTCTTCAAAAACCTCATTAACTTAGTCAGATTTGTATAAGCCTTGTCACACAGCGTAGGGCACAATCCAATTTTTTCTTAAAAATAAATGTTATAGTATCCATTCACTACAGCAATCTTTGTCACTTTTTATTACTACATTTTATATTTTCAAAATATTTTCACTCGATAATAAGTTATGTCATAGCGTATAGTAATTAGGAAATCTTGAAAGTGAATGCATGTGTAGTTGACAGATATATTTAAGATAATTTGTCATCACAGTATTGTGTGATTTAATATGTATGGTACACTTTAGTAAAAAGTATACTAATGTTAATGTGACAAATCAGAATGTGCTATGTGTATTTTAGTTCAAATGTTTCTAATGCTTTTTTAAGTATTAATCAATTTCCCTCCAATGTACACGTATTGCCATTATGTTTTCTGCAGACAAATAGTACATTTATGGTTTTACTTACGCTTTATTTACGTTTTACTTACGTGTTTTTTAAATGAAATGTATTAATATGATGTAAAATTTGTCTATAAATGATAGCTTTCTTGAAGATTAAAAGGGAACTTTTTAAATATATGCTTAATAAATTGAACCAAAACTCCACTGTTTTCTTATGATAGTAATAATTCGCAGTATATACTCTTCATAGAAAAAAACTAATTAATATGACATAAAATTAATTACATTTTTGTTTTTAATGATTGTTAATTATTTAAACCCAAATGCATCGTTTATTTAGTTGAACAGTGGTATTGTCTTAATTGAACCTGATCTGGTTAAAGTTTAATATGGTTAATGTTATTATGTTTTCTTATAAATTAGATAAATTAATAGCTGCATATCTATTGCAGTGTAATGAAAATAAATGATACATCATTATTTTAATTTTTATGCTATGTCTATGCAATTGTGCTTTGTTGAAGTCCTAGTAATGCATGCAAAATAAATGGATATATAGTTAACTTTTAATATAAAAAAGAAGACCAGTGAAAATGTAAACTGTAAACAGATAAGTCTGATCACATACCTTAGTACGAACCCTTCTGCTACTATAGTACTGCATTTCTTTAGGAAGACTTTTATATACCTCATGAAAGCATAACAAACATGAAAATCAGTTAACTACCTTTAGCATTTGGATTTATCAGAGACTTGAAGACAGCTAAACACACATGTTGTCATCCTGAATTTCCCAAAGGATTGTTGAGTCTCCCAGTAGCATTCAAAGTTTATCCTAGATGATTAAACAAAAACACATTCTTAAAAAGCAATCTAGATACTTAAACTGAAATGCTTACAATGCTTGTTATTACTGTCATTTTTTCAGCAACACAATTCGAATTTTTATGTCAAATAAAAACAGAATTGAAGCCCCAACAATATGTTATATTTTTAAAATATGTAAATATTCTGTATACTTATTCATAACAGTGAATTAAATACTTTACAATTGAGGGTGGGCTGGAATTTGAAATTGTCCTGTAACAAATACTGTACCTGTGTGTAAAGATGTTTTGTAGTGAAAATCAAGAAAATTGTTTAATCTCACTTTTTCATGGAAATCGAAGAAAGCAAAACAAGTTAATGATAACTAATGCTGTATGACAGTAAATGATATAAGAAATGTCCATGAGAAAAAAAAAATCTCATATTACTTGTATCACATAATCCATAATTCTCACATCCAGTCATTTCAAAATTTTAGTCCAATGTGATTTGCGTTTCCTGTTTATGATGTGCACTGATTTTTAGGGAAGCATGTATTTAACAATATTTTAGCAAATAAATCATGTATTTTGCAGGTTATGGAAAAATGGCTAGCTAACTGACATGTGCATTATGCAAGACAAGTAACATGCCATTTTATTTTTTTCCATGGATGCTTTTTGTATTGTTTACAGTTGTACGGCATTGGGATTGGCTTACATTATGTTGTAAACATTTTTATCTTTGTTCTCCATGAAAAGACTTTTCTCAATCATCACTTCAAAAAATATTTTTTTTGGATGGAGTATTCCTATAATACTGTATGATCACTAGTAAATGGAAGATACTTATTAATAAGAAAGAGAAAGGCATGTAAGAAAAATCAACACGATTTCCTTTCTAGCACCAACCTAGCAGGTGTGCTTCCAGCACCTTCTGCTTCCTGTCATTGACTCGAATTTTTTTTTTAAATTGCAACTTAATTGTAGAGTTTATAGTCAAATGATGCCATGCCACCCTCTGCTTTCAATCTTTGCAGTGTCATCTTTTTATAACGTAATATATGGCCATCGTCCCTTCAATATAAACAAGTTTACAGTATATAGAAGTTTGCTTCAGAAAGGATTACTTAATAAATATTGGAACAGTCTGAAAAAATTAGAGCTTGTGTAGGAAATTAATTTCAACAGTATTTTTTGTCAGGCAGCTGAAGAGTTCCCCACCTATTAACACCTTGTTTATTTATTAAGCTGCTGTAGTTGCTTTTTAAAACATCTCCTTATAAACTTAATTCTCAAATGCTGAAACTGTTCAGAGAAAGTCTGTGGAAAAAGCTTCAGTACAGTATGCCGTGGATGCGAGTTAATTTGAAAAAGTATGTCTTTATCCAAATGAAGTTTAAATCAAGAGATGTTATAAAATTAATCTAATTACTAATAAGATTGGTAATGGTATATCTGGATCAATAATGAAAACAGGTAAGTAGTAATAAAAAATACTAAAAATGTCTAAAAAAAACAATAGTAGCTAATAATAATAGCAAATATGTGAAAAAAGTGCAACACTGCACAGATATTGAATAATCTTCTTATATACTACGCGACTGTGGCTGTTCGTTTGTCTGTCCAGGATTTTAAATCACCTGTAGCTCGCAAACCGTTTGAACTGTTGACCTGAAATTTGGTACACATATACTATGTGACGTCTACTATCCACTTTCATGGTGATCATTGACCTCCAAGGTTATTCCTCTTTTTATTTTTATTTTATTTTATTGTAGAATCAACTCTTGGCAGCGGCCAGCAGGGCAGTCATACGACGCGTGCGCACAGTTGTCTTTTTTCGCCGTCACTTCCTCTACTTTTTCATATCTTAAATCATTTTTGAGCCAGATTGAAGACTTAAGTGCCAGCTTAAGTGAGAAATTAAAGAAAACATACCAAGTAATTGCAACACAAATACTGACACCCAAAAAGATGGCAATGAAAGAAGAGAAGAAGCGGGCCGCTAGGTGGAGAAAAGAAGAGCTGCTCAGAAAGCAGTAAGCGCATCAACCTCTGAGCAAATGAATGCTAAACATACAGAGAAATAGGATGAAAACTAGGAATGCTTAAGCCAAGTGTATTCACTGCACGTTATTGTGCAGTACCCCGTTACTGGTTACGTATATTTGATATAATGCATTTGTTAATAACTTATTATCTTAACTTACAGCAAGAGTGTTAAAAATGCTATATCAAAAAAAGAAACAAGGACAAGAAGGATAGAATAATGATAAGAAAGAATAAAAAGACCTGCAGAAAGCATTCAGGTTCAATTGTTTAAAAAATGCACTTTACTATCTTATATTTAAATGTGTATTTTCTGTGTTATTCTCTTTCTAATTCTACCCAATTTAGTTTAGGTTAATCAAGCTAATATTACATTTTAAGTGTTACATAATTCTTAAAGGTGTGGAAATCTAAAGCCATATTATTTCTTGGAAACCTATCAGGAACAGCTCTAAGTAGTACCTTGTGCACTATTTTGTTTTGTTCATATGACCTATATGCTAATCCATTTTCAGTCCAGGCCACTTCAGCTGCAAATCCTGTTTAGGCTTAGAAGATAGCAGGTAGGAGATTGCTTAGTTTCTTCAAAGTCTCTCTAGGATTATTTAGGTAATTTGTAGATATAGCCAGCATGTACAACTCACAATTTAGCCGGCAAAAGCATGCCATGTTTGAAACCTGCTACATTAAGCTTATGGTTCATCTGATTTTAACAATCTGATTTTTCAAAGGTTGATTGACAAGTCCCAAAAATATAAACATAAGATATAAAGAGAAGTAGTAAATTCTAATTTAATTTCTCAAGTCTCTATAGCATAAAATTGTAACTTTTCTTATTCCCAGAGTTTACTGAATTTGATAATAAACTTCCCAGTTAAGTGCTCTGCTCTCTTACAGTTTTTTCTTGGTTGATCATAATAGCTGATCAGGCCAGTAGTGCATTTAATCAGGTTCAACATGCCATATGTTCAAAACCATACATTTTTTTGCAGAAGAGAGGAACCATTTCTGATTGTATGTACATCAGTCTCCCATGCTAATGAACTTTAGCATAACACTTGGTACAGTAGTCACTGGATGCTAAAAGCCAATCCCAAACCACTGCCTCAAAGTGACCCAGCCTTGCAATGAATTAACCACTTGCTACAAAGCTGTTTCTAAACCAGTTATCATCACTGTAAAAAATGTTTCTTTATGAAAGTAAAAGATACTCATCCTACATACAGTTTTGTTTTCATTTAGCTTACATTTTTAAGGAATAAACTCAAAATAGTACAACAAAATTTACTTAATCTTCCTAGTGAGAAGTCAACCAAAATGACACTTCTTATTGGCTAACTAAAACGATTACAATATGCAAGCTTTTGAGGCAACTCAGTCCCCTTTTTGCCTTCTTGCAGTATTTAATCAGCTCTGCTTCTGTACCAATTGTACAGAACACTATTGCTCAGGTATTGGAGCATCACAGCTACCAAATTAATAAGCCCATTGTGCAGGAGTTAGCCACAACACTTTGCAATACCCATCCTACTCATCTTGCAATTGGAAATCATGGTCCACTTTCTACTTGGAAGTGAAAGGGTTACTACAATAGCCATTTCAGTATTGTTGAACCAAGTGAATATGTTTTAGACTCCAAGAAAATAACAAACTTTTCAGTATATACCAATTCTGAAGTATTTGAACCTGGTTCTCAATTGTAAACATATCTTGGATAAAGCTATCACCTTTAATGAAAATGCATCAGAAGTGGAAAGTGGAGAGCCAGTGTACAAATTGTTCCTTGATGGCATAATTTTCAAAGAGAGCCCATTAAATTCACAAGATTTTGTTGTTTCTTTGATACTTTATTTGGACAATTTTGAGATTTGTAATCCAATTGGCACATCAAAGAAAAAACATAAAATTTGTGGAGTTTACTGGTTGCTAGGCAGTCTTACCCCTGGTTGCCATTTATGTTTGTCATCAATATATTTGGCTGCTTTGATTAAAAGTGATGATGTACCATGTTATGGGTATAACAGAGTGCTGTAATGTTAGAATAGCATGGAGTTTATGTTAGTAAGCTGGGGAAAATTGTAAAAGGTACAGTTCAGCTTGACATTGCAGATAACCTTGCTGCCCATGGTATTGCAGATTTTGTTGAAAACTTCTCTGGAACATATGTGTGTTGATATTGCACAGCAGAAAAGTCAGATATTCAGCTGAAAGAGGTTAGGAGTGGTGCATTCTCTTTTAGGACGGAAGAGATTCATGCAGTACATCTTAAAACATTTAAAGAAAATGCAGTGACCAGTTACTGTGGTGTTAAAAGAATCTGTGTTTTGTCAGAGAAGCTCTCATTTTTCAGTGTAACAAGGGGTTTTCCACCTGATATAGCACATGACATATTTGAAAGAATTGTTCCAGTAGAACTAGCTCTGCGTCTGTCTCTGTTGATCTCCGAGATTGTATGACCTAAATTAGTCGATACTTAATTTTCTTTTCAAGTTGGGAGATCAAACTAACTGCCCTCATGCTGTTCCTATGAATTTTGCATCCAAAAAACAGTTGGTAGGAATGCTCATGAAAATTGGAGTCTCCTGAGGTTTTTTTTGGTTGTAGAGTTCCCACTGATGAATCAGCTTGGCAAATACTAACAGACCTAAAAGATATTGTTGACTTAGTGGTAGCTCATGTTCATATTGAAGATTCTATAGGCTATTTAGATTTCAAGATCTCAGAATATAGAGTAAGATTTTAAAAAGTGTTTCCAGATTTTAGCTGTTTTGCCTAAACACCACCACTTCTTGGAGCACTATCACCAACTCATTCGTCAGTTTGTTCCGCTAGTTGCTCTTTTGACGATTCGTTTTGAGTCAAAGCTACTTTAAAAGGGTCATGCTGCACATTAAATGTTTTGAAAATGTGCTACACTCTTTGACAGAGAGACACCAGTTTCAAATAGCATATTACTTGCATGAAAGCTCTATTCCCAAACCTTGATTAGAAATAACAGATGTATCCAAACTTTCACTAAATGTCCTAAACAAGGATATTGCAGAAGCTTTAAGACAGAGCTATGCTGCGTATATGATTTATGCTTTTCAAAAAATGCTACTTACAATGGGGAGAACTATAGAACTGGGATGATTTTGGCACATGGTTCATTAGGAGGATTCCTTGAGTTTTGTTGCAAGGAAATTAAGTGCATAGTAGTTGGAACACTACAGAACCCTTCACCTTTAAACATCACTTGATAGAGAAGTCCTTCTTGTACAGCTTCATGAATTAATGGACTCAAACCCACTTTCAGCCTACTTGGTTTCAGACATGCGGCTCATAACACTTAAGACACACATTCATTCATAATAGATATATTTTTGAATACCTAATTTGATAAATTTAGTTTACCAATCTTTACGTTAAATGAAATATCTTGATTTTTTTTTCTTAGATTTTGTTGGCATGGTCAAGACTAAGAGGATGTCGTAGGGTTGTTTTTGGCAAAGATGATGCCAGTAAAATGAACTTCCAGATCAAAGAAGCCATAAGGTTACAATACTTGGATAATAATTTCAGGGATTTTGTTAACATAACAGACATCTCTGATATTCAAGATTTTGCAACCTTAAAAGTGATTCAATTGTAAAGTCTAGATTCTCCAACTCTGATGTTCAAAGTACTTCAAGACCTTCAAGTGATGATTCCGTTTCTGTAGTGTCAGCTGATTCAGATGACACTCTGATCCTTCAAAAAATCTGAGCCCATTTCATCCTGAACCCTGCCATGGCCACACATTTTCCCCATCCCTCTTTTTTCTGATGAGACTGAGCTTCAATTGGAGGTTTCAGAAGCCCTAATGCTGTTACATCCCTGTTTACAGGAACCAGGTTAGTACAATGGTTGCTATGGATGGAAACAGAGACAAATGTAAAATGGGAAACTATAAAACCCAACTTAAGTGCTGAGCTTACTGTCAGTTTACTCAAAACCAAAGCTGATGAAGACACTATCCAGTTTTTTTTCAGATTTAGACAGACACTCCAGCTCATCAGTTTCTTTAGCAGCAAAGATGGAGCCATACGAGTCAAAACTAGCAACTACAGTACATGACTGCTTTGGATCAGGTACAGTGAAATGTGGCCTTATCTGAAAAGCTTTTAATTTTGTCATGATACAAACCATGCAAAAACAAGACATTATTTATTTAAAAAATTATATATAAATATACATTAAAATCATATTACTGTTCTCATTTTCAGACCAGTGACATCAATACAAGGAGAGAATATGTGCTTAGATTCCTTATGCTCTATCTTGGTGAAGATGACAAGTTCCTGATTGAACACTATCTGGTAAGCACAAATAAACTCGTCTTTTCTGCAATAATTAATATTGCTCTGATGGTATTATTAATTCTAGTGAAAGTGCATTTCTAGGAGTCATCTAGGAGTCTAACACTGATGATTTTATCATTCACTTTGCATCCACAATAATTAATATGGCTTGAACATTTGGCATGGACATCTGGGACATAATGAAAAAATGCCATTGTTTTTCTAACCAATGTTCTGATCCATGTTCAAGTTATTGGAATTTTTTCCGACCTATTTTTGCCTTTGACTTAGTGAAATGTTCAGCAGCAGGGTGGGTTACTACCATTGTAGTATTACTTGTGCAGTGTATGCATATAGTTTACTTTCTTTCTGGAATTATGTCCCACGGGATTGTCAAGGCAAGAAAGCTGAACAAGACATGGGAAGAATGAGAATTCACTTGCAGATGTTGAGATAATTATTGAAAGTGTTGAGGTGATGAATGAACTCTCATCAGTTGCCTCTGCTTGTGCAACACTGTTTGGACTAACATACACACTAAACTTAAGTTATTCAAATGAATTGAAAGTGACATTAGAGGTGTTTCAGAAAATCTTCATTAAACTAGAAGTACAGAAGTACATCTGTTACTTATTGTTAGAGTTATCTATACCTATATCTTGGCCCAAAAATCTTAGTATGTTATTATAGTTTGAAGTTGGCACATATCTCACACTGGTAAAGCATTGTTCATGTTTGAAAAGATAAAAATCTTCAGGCAGGCTTATATGAACTTTACTTTAATGGAAGAAACAGTTCTTATGATGCAAAAAAGTAGAATTTGTATTAAAAATACATTAGTACCATATGCAGATAATAAAAGCAGCTAATATATGCTATTATTGCTCAAAATGAATATATGTGCATCTAAAAACATTAAAAACAGGATGAGAAAAAAATAACACATACAAGTTGTGGCGTGATGTCTAAATACTGGAAGGACCTGGGGAGAGAACTTGCACAGGGCATTACTTTCCCTGGAGTGCTATATGGGTTGCTACGGCACTGCGGATTCCCACAGGACAACATGGTAGTTGGAGTTTGGTACAGCCCTGTTGGGTTCCATAGGTGCCACCAGCGGGTGCTGCAGGGGCTGCAGAGCCCTACCTCACTGGGCTTCTGCCTCATCCGGAAGTGCTTCTGGACATGCTAACATGTCACTGGAAGTGCTCCCGGGTATGGAATTAAAGGAGCCAGATGCCACTGCCCCAGGAGGAAGTGGGAAAAAGCTTGTTGGAGGAGGAGTGGAGGCAGAAGAAGGGAGACGGAGAGAGAGAGAGAGACAAGGAGAAGAAAAGACATAGTGCTTTATTATTGTGCTTGTGCTGTGTACTGGGGCTGTGCAAAGGAAACCAAAGGAAAGAGTTTCCCACAGCTAAGTAAAAGCATGTGTTGTGCAATGTGTCTGCCTGTTTCGGGTTAGGGGAAATTGGGTTTGGGGAGGTGGTGTGCCCCCAAAGGTCACAATACAAATAAGAACCACATTATGCATAATACAATAATATTGTGTGAAAACAGAAAAAGGACCAAGATTATAATTGACTACCGCATGACAAACTAACATGGCAAAATTTTACTTTTGTCAGTACCAATGCATACATTGTAACCAGTTCATTATGAAGAAACACAGAGGGCCTGTTCTAAGAAAAACTAATATGCTCTATATAAAAGGTTTTTATTCACTTACTGTAGATTCCGGAATATAAGCCGAAAATTTTGTCCTAGATTTTTGGCTTGGAGTTTGGGGGTTGGCTTATACAACGAGTATCATTTCAGATTCAAGATTTCCAGCGCAATGCCGGTTTTGCTGATGAATACGGAAGTAATTAATGATGAAACCACAGTGCCATCTTTCAGATGAAAAAGTAACTTTGCATGCTGGTACTTTAAATTAAATAAAGAATTTATTCAAAAAAGTGTTTTAGTTGTTGATTTTATTAATAAAATTTATAATAAATTATCGGGAAGTTTAAAATAAAAATTTTTGTTTTGATTTACGACCAACATCTTGTGTTATGACCCGAATATGGTCACGTGTATCGGCTTGCGCGTTTGTAAACAAACAACTGAGAGCGTTAGTAAGCGTCAGTCGGAGCCCAGATACATGTGTTTGTGGATGTAATTTCGGTCATTACAGTGATTTACCTATATATATAATTCACTAAGACCATGCAAGCAAGACACATAATTGCTAAGGAAGGAAGAGAAGGTAACGAAGGTAAAGAAAGCGATCACAATCGAAACGAAGATGGAAATTGTGTGGAAATATGAGCATGCTGTTCGTGTGACCGATCTCGCTAATATGTACAGCATGTCGAAATCCACCATCTCGACAATTTTACAAAGAAAAGATTTGCATAAGGAGGCTCCTTCTAAACAATAACCATCTTCCGTTTCATTCTCTTCCTCCTCCCTTCCTGCAGCCCAAAGATGTCAAATTAAATGGTGAGTACAGTATGAAATTGTTGTTTCTAGAATAGAATAGAATAGAATGCCTTTTATTGTCACTATACACATGTACAATGAGATTAAAAGCAGCTCCTTCAGTGCAGACATATGTGTAGAGCACAACAAGTAAATAAACAAATAAACAAATGGTGTGAAAAGATGCAAAGAAGTTGCAAAAAAAAAGTTCTGTATAGGGCTTGTATGGTTGTTTCTTTAGCCTTAGCATAACGCCGGTTCTGCGGCCCCGCTTCTGCTTTCTTTCCCTCCTCCGTCTACGTCGTCTCCTAGACCCGACAACAATCCACAGAGAGCCCTCTGGTCTCGCTATGTTGTCTGGGATGTTGTGCTTGTGATGAAAAACACTCGAAACAGATGTCTGGCTCTGGACACCGATGTCTATAAGGTTCTGACGGGTGTAGCAGATGTTTGCCGAACCGATCGTGCAAAAACAAGCAAAAAAAAAAAGTACAAAAACAACAAAAAAGTGCACTGAAAAAGAGAGCCCTGAGCCGCTGTGACCATGCGCGCCGCCATGCTCCTAGCTTAATCTAGCCTACTTCTGGTAGGCTAGGCACTTTTTATAACTTTTTGGTTAGTACATTAGAAAAATTATTGGTGTTTTGGTAAATTATGCACATTATACAACCTTTTTTTATTATGAAAAGGTTAAGTAAGTGTTGCAGTGGGAGGTTCGGAACGCATTATAGGTATTTTCATTATTTTTTATTTGAAAAAAGTTGGTTGTAAGTCAAGACTATGAGTTACAACCAGCCCTTGCGAACGAATTAAGTTCGTAAGTCAAGGGTCCACTGTATTGCGTATTTAAGTTAATCAAATTTATAATGAGTCTCCTGAAATCCACCCGCCGATGTACCGTATTTGCGTATATAGTTTCAACACAAAGGTTTAATTTTACCAAACTTCTCCGCAATCACTTTCTGGTTTCCATCAAAAATGCCGGCAGTCTCAAATTCTCGCCGATAAACATGATAAATATACCTGAAGAGACACTTTTAAGGAAATTTAGAAAATTTTGCTTGGAGAAGGGGGTCGGCTTAAATAACGGTCATCGGCAAATACATGTAATTTAGTAGGTAGAAAAGGGGGTCAGCTTATATACCGAGTCGGCTTATATTCTGGGATCTACGGTATATGCAAGTATGTTTTGACATGTGCATTGTCAAATTATTTTGTTGTGTTTGCTAATAAATGCATTCAAGCTCACATTCATTTAATAAGAGCAGGTAAACAATTTATGTATGCAGACAGTTTAATATCTGGATGTTGAATAAAATTTGAAAACTATATTTTGGTTAGAAAGTGTACAAATGAAAAAAGATATAGGTGTGTGTGGTATTTTTTATTTATTTATTTTTTTGTATATACAATTACTGTATATAATTTCTCTATCCAATGTTTTACATATTGTAAAGTTTAGCTGAAATGCATCATTAAAAGAAGTATTAGATTTGGCCAAATTATGCCAGTTAAATTGCTGTCTGTCTGAAATGTATATGCAAAATGTTAAGTATGTTCATTGTATAAGAATAAAAATTGAGCAAACAAAAATTCCACACGTTCTGTTGAAAACTGTTCTGTATGTAAAGTACTTAACCAGCAATTTTGGGTATTTTGATTTGAATAATACTGTCAATTTGCAACATAGAGACCAATCTCACTTGAATAATGATGTTAACATAATCTCCAAAGTCCTAGCTATTAGGATTGAGAAAGTGCTCCTTTCAGTAATATCACAAGACCAAAACATATTTATTAAATATAGACATTTGGCTTCCAATCTTTGATGCCTATTTAATGTAACATAATTACCCATAAAGTCCAACACTCAAGAGACCTTATTATCTTTGGATGCAAAAAAAGCATTTGATATGGTTGAATGGGATTACCTGTACATCACTTTGCATAAATTTGGGTTTGGCTCTTACATATGTGCATGGATCAAACTACTTGTATACCAGTCCAGAAGCTTCAGTTTGTATTAACAACACAGTCTCAGACTACTTCAAACTAGAATGTGGTACTAAACAAGGATGCCTCTTGTCACCACTGCTATTTGCAATCACCATTCAGCCATTGGCTGTTCACTTTTGAAATGTATCAGAGATAAAAGGGATTTTCGGGGAAGGACTTGAACAGAAAATATCACTATATGCAGATGATATGGTACTGTACATAACAGACCCACAAAATTCAGTGCCTGCAGCCCTAACTGTACTAGCAGAATTAAAAAAGATATCTAGACTCAAAATTAATTTGAACAAAAGTGTGCTTTTTCCAGTGAATTCTCTAGGAAAAAGCATTAGATTAGACATCTTCCCCTATATCATTGAAGATCAGTTTAAATATCTAGGAGAAAACATCACAATTAAATATAAAGCTCTTTTTCAACAAAATTTTGCTGTTTGAATGGATAAAATTAAACAAGACGTGCACAGATGGTTTACCCTCCATCTTAATTTACCAGGGTGAATTAACACTATCAAGATTAACCTCCTTCCTAATATACTGTTTCTATTTCAAAACATCCCCATATACATTAACAAATCATTTTTTAAGAAATTAGATTCAATCATAACCTCATTTATTTGGAATTCGAAATATCCACGCATCCAAAGGGTGACCCTACAATAACCTAAATCAGAAGGCGGCTTATTTTCAGTTTTATTACTGGGTGGCAAACATACAAGCTATAAAAAACCTGGACACTGACACAAATAGATGAACACACACTAGCTTGGTCTGCAGTAGAAGTGAAATCCTGCATTACCTCTTTGTATTCCTTGCTTTGTACCCCAGTAAGTACAAGGTATTATCAATATACTAACAACACAATCATCCTTCATTCACTCAGAATATGGAAGCTCTTCAAGTTAGAGAATATTTTATCTGAGGGACCTCTACTTGATAACCACCTTTTTCCACTCTCTCAAACTTACAGTTTTTAATGTTTGGAAAATGTATAGAATTAAATTATTTCCATATAAATAATGTCTTTGCATTCTATGAACAATTACACTCTAAATTTAGTTTCACATGAATACAATTTTTCCACTATTTCCAAATTAGAAATTTTTCTAAACAAAATCTTATGGGTGGGTGTTTAATTGAATGTAGCTTTAAATTTGACTTGATTGTGTAGAATGTTGTATGCTTTAAATAAATTTGATAAAAGTTAAAATAAATAAATCAATCATTTGCATAACAAAGAATTGTTAGCACAACCCAATTTGTAATTCAAAAGTAACCTTTTATACTGGCGTGCTCCAAAAGTATCTTTGCTTAAATAAATTTCTTATATATTGCTGAAGTCTGAAGAACCTTGTATTGAAACTGAATTGGTATCAAGATCAAAATATTGTTTTAGACAAGGAGGTGTGAAATGAATGTTACAGAGCATAGGGCAACAATGCATATTCCAGGGCAAAGAGGTGCAAACATCACAATGTGTGCAGCCATATCAAATGCTGATCATTCATTCCAAAAGTTGGGCCATATAACTCTGCCAGACTTTGTTGATTCATTTATGAGCTCTACAGATAAATAAAGGTTTCCAAACAGGAAATGAATCCAAAGGTCATTAGCACATGTTATGTGGTCAAATGGGACAATGTTCCATTCCATCACGCATCTGTAGTGATGGACTGGTCAAGAACTTATCTATGCAGGTCTGTGAAGTTCCTTTTTCTATATTCCCTTTTCCTCAATCCTGCTGAGGTGTTTTTTTTCTGCATCTTGTAGGAAGGTTAATGACAACTGTCCTTTTGATCAAATGGCATTGTTGGATGCTATGACTGAGGCATTTAGGACAATCACAGTATCAGACAGTCAGGACTGGATCAGGAATGCCTGCAGAAATATCTATCACAGCATTGCCAGAGAAAATATTTTATGTGATATGATTTGATGCGGCTCAATATTGGAGACGACATTGATGAGAGAGATTGAAGGAAAGGGCAAAACTTTGCTTTGCATTTGTAATGTTTATCATACATATAGTAATTTCTTGGTTTCCTAAAGTGAGCAATTTTGTATTTTATTTTTACCTATACTTACAAAATATATGAAATACAGTAAAATGAAAGGACCTACAATAAAGATGTGTGTGTGTGTTCTCATCCATGCATTTTATTCTGTTGGACCATCTGTGTGCATACTGATGAGTTTAGGTCTAATCAGTATTTTATGTGGTGGATTACAGTAAATGTCCTGTTGCATTTCACTATAGTAAGACACCAGCACTACACTGAGAAACTGATCACTGTTTGTGCTTCATCAGTGGAGGAGGAGTCAGTTTAGAAGTCAAAATGAAGAGTTTATCAAAGCACATTATTTTTTCACAGGTTGCGTTGAGTGTGTTGAGAATGTGGCTTTCGTTTTGAATAATTATGCTTAAGTAAATCAGAAAAACTGTAACTTCTTTTTTGTCTGTAATTATACCACCAAAATGTTTTATGAGAAAGTTGCCGATAAATTTAATATGCCTGTCAAATGCACTTTCTACACCCTTCAATATACCAATACATTTTGCAAGCTGCAGCTTTTCCTAAGTGGTCATTCATAGTAAAAACAAGCTGTTGAAGGTCTTCATGATGCAGAACATAAGGGACAATGGTCTGTATTTATTTTTTGGAACAGAAACAATATATAAGATGTTTTCCACAGCAGCAATACTTTCTGACAGATTGAAAAGATAATAGAGGACACCACAAAATCCTGTGTGCAGCCTCCTCAGTTTTCTCCTCAATTGAGCATCAGTTATGAATAGCCCAAAATGAAGGTCAGAGTCATCAATGGTCATACCAGCTGCAGATGTAAAAGTGAAGTGCATGCAGGGAGTTGTCAATGCAGTAGAGATGATGTGGAGGAATTGACTAATGACTGTAGGAAGGAGTGAGACAGAACAGGTGCAACAGAGTCAAACCTGTTAATAAGGTTTTGCTGCTATTTATTGTTGATGAGAGAAGTTAGAGGAGAATGGTCAGGCTGGTTCAAGCTAAAAGAAAAACAGTTACTCAGATAACCATTCTATACAAATGTGATGAGAAAAAAAGCATCTCAGAATGCAAAACATTTTGCAGTAGATTGTCTAGAACAGCAGAAGAACATGTCAGGTTTCACTCCTATCAGCCATGAACAGCAAACTGAGGATACAGTAGGCATGGTCTCACCAAAACAGGTAGGTTAAGACCGGAAAAATGTAGCCTGGTCTGACGAATCTCAGTTTCTGCTTAGGCACACAGATATTAGGGACAGAATGTGGCACAAACAGCACAAATCCATGCACCCAATCAGCCAGGTGTCAATACTCAAGGCTGGTGGTAGTAGTGTAAGTCTTGGCACACATTGAGACTGTTATCCTCAATCAATCATTGCTTGAATGCCTCAGCCTATCTGAGTATTTTTGCTCACCATGTGCCCTTTCATGGCCACAATTTGCCCATCTTCAAATAGTTACTTCCTGCTTGATAATTCATCATCTCACAAAACAAAAGTCATCTCAAAGTGGCTTCATGAACCTGCCAATGAGTTGAGTGTCTTTTAGGAGTCTTTATAGCCACCGCATCAGAATCCAATAGAAAACCTTTGGGATGTAGTAGAATTGGAGATTCACAAACTAATCAAAGTAATCCTGTTCATATAAAAGATATCTGTACACCAATACTGTGGCATCCACAGTTGAAAGAATTTAACAAAATTAAATTCTGACGCCCTGCCCAGGGTTTGTTTCCTGCCTTGTGCCCTGTGCTGGCTGGGATTGGCTCCAGCAGACCCCCGTGACCCTGTAGTTTGGATATAACGGGTTGGATAATGGATGGATAAATTCCATTAAACATTGTTATTTTTGCTACATAGAAATATGACAGGTATAATTAATGAAAATATTCATGCAGATCAATTTCCACCATCTGATGTGGAATCATTGGCAGGAGATTCCCCAGTAAACCTGGCACTCTTCACTGCCTGTGTGGATAAGTAATAAATGCTAAACACATGATAAATTTGAATAATTTTATTTATTTATTTGTTTATTTATTTATTTATTCAAGATTGCTCTTTCACTTTTTCCCTTTGCAAATTTCATTTTCTATACTGCACTCTGGTGTCTGCAGTTTTTTTAAGCTGTGTGCTTCTTGAACCTGTGAACCCCCAAAAATTACAAAGTTCACCAATTCAAACATTTATTACTGCTGTCTAATAAAGATATTTTCGTAATAGCAGGCTATACTGTAAATGGAGTTTGTGTAAGTGTTTTGCAGCAGATGCTGTTTGATTAATTGCATGCTCAGCAAAGATTAATACAGGAAAGCTGTTCTGGATTCTGTCTGTATATTAGAACCATTGTAGGACAAAGTGGACATTGCCAGTTCTGCTAGGCTATAGTGGCACAGCTAGTCTATTAAAGTAGCAGAATTAACTGGGATGCAGACATCCAGTTTAATCTTTCTCCTGCTTTTATTCCAAAGTAAGAGACTGAACTCTTCATACCAGGAACAACCTATATTTCATTTGATAACAAAGGTGTAAATATGTCATGTTCAGCCAGTATTTCCCCCTTGGCTGGAGTTCAAAGTCATTTCTTGTGTCTAATTTTATGATTTATTTATTATGTACATTTTTCTTTTTTTAGTAGTAATGTCCTAGGTTATGTCCCTTGTGTTTTGTGGGTGGTCCAACAAGTGGCAGGACCACCTGCCAATCACCTCCAGGAATGGCCCTCCACCCTGTTTACAGGAGGACCTTCCATAATTCCTTGAGGTTCATTTTGAACACACTAGGGAGTGAAGATTTTATTTTGAGTATCCATGCCTTTGTTTTGCCTTATGACTTTCTGTATTTTTCAATCTCTGTTTTGTTTCTGATCATGCCCCTGGATTTTGTTTTGTGACTGTGTTAATTGATTTTTTGAACCTCACTCTATTTTTTGACCATAATTTTTGGATTCTGATTTGGGACTTCTTTGCTGTGTTTGCCTTGCCTCTTCAGGTGTCTTCTTGTACTCTTCAGAGCTTTGTGCGTGCATGGCCTTTGTGAAAATAAACCTTATATTATTTATAAAGATTTGTCTCAGCCCTTTGGGTTTCTAGTCAGGGTTTTTAATGTTTTTTTTACTCCTCTAGTGGGCAATTTTTAATATTGTTTTTGATATCTGTACTCTTGAGACTCCTGAGTCACGACAAAATCAGAGTTGAACTGATAATTTTGCAGAGGGCCCCCTGCAACCTTCTTGAGTCAGATGTCACTAAATACATTCAGGCAAGAACAAAGCCCTATAATTTAAGGAATGACAACTTGGATGAACAGAATAACTCACCTATAAGCAGACCCTGATTTTGTAACTGGAAGTGACTTTAATCCAATCATAAGAGGTTCTACCTTTCTTCATAAACTAGTTACACTCATCCCACCTGGATAGATTCTCTGGACACTCTCATTTAACTGTCTGTAGTGTTTCTTAAGGCACTCTCTCTGGGACACTATAACCCAGGGGAAAACTATGCTCTCACATACTCCAAAATGACCCATTGCTGAAACCAGCAAGCTGATGATCCATGTTCTCTCTTTGGGGAGCTAAAAGCTATGAAAATCTCTTCCTTTTTCTGGATCAGAAAGCTGAGATCCAGCTCTCTAAGCCAAGCACATTACCAGTGGTCTCAGAAGATTGAGAAACAGGTATCACTGCAAGAATGGAACTTCAGCATCTAAACTCTTGTGCCAGTAAGATTAATGTTTTCCCTATGAAACTGAAGAAGACACATCAAAGGGTCTAACTGAGGAGGAAAGCACTGCACACTACTGACAAAGAGTCATACAGCAAACAGAAATAGTTAAATCCTTCCCTTGCACCCAGAGCAGCAACAGCTCCACGCAACACTGGACATCATCTTTAAAGACTTGGAATCATAAAACTATTTATCTGTGCCAAGATAGCAAGTAAACTGCCAGCCATGTCTGTGTTATATGTTTGTCTGTTTATTCTGTCTGTGCACAGTGTTATATATCATATATATAGCAGCATCAAAGGTCAAAGACCGAGTTTCTGAAATGAGAGTGAGCAATACCGGAGCACCATAAGGAACAGTCCTGACTCTATTTCTCTTCAATCTGTACATATCCCTCTATAAATATAACAGAAGGTCATGTAACTTGCTGAAATTCTGAGATGACTCTTCACTTAATGTGGGGGATTAGACAGAATGTGGGAGTCATGTGGAGGATTTTATTTGTTGGTGCATTAAGAATTATATGCAATTTAACATCTGCAAAACCTAGAAACTGGTTATTGACTTTCACCATAACAAACAGTCTCTATGTCTGGTCTCAGGAAATGGATGTAGAGGCAATGCACCCCTACAAGTAATTGGGAGGTTCACATTAATGACGGGCTGGACTGATCACAGAGGAATTATGTAAGAAAGGGCAAACAGTCACTTTTTACTTTTTTCCTTTAACGTGGGAAGTGACATCCTTCACATCTTCTACAACTGTGATGGCCAGTGTGATTTTCTACGTTGTGGTAAGCTGGACTGGTAACTTCACTTCAAGAGAGGCCCACTAAATCAATAAGCTAATTAAAAGGGCAGGCTCAGTTATGGGACGTACTCTGGTCTCCCTGGAGGCAGTTTCAAAGGGGAGAATTAAAACAAAACTTAGTGTTATTATTATCGATGCTTTCAGCCAACAAATTATTCATCAGCAGTGTGTCAAGAAATGTTACTGGGGCTCCTTTATATTAACAGCAATACACCTGCATAATGTCTCACTGTGACTGGGATTCTCAAGTCAGAAGTTTTTCTTTTCATTTTTTTGTGTGTGTTCAAACTGTAGTGTGTGTGGATACTTAAAAACCATTTTAGTTTCTGGTTATTTATTTTTGATTAATTTTTAATGCAAATATATGGTAAACATATTTTATAAACCTGTTGTGACAACCGACAAAAAATTATTAATGAGACAAAAAAAACACTGAATTGTTCATATCTTTTTATTATTGTGTAAAAAAGATGCACAAGGAAAAGAAGTGAATATCATCTAAGAAAAAAATTTTGCCACATTTTAAATCTAGAGACATTTTCTACATTTGAATAATATCTAAACTAATGAACACTTATAACATATAATACAAAATTATATTAATACAAATAAAACATATGCAAATTATCAAAGATAATTTATCTGAAAAGAGAAATGTGCAATTATTTTTCAGATGATATTTTTGAGGTAGGGTTTTACAATATCCTAATTTTTAATGTTATTGAGAAATACATCATTTGTAAATATATGTAAAATTAATTTGCAAATCATTATTAAAATATCTCCATTTTCCTTCAAAATAATACATTAAAAGATTTAAATAACAGAGATATATAAGCGTAGAATGTGACAGTTGTAAACAATAACATTTAGCTGGCATTGCATTTACAAAAAATAATGCAACATTATGAAAATGACATTTATTTGAATGATACCATAATGCTTATAGTTTTGTAGTGGCACATCACATACATTAATTGATAACTTTCATATGTCTATTACGTATACAATATATAAAATGTAAAACACTATAATACATGTCATATTTTATTAAATAATGAAACCATCTAATAATTATATAATTCCAATTCGATGTCAATGTGTTGCTCATCATTTTTTGGTAGAGAAAAGTCAATTTTTTTTAATGTTTTAAACTAAAAGCAATAAAATCATATGAAGTGTTCCTTATTTGTGTGCAATTAATGTAGGGATTCTTAGTATTAATGTTAAATATTTTACAAATGTTTTACTACTTTCTGCTATTAGCATACACAGTGCTATTGGTGGAATAAGTTAATCATTTAAAAGCTTTGTCCTAGAAGAATTAGTTTCAAATATTTTGCCGCTTCTAATTAATTTAAGAGCTTTTCTGAACCAGCTGTAAAAAAAGCCATAAATAAAAGGGTTAAATGTTGAGTTCATGTAACTAAACCAGGCTAATAGTTCAATAAATAAAGGTGGCATAGAATGATTCAAAAGGGGATCAATGATGTTGCACAAGAAAAATGGGAACCAGCAAAGAAGGAAAACTCCTACCACAATTGCCAGCGTTTTTGTAGCTTTTGTTTCTCTTCTGCTTGTTGCAGCTTGTTTTTTTTCTTCAGCCGTCTGGCTTTGATGTCCTGTTTCTCTTATTGCCCTGGCCTGCCTTCTAGCTACTGTAAAGATTTTTAGATAAATGCATATCATAACAAAACCTGGGATATAAAAAGAGAACAATGATGATGCAAGACTCGATGCCTCATTTTGCATCAGATAACAGCTCCCCATACATTTTGTACTTGTATATTGCTCTTCTATTCCTCTTAAGTTTAACTCAAGAAACATAATTACAAAACCAAGAACGGCTGACAGAATCCAGCTAATAAAAATAAAGACAAATGTTAAAACGACCGTAACAATATTTCTGTATCTTAAAGGATGGCACACAGCAAAATAACGATCAACAGATATTAGACAGAGATGAATAATTGATCCAGTAGAAAGCATTATATCTAAACTGAGATGAAACTTGCAGAAAAAATCACCAAAATACCAACAGCTTTCAGCAATTCTAGCCATGAGAGGTGGCATTACAAAGCCCCCTAGCAGTAAGTCAATAAGTGCCAAAGAAAGGATGAGGTAATTTGTAGGAGTATGAAGCTGTCTGAAGTGTGATATGGAAATCACAACCAAGAGGTTTCCACATACAGTCACAACGATGATTATACACATCATTATATATAATATCAAGGAACTGTTGACAGAATAGAGTTGTTTTGGACAAGAATTGTTAATTGAATCATAACAGACTAGTGTATACTTAGGAATCCTGTTTTCATTCAAATTCATTTTTTTGCAGACTGGACTTTGAAGTGTCCTACCCTAAAGAAAAAATAATAAATTCCACTACATGTAGAATATTAGATCAGCAAAATGAAGTTAATAGTATTTCACACAATAGTTAAATTTCAAAAACTTTTAAAACAATAATTAATTTTTTGAGTTGTCAGGTTAATACAACATGTTGTTTATGATAAGGATCCATGAGGATGACATTGTGTATGCTATAAATCAAGGCTGATAAGACAAATAACATTTGTCATTTTAAGAGCTAAATTGCTGTTATACTGAAAAATTTCATTGCATTACACCGAATTGCCATGAGCAGTTTCTTAATTGTTTTCTCAAATTAACTAATCTCTTTAGAAGTGCCACTTCCAAAACATGTAACTTGACCTCCCAATGCAAAAATTGCATGTTTCTTACATACTGTTAAGTATTGTTTATAAATAATACTGACAGAGATTTTATGCAGACTAAAATGTGCAATTTTTAATATGTGCTATATGTATAACTAACACGATAACTGTTGTTTTCTGATAATGGTCATCATTTGTACTACCACAGAAAAACACTAATTTATATAAAAAATTTTAGGATTTTATAATTATTACTTAAAAACTTGAATTTCAAATTGTTTGTTTTAATAAGCAGTGGTATTATTGAGGCTGAATGTGTTGCATTTTAATATGGTTAATGCTTTTATTTTTTAATTTAAAAAGTAGATTACATGAATAGCTGAACCTCTCTTGTGATATCCTGAAAATAAAATATAATATATTTATTTTTATGCTTTACCCTTGTAATTATACTTACTGTAAGTGCAGTTCAAGTAATGCATGCAAAATAATCACACATATAGCTCACTTCTTACACAAATCCTTACAAGAGTGAAACCAATACACAAAACAGAGAAGACTAGTCACATACCTTAGATCGAACCCTTCTGCGGCTGAAGCACTGCATTTTTTTATGAAGAGGTTTATGTACTTTACCACAGCACTCATGAAAATCGATTACCTACCTTTACCTTCTGGATTTATCACAGACATGAAAGCTGCTAATTAAACATGTTCTTATCCTCAGTTACCCAAAGGATTGCTTCATCTCCCTGTGGCCTTCAAAGTTCATCCTAGACGATTAGACAAAAATACAACAAAATACACATTCCTGAAAAGTGCCATATGTCTATACTGATAAAACTGTCCATTTTTTTCAATGTCACAATTTGTATATACATGTCAAACAAAAACAGAAAATAAACCCCAGTAGACAGTATGCTTGGAAGTATTTTTTCTAAGATTTATTACTGTTATTGAAATGAAAATATATCTTATCCTATTAACAATATATTACTTTTCTTTTTTATTATTGAGAAATACTATTCTGGAAACTTATGCTTTACAATAGAAGAGTTATAACACAGAAGTTAAAATGCACAATACTGTCACTTCAGTCCAAATTGGAGTCACATCCAGTAAATTATAGAAAAAGTCAGTCAGCCATTTTCCAACCCACTATATCCTAACACAGGATGCTAGTTAGAAATGAAAATCCATCCATCCATTTTGCAACCTGCAGAATCTGAACACAGGGGTCTGCTGGAGCCAATCCCAGCCAACACAGGGCACAAGGCAGGAACCAATCCCAGGAAGGGTTCCAACCCACTGCAGGACACACACAAAGCACACAATAGGGCCAATTCAGAATCGTCAATCCACATGTCTTTGGACTGTGGGAGAAAACCCACGCAGACACGGGGAGAACATGCAAACTCCACGCAGGGAGGACCCTGGAAGCGAACCCGGGTCTCCTAACTGCGAGGCAGCAGCGCTATCACTGCGCCACCGTGCAACCTGAAATGAAAATCTCATATTAAATAAAAGAGCGCTTAAAAAAAGCAAGTGGTAGCTGACTCTAGAACAGTGGACCCAACCTTTTTGACACCAAAGACCACTTTACTAGAAGCAAATTTTTCCAGGGACTGAGGGGAGAATTCGGGGCGGGTTCGTAGGGCAGCTTTATACACAATTTACATTACATTTCTATTATTATTAAGTTATAATATCGTAATAGAAATTATACAATTTATCATAATGCAGAATCAGTGGGAGACCTGAGCTTATTTTCCTGCAACCAGACAATCCCATCTGTGGACGATGGAAGACAGTGACATGCAAAGTGTGTTGCTTATGTTCAGTCTACTCCATAATCTTGTTTTGGTTGCTGTCACTGCATAAAATGCTGCCTCACAAAGATAGGATGTTGGAAATGGAAGCAGACTTTTCAGTGCTTTTGTGGCAACCACAGGATATTCTGCCTTGACTTTAATCCAAAACATATGGACATTTGAAGTTGTCTCAAACATACTTTTAAGGCCACCATCATTTGCAACCTCAAGCACTTGATCCTCTTCAAGCACAGACAAAGTTAATTCACCTGGCTTATTTACAAATGGGTCATGGATCCATTTGTTCCCATTTCGGGGGTCTTTTGTGGTTGGGAATAATGCTCAAACTCTATTGAAAGATGAAATAGGTGATCATACACCAGCTGGGAGAAAGAAGGCCCTGGCTTGGTAACATTTGAAACATATCAAAAATCCCAATGTTCACTCATCTGCCTCATAAATCAAGTTTGGATTTGAGTGCAGCCACTTTATCTGCCAACTTTGACAACGGGTATCTTCTGCCTCTGCCCCATGTGCTGCTGCTCCACCGCTGCCTCAAATTTTCCTCCTCAGGCTCCTCCAGCACTCCTCCAGCCTAGCTGGATACTGAGTCTGCAGAGTGAGTAAAGGTGGGTTGCCCAATAGTGCCTGTATGCCTGTTCATATTGTGAGGTTTCTGAACTCTTTTGGGATCCCCCCACCCAACGGGAACGTCATGCTGAAGTGTGTCCCAAAGCATGATTGCTGTGTCTGTGTAAGATTGTTGGTCCGTTGCCGGGGCAGGGCAACAGCAGGCTCACAGCGCTGCAGTGAAACGGCACAGAAGCAAATCCTAAAAGATCGGGGTCGCACAATAAGTCCCTGTCTTACACCCCAAAACACAAGGCTGAGTCTCAGAACTTTAGCAAAACCAGCTTTATTCACCTTGAAACAGGAACAGCACGGTTATTTATTGTAGCGGGATCTGCCACTCTCCTATAAACAGAACCAGCAGTCAGACAGGGTTGTGGCCAGCTAAGTGACCAAGTAATCCTGTTCCCTGCATTTAAAATGTTCCTTGCATCACCTATCGAGATCTTTTCTGTTTGCTTCGATGAAGAGCCACAGCAGAGCTGTGAGCCTGCTGTTGCCCCGGCAACAGATAAACAGTCTTCCACAGACATGGTGATCGCACTTTGGGATGCTCTTTGGCATGTTGTCTAGTTGGGGGAAGTCCCAAGAGAGTTTAGAAACCTCAAATTTTCTTGAATGAGTGCCGCATTAATAGGAATGTTTCTTGAACGAGCATCACTGAACAACATAAAAAGGGCTTTATCAGGCGTTTTCAAATGCAGCAGTTCGCATACGTTTGCAAACTGAGATTTTTCTTCTTTTTTGCATATAACAAAGACATATGCATTGCATTTGTCATTCCAACAGATTGCACATTACAAACATTAACACTGTTATCGTTTTTTCATGTCTGGCGTTTCTACAGGAGGGTCACAATGAGTTAAATTCCAATGGATGTTTTTCAAATGTTGACAGCCAATAAGCAAAAGGTATCACTGAAAACCACAGAAAACAAAAACAGCAAAAAAACAGTACATGGGAAGTTCGAAGAAAGACATTTTTTTTTACAATGTTTCAGTTTGGGGGATCGTTGTGCACAGCTGAGCTGCGAACCACAGAACTAACTGCTCTGTGGACGATTCATTCAAGCATTTCAAGGTCACTTCGTTGTAATGGAAGTATTTGCTGAATGTACTTCGTAGTAGTGAGATTTCTATAGACTTGTGTCATATGGGGAAACTGCCGGGACCATAAAAATACTTCGTTGTAATACTCTCTCACCTCGGCCTCTCTCTGCACCGCTGCAAAGCCCGCCCGCCTAGCATTCTGAAAAGTATCCTCAGTGAACAGGGTAGCCATTTTGCTGTAGCCCTTCACTGAGTAAGTCTCTGTTGCCAGCAGTTCTGTCAACAGAATCATAGAACATCAATGATAATTTCTTGCCAAGTTCTAATGAAGTTCTTAAAGAATTTTTTTCTAATATAAAATATAAATATAATATAAAATATAAATATAATATAAAATACTCTGTTTCAACTTTATTTTAAGGTTTGCCACGTAGCGATCTTTTTAAGTATTGACGTTGTCAAGTTGCTCAATTCACCTTTCTTAAAAAAAGCTGTTTAGTGAAGTTCTGAACGCTGTTCATGACACCAGTTCTTTCATGTTAAACCTTGGCGAAGATATGCCTGTAAGTCTCTCTTTTAAATAATTATTTTATAAATGTTCGTTAAGATGTTTATCTGCTACAGTTAATTTGTTAAATGCATTTCTTTATTGATTGATTGTTTGGTGTGAACATTGTACTGAAAGCACCCTTTGTATTGTGTTTTGTAGTTTTACAATCAAGAATGAAAGATTTATCAGTAAAAGCCTCACTCTGAGCAAGAAATGAGTTTACTGGAGTTATTGTTCGCTATCTGTCTAGCTTTGCACGGATATGCAATCGCGAGGGCAGAATATAAAATATTTTGTCATGGAATAACTGACTTTAAATCAGAATTCTTCCAGTTGACCAAAATTATTTGTGCTAAAAGTGTAGGAAATCACCATGACTTTATCACTAGATAGTCTAATTCCATCCGACAGTGCTCCATACACTGCTAGAATGATTGTAAATCTGACACTTTCTGATTGATAAAGAAATATCTTCAACCAAAAAAGTCTTAAATTGTTAAGTTTGATATTTTTGAAGTCAAAGTTATTTTTACAATGATGATGTACTTTTATTTGACCAATGAAAAAAAGAAATAGTACTCTAAAGTGAACATTTCTTAATACTTTTTAAAAAATATCTAGTACTTTCTAATTTTATAATGGAGATGAAGAGTACTCAGGTCTAAGTGTGAAAACAAAAGCATTAAAACATATCAAAAACATTTTTTCAAGCCAGCAGTGTTATTGAACACTGATACACACATTGAGAGTGCACACATATTGTAAAACTGTGTATCCATGTTGTTTTATCCATGTTGTTTTAATGAGGAAAGAATGAAAATCGTTTTTGTGAGATTCAGCCTGGAGATCAACATGTGCTCATTTTCTTTCCTGAATGGGTGGAGATGAGTGACAGGAGTAATTTCTGACAGATGGGTATCAGCAAGAGTGGAAGGAAAGGTCTACAAGATGGTAGTGAGTCCAGCCATATTATATGGGTTGGAGACTGTGGCACTGACCAAAAAACAGGAGACAGAGCTGGAGGTGACAGAGTTAAAGATGTTAAGATTTGCATTGGGTGTGACGAGCATGGACAGGATTAGAAACAAGTACATTAGAGGGTTGGCTGAGGTTGGACGGTTGGGAGACAAAGTCAGGGAGATGAGATTGCATTGGTTTGGACATGTGCAGAGGAGAGATGTTGGGTATATTGGGAAAAGGATGCTAAGGATAGAGCTGCCAGGGAAGAGGAAAAGAGGAAAGCCTAACAGAAGGTTTATGGATGTGGTGAGAGAGGATATGCAGGTGATGGATGTAACAGAGCAGGATGCGGATATGGAAAAAGATGATCCGCTGTGGCAACCCCTAATTGAAGCAGCTGAAAGAACAAGAAGTTTGATCCTTTCTTCATTTTTATTTTCTAGTTCATGAAGAATTGAAATTACATTGTTTAAAAAAAACAAAACAATATATGTGAAAATGACTGGGAACTTACAGAATATGTACTGTACATCATTCACCATTCCTTATGAAACAGAAATTTTAATCACTGCTCAAATACATAGAATCAAGAGAAGGATGTTGATAATACACAATTCAATACTTATATTAAGAAAGTTTTATTTTCCAAAGCGTGATTTTGTTATTTCGTGCTCTGTTCTGTTAATGTAGAATCCTTTGACACCACAATCAATTTTGGTGCCAAATTTAGAACCGAATATCCTATGAATTAGAAACAAATCAAATTCAGGCATATAAAAGAGAATGCAACTGAAAAGCTGTTCAGAGCTAATCACATGTAATTGAACTGTATATAGGAATCTGCAAAAAGCGTCAACATAATTTTTTTAATGCAGCTTTCAATTATTTCCTCCATCCATTTTTTAACACACTCATTCTTGTTAAACTTGCATGAATTCTATTAGAATTCTGTAAGTAAAGAACACAAATCTGGATTTTCTTCTCTTTAAGAAATGTAAATATGTGTTCATTAAGTAAACACGAATGCTGTGGAGTTAGAACACTCATTTATCCTAAATGCTAGTAAGCGACATTACCAGAATATTAGATTTAAAGAACTGAATAAGATGGTAAGCATAATGAAGCCTAAAAAACAAAATCTCTGCTACTGTGACCCATTATGTTTTAGGAGACAGAAAGCAAAATTTATTTTCTCACATATATGTCTAATTATCACTGATATCAGGCTTGTCCAAATGTGATAATATAGTCTTCACCATATAAGGAATAACATAATAACCCTTGTCATTTTGTTTAGTCCAATTTCGTATACATAACAGTTAGCCATTCACAATTCAGGTATGTGAGGTAATGTTGCATTTTTAATTTAATTTAGTTCTGTTTTATTGCTTGTATTTTTAAAAGCAATTTCTTCACTTGTAATATCCCAATTATCATTATACACCATATATCAGTATTAATTGAAATATACTTTATCTTAGTTTCACTTCTAAGTAACACTGATGCAACAGCAAGTTTGCAGGCTCCCTGCGTAATACGTTTATCGTCTGATGGTTGATGAAGGGAACATTTAAAACCAGCCACTGTCCTGGCCTTGCATGCATTTTCTGTCTCCTCACTTGTGCAGGAAGGTTATCTGGTCTTTCGGCAGGACGATGTCATCATCAGTGCTTGCATGGTGTATGTGTTTGAGTGAAAGCTCCCGTTTGAATAAATGTTGGGAATGTTCCTGTCTTCACACAAATAAGCTGATTTTTTCGGAAACGTGGACTCACCTCCTTCTCTGTTGTGCAAGTTTGTGACCCACATGTCACAGTATATACTATAATAATTTACAAATGATTATGTATTAACTAAAAATTGCATACCATATGCAGGGACCATAGCATGGACTTTATTATCAACCCTGTTCTCATAAATCTTTGGGTACCTTTCTACACATATTTGGGATTATCAAATTAAATAAGCTATTTTGTCATCACATGTTTTTATTGATTCCTCCTTTTTTCTCACATCTGTGTTTTCTATTTTTTTTTTTTTTTTTGCTTTAGGCAGTTTTTTTTAGTTCATGAGACTGAAATAAAATTGAAAGATTATTTTTTAAGCATTATTTTTGTCTTTATGTTATTTTTTTCTGATTAATTTGTGAGTGCATCACAGTGCTATTTTAGAATCACTATGAGTGAATAATAGGTTGCTATGAGAACTTGCAGTGTTGCTAAAGAATGAATCCTAAAAAGCACCATAATTCACATCAGGAGGATCATAGGAATCGTGGGGTATAGGGGTCCTTTCATCTGATTGGTTGGCCCAGCGCTGTTTCAGCTGTAGAATG
The DNA here is from genome assembly GCA_026402145.1 of Polypterus bichir lapradei. Classification (NCBI taxonomy): domain Eukaryota; kingdom Metazoa; phylum Chordata; class Cladistia; order Polypteriformes; family Polypteridae; genus Polypterus; species Polypterus bichir. Next base: position 113,036,665 of record JANRMT010062791.1, read on the forward strand.
GCCAGATGGGGGAGGCAGCTTGATGGCTGAGGTCTCCAGGACTCTAAACAAATCCAAATCATATTATGTGATATTATCTACTGTTAAATTCTGCACAATACTTGTAATTTTTTATTTTTATACTGTATTGAGGATTTGTTCTGATCTATGTATTTTATTGTATTGACCCCCTTCATTTTGACACCTACTACACGCCCAGCCTACCTGGAAAGGAGTCTCTCTTTGAACTGCCTTTCCCATGGTTTCTTCCATTTTTTCCCTACAAGGGTTTTTTTGGGAGTTTTTTCCTTGTCTTCATAGAGAGTCAAGGCTGGGGGGCTGTCAAGAGGCAGGGCCTGTTAAAGCCCATTGCGGCACTTCTTGTGTGATTTTGGGCTATACAAAAATAAATTGTATTGTATTGTATCATGAAGACTCGCTTATAAATTCCAGTGCAGCACCAGTAGCATTTTGTCAGAGATTATCAATTTGTCCTGAGAACAAGAGTGGTTTAGTGATTTAGGTTCTGGCATTCTTGTTTGTTCATCTCAACTCGATTTACTGGTTTAGTGTTTTGGTTCAGTTTAATAACACTGCACAATATTTTTTTTGAAAAGTCTTGCTTCCTTTGCTGATTGTGACAGGTACCTACTGGGTATGCACAAATATAGTTTTGGTTTTACTGCATCACGTAGGAACTCTGAGAAATAGACATTTATATGTTTACTGACAATAACGTATTTAGTCACGTTTGGTGTATCACGTTGCAGTGTCCAACAGTAGTCAGCAAGCATTGACGGATTCCAGTTGCCCTGGTATTGTTTCTCCATCGTAGCAATGTCCTGGTGAAACCTTTCACCGTGTTCGTCACTGACAGCACCGAGATTTGAGGGGAAGAAGTCCAAGTGTGTGCTTAGGAAATTAATCTTGAGTAAAATTTTGCACTTCATTGTCTTGCATGCTTTGAGAAGTTTTTCTACCAGCTGAATGTAGTTTGGGGCTCTGTAATTGCCCAGAAAATTGTCAACAACGTCTTTGAAGGCTTTTTAGGCAATTTTGTCCAGCTTAACTAACAGATCTTCAAACCGTTTGTCACTCATAACATGTCTAATCTGGGGGCCAACAAAAATGCCCTCTTTGATCTTGGCGTCAGTTATTCTTGGGAACATCTGTCTTAAATAACGAAAACCTTCGCCTTCCTTTTTCAGTGCTTTCACGAAATTCTTCATGAGTCCCAGTTTTATGTTTCTTACATGTGTGCTGCATAGCCAACAGGTACTGAAGGATAAACGTTGCCATTATGTAGCAGAACAGCTTTCAGGCTTAACACTGACGAATCAATGAAGAGACGCCACTCTTCCAGCCAGATGAGTATGGTTCAAAATCCGGGTCAATGTCACTGTCAGTACCCTGCATTGCAGTTTCTTCATCTGATTCTTCTAATGTCCAATCCTACAGTGGTTTCGGAATTGCAATTCTGTCGTCATGTGCCACGGGTCTCATTGCTGAAGGAAAGATTAGGTAGGAGGGCAACGTGCCTGGGAGTGGAGGATTGTGATTTATTTTGTATTGTTTATTGAGAATAGTGGAGTGGTGGTGCTTTGTGCACTTTATTATTATAATAAATAATAATTATTGGACTTTTTACCTGGTGTTTTGGTGTGGTACCTGAGGGAGCAATAGTGCCCTACTGCTACACTCTATAAACCAAATGAGCAGGACTGTTGTATGCAAGCCACCTTTATAGAATGCTGAGACAACATCAAGCACGTCCAGACCTGCCCAGGCATGCCCAGGATGTCAACTTCCACAGAACAGCTTCCAACCTGGCCTGATTCTATGCCCAGGCTGCACAAACCGTTGTTGATAAGTCACTTACAGGAGCGAAAATGTTTGGACACAAATATAAGAAAAAATCATGACAAAACTGAAGATTTCTCTAAAACGTGATGGGTAAATTTTGATGTCATATTCGTGATCAGCACCCAAAAATCTATAAGAGCCGTCCAACAGTGTTCAAGAAGCAAAAACTTTGTTGTGCAGTGTAATTGTTCTTTTGCAGTTTATCTCCACTTGTAATAATGTTTTTATTCTTTGGCTTACTTAGCAAATTACAATTTCTTAAGGAACGTGTATTTTCTTTGGTTTCTTTGTCAATTGACCTGTCCATCTCCTGCTCTGTTGCTAACAGTACCTTAGAAGCTGCTCTTTCTTGCCATATGTCAGCAGACTATCCAAAAGTATCAGCTGGAGATAAAAGGCAGGCAGTTATTGTCCATCCTGTGCTCCAGCTAAGCTGCTTCATGTTTTCATAACTTTCATAACATTGAGTACGGTTGTTGCAAATGTAATTTTAGCCTCATGTTGGAAGTTGCAGATTCTTTGCCTTCTAACTACTGGAAGTGCCCTTTCTATAACTTAGCTCTGTTTGAGCTTTCTGTGCAAAGATTTTTGAGCTTTTGGATGTTAGTCTATACGAGAACCATGTAATTGTGTGATATTTCATTTTCTATTAGTATTATTTTCCTTTCTATTTCTGGGCTATCTACACACTAGTCTTTGTCAATGAATGATGTGCACATCATTGTTTTACTGTAACTCCCAGTGATATTTTCTCATGGCAGAGTGTAAGTGGAGGTGGGTATTTGTGTTGGGGTGTTTTCTGTCTTACTTATGATATTAAAATAGTAGAATTGTCTGTTTTCTCACATCTACTTCAATAAAAATGTGATAATGACAAAAATATGAATGCCTTCTATTTTTCAAGGCAGGTAAGTGTTGCAGAGGCCATAGTATTTCCTGGCAGCAACATAGATAAGACAGGAATTAACTGAGGGTGAAACACTAGTCCATCAAAATGTACACACATTGAGATTCATACTTGGATTAATTACAATATATTCATCAGCTAAATTAATACACGTGTGTGAGATGTGGAAGGAAATTAAGAGTACCCAAAAAGACACCAAGCAAGTCAAGTACAGGGTTGGAAGTATAATTTAATTTAATCAAAAATAAGACACAAGGGGTGAGGTAAGAATAGAAGGAACACATAAACAGTAAAGGGAACAAATCAGCTGAGACTATGCCCTTTTCAGGACATCCTAAACACAGTCATGAGAACTAGAGAACTGCACCAGGTACTATGTTCTTCCTACCTGTTCTTCTCCTTTCTCAGTATACTAGACTGTTCTTCCTCCTAATCAGACAGGTTCTTGTCTCTGTTGTTTGCCTAACTGCAAACTTGTCTGAAGTAGGAGGCCTTATAAGACTACTTCCCAGAGCACTTCTGGTACCATTTAAGTCCGCCAGGAAACACTTATGAGCCAGCATTCTTCTGACCCAGGCCCAAGGAAAGATTACTGTATCTAAGAGCCTTTGTGGAAAGTTGAAAAACAAATAGTGAGGTATTTCTGCCATCACTAGAAGAATTGGAGATTCACATTTTTATATTTATTATCTAACCAAAACAAGCGGATGAGGATCCTATCTATGAAAAAACCTTCCATCCTGGATATGTCCTCTCACATTTGTTACTGAGGCCAACAGAACTATTAAGATTTCAAATTCACTTCAATTTACTGGGCAATAATAACTAGTTCTACTTGTTATCACTATAAAGTAATAAATAAATTGTTAGATGTTGACTATGCATGAATGTAATATATGGTTATGTGTGAAAATACTCATACTTAATTAGAAAAATGAGACAGAAGGCTGAAGCGGGCTGAAATTGTCACCTCTGAAAACAACTTCCACAACCTTTATGCTTTTTATACTATGGTCAAAATGATTAATTATCTAAAATTTTACAGCAGTATGAGGGCACTCCACCCATCTATCTAACAGGTCCATTACCCATAATATGCTGACTGTATTTGCTAATCCACAGCCATAAGCTTTAGAACTCAAGCTACCTGGACAGAATCATTTCATTACCTTTGATGACAGGCTTTATGGATTTAAATACCCATAAAGCCATCAACTTCTATGACTCCAGTTTGCCCTCCAAGGTACTTTAACCTTAACAGCAGACCATGAAAGAAATTGTATGAACATTACTTTTATTTATTTTAGTTGTGATTTTAACGTTTGTACTTCTATGAAAATTTTGCAGCATTCATAACTTTCCTAACTTTATTTGTGGTTTGAACTTTATTTTTAACATGCATTCCATTTTTAGTAAAAACATCTCAATGAGAAAATACAATCTATCAAATCACATTTTCAAAATCAAGAATACAAGGGCAAGTTAGTCAATGGAAATCAAACATATTTCATATTGAATTTTAAAGCACAAAGTTCAAAGACAATTTAGTCAATAGAAAACAATGTATCATACTTCCCATAATGGCTTTGATCTCAAGCCACTAGTTTATTGTCGAAAGTCTACATTAACGGTAAAGGATTCTTAATGGAAACATGAACAAAGCTTCTCAGAGAGAAATCCATGAGAACAGTTTTATAGAGGAGCTACTCTACAGTATGTGTCTACCTTTAACTTTTCCATGTATTGCACAAAAGAAGCAATCATAACCAAAGAGCTCATTATACAATGATTTAGGATGCAAAAGTGCTGATAGATACCTCACTCTTCCAAGAGATAACAGAGAAAGACTGATAAGTTTAGTATACAATTGTCTTTTAAAATTGTGTTAAATTGATAAATAAAGATTGGTTAGAAACAAACATTAGGATATGATAAATAGCCCAGCCGAGTTTTTATGGGTGCATAGAATTACTGTCATTCTACATAAATGTCTACTGCATTTTAATGGATTTTAAAGGCTCATAAAACTGGTGGAATTTATTATATTTTTCTTTACATTCAAGTTTCAGTTTTTTTTGTTTCGTTTGTCTGTAAAACTGTTGTACCCTATGTATTATACTTTTAAAACGTCTTTGTCACATACAAACTTAGTATGCACCTTTGACCTTTTTATTAACTGTGATATTCAATAACTCTTGAAAATTTCAAGGAATGAAAGAGACCCTCACTTTTGGTCATAGGATGTACAATCAAGCCTAGAGCTTGTAAATAAAACCAAACAAACATGTTAATCCTTATTTATTAAAATATATCCTTCATTTTATGAACCAGCTTATCCAGGAGAAGGTTGGGTTGCCAGAGACAATGCAGGGAACATGAGGCACATATCAGCCAGGAACAGGGAAGTTTACACATAAATGTATTGTTTTCTGACACTGAATTTAATGAAAAAGTAAAATTAAAATCAATATGCAGATCTATATGAGATTATTTTGGGCTTTCTAAACTTTTGAATAATTGTATTTTCAATACATACTTACACTGCTCATATAATTTATTAAGAAAAGATTTAATCGTTATAGAGTTTTGTTCTGGAAGAATCATTCTGAAAGATCTTTCCATTTGCTATTAACTTAAGAGCTTTTCTAAACCAGCTGTAAAAGAAACCATAGACAAGTGGATTAAATGTTGAGTTCATGTAACCAAAGAAGGCAAGGGTTTCTATTAGAATCTGAGGAGCTGGATGGTTTAAAACAGGATTAATGATATTACACACAAAAAAAGGAGCCCAGCATAAAAGAAACACCCCCATAACAATAGCTAATGTTTTTGCAGCTTTTCTTTCTCTTGTCCTTGATGCTGCATTTCGCTTTTCCTCGGCTGACTGGTTCTGCTGCACTGTATCTGTAATAGACCTGGCTTGTCTTTGTGCTACACTGAATATTTTCAGATAAATACAAATCATAACAAATCCAGGTAAATAAAAAGTGAAGAGTGATGACACCAAACCTGATGCCTCATTTTGCATTAAAACACAGCTTCCTTCACATTTAACGTTTTGGTAATAAAATTCTTCAATTCCTTTTAAATTTAATTCTAGGTATACAATTCCATATCCAAGTACAGCTGACAGAATCCATGAAAACAAGATCAGGTTAAGTGTTACAGACACAGTAATCTTAGCTTGATACCGTAGAGGGTAGCATATAGCATAATAGCGATCAATTGATATAAAAGAAAGATGTATTACAGAAGCTGTGCAGAGCATAATAACTGTGCTGAGATAAAATTTGCAGAAGGCATCTCCTAAATACCAGCAAGTTTCAACAAGCTGAACTGTTATGGGTGGCATCACAAATCCCCCTACAAGTAAATCGGTGACTGCCAAAGACAGTACAAGACAATTGGTTGGTGTATGAAGCTGCTTAAAATGTGCGATGGTGATGATGACCAACAAGTTTCCAAAAACAGTGAAGACCACTGTTGCCCAGAGTACTGTGTACAGCAACATATGACTTTGGAGAGGAAGAACTTGCCTGCGACACGAATTGTTTACAGATGGATAACAGTAGTAGACAGTTTGTGAAGTTTTGCTTAGGTTGAAATTCATCCTACAATAATAAATGCAAAGAAACAATATTAAAGTTTTATATAATTTAATATAGTTCTTGAAAAAAACACTGTTAATTATAACATTATCTTGCGTGCTATTAAAAAAAAACACTACTACAGCTGAAACATCATAAAAATTTGTTTTATTTCATTGGTAATAATAAATGCATGATTAATTTGGTGACTGTTTTACAAGAGAACGTTACTAATTGTATTTGTTGAACTATTTATGGATTATTTTATAATACTATTTTATTAAGTTAATTTACATTTTCTTTTATTTCTTTTCCCATCCCAATAAACTGTTATCATCACATCATTTTTACTGTATGATTTTAGCATATGCACAACTTTACAACTAAAACTATTTTAAGTAACACTTCTCATTACTCTACTATGCATACAAAAAATTGTATAATTATATGAAGAATTCATTGGAATTAATTTTAATATAAACTGAAAAGTAAATTAGTATTTCCTAAAAAAAATAATTTTTTACATATTAAAAACCAAACTGAAGAATTGACCTGTATAAATAATAACTGTAGCTGTTTTACCAGTGTAAATGTAAGACAATATAGTGTGCAAGTTTAGAAATTAAAGTTTACCTTAATAATGCTGTTCTGTAACAGGTGATGTAACAGGTAAGTATTTATCTTAGTAAAACAGTACCTTGCTCACCCCAAAACATTCCTGTTTTTATTGCTATTTGGTTTGCTTTTTCTCCTTATATGCTCTTTAAAGGTTCAGCACAAACACAGAGTCCAATTTATCATTTGTGTGCTGTTGTTTAGTTTGTGTGAATGTGAAAAAAGAACAACATTATGCATTCATTTACTCTAGGGCTTACTCCTATTGGTAAACAGTTTACCTTCGTCACAGACCAACCAGTCTAAATCTCATGGTATATCACTAAATTGCCCCCTGGGCCTAATGATTGGGCTATCTTAATCAAGGAAGCCTAATAGTGTAGCGTCTAACGGTGACAAATGCTAAAACATGGCATCACAGAACACAGACATATATAGCAAAGACATTTTTGTAAATATTAATAGTATTTGTGAGATTCGGAAAATAAAAAGGAAAGCAGTTTAACTTTTAGGTTTTTTTTTTTTTTAACAATATTCTTTCAAAATAGACTTGAGGCACAGATAGAAGATTAACACTCTTTATATAGTTTATAGCAATATCTAACATCTTTTGTTTTGTTGGTTTATGTAGCACATAATTTATTGCACTGAATTATTTTTCAGATTACTTTTCTTGAGCAGATTGTTTAATCATTGGTATTCGGCATATATTAGGGTCAAGAAAAGTGTGTCATAAATAAAATGTATGATTATTATTAAAACCTAAAGAATTTGCTAACTTCCACTCACATGATGCAATCGCTATAAAAAATATTCACCCCAATTGAAGCTGTCACATTTTATTATTCTACAACATTGAATCACAGTGGATTTAATTTGCCTTTTGTGGCACTGATTATCAAAAAAGATTCATTATTGTAAAATTGTAAATAGATCTCCACAATGTGATATAAATGAACTACAAATGTAAAACACACAAAAAGGATATCAGTGATTAATTGATCACGTGATCAAATACTCAAATAATAAACAAGTGATTCCATGTTGTATAACAGTAAAATGTAAATACTTCCATGTTGGTGAATAGTTTTTAATAAGCACTGTATTTGGTAAATTTTACTGCAAGGTCCTGGCTATCATTCTGCTTAGGGCTAGGTAGTCATGAATATTGTATTATCTTTATAATGTTTGTGGAGACCACCTTGGTGTAGTATGTTATGGGATGCACTGTATCCCATTTATATCAGCATAATCTCTTCTTCTCTCAGAAAAAGTCCCAGCTGAAGCAGGTATTGTGCCTGTTTTTGAAAGGGATAGACGGATCCCTCTTTGGATCTTCTCATCATCAGTAGGAGCAAGAGATGAAGACTTTAATAGCCAGGGTCCTGTCTTCCTTGACTCCTTGAATGAGTGATTCAAATTATTTCCTCAGCACATCAAATTGGCAGTATTGGATGTCATACAAGTCGGCACAGTCGCAATGTCTATAATCCATGACTTCTCAAAAAAATTAACAAGGCCATCCTTGCAATGTCCATACAACAGGTACCAAGGAAACTATATAAAATATCTTTTTTTTAGAATTTAAAAGTTTTGGGTTCTGCATAAATGTGTCACCATTAATTTGAATCGCAATGGGGAGCAACGATCGCAGATGAGCTGAATGGATTTGAGTGAACAGGCTGAGAAAGTGGATGTGTGATGCCCATGTTGCTTGCAGCTGGCATTATGTTCTTTAAACCAGAACTTTGATAGTCATGCATCGAGGATTTATGGAGCAATGAGGAAATACACACATCAAAAGTGGTGAAAAGTGCTGAGTCCTTTTACAATTATAGTGTTCCAAAAACACAAAATGCAATGCAGTTTTTTCAATAAATAAGGTAAAAACAGTGTTCAAGTGAAGGTTAAAAATTCAAATAAATAGTCTCAAGTTAAAATCCTTATGTTAAAACAAGGTCAGGATCCATCCATTAAAAACTACAATGAGCCTATGTGTTTCCTTCATAAACATGATGTCTTCTCTACTTACCCTTTTTCAGTCTCCTTAAGAAGAGGAGATGTCCTCCAAAAGGCGCAGTCATCCCTCAAATCTGGTAAATGTTCCTGCTACCATAACATGCAAGCCCTGTTGTATTCTTCGGCAACAATCCCTTAACATTCAGGCTGGTCACTCCTGCTCCTTTGGCACTCAATAGGAGTGACCTTGCTTCATGACTGCCATACTGCCTGTCTTCTTGGGGCCACACAATCTTCTCTCTCCTTCCTTACTTCCTTCCTTTTAATTTCTGGGCTCATTCTTTCTTGACTTGTCTCTTGATCTCCTCTTTCTGTCCTACTTGGGCTCCTTTTACGCTTCAGTTGGCACAGGTGCCTAATTATGGACCCTAGAGCACTAGTCACAAAATTGGCTGAATGACACACATCAGCACATGAATACGGGCTCCACCAATTTAACCATCGAAACCCCAACACCACTCATCCTCTCCACTGCATGCACCTATGCCCCAACATAGCCCGAGTACACTGGTTTTTATAACAACTGCACACTGCCATGCACCCTAACGTTCATCACCAAAAGTGGTCAACCGAAAATGGTTTTCTGGCCCTGGCAATGCGGCAGTCAATAAGCTTTACATGTGGGAGAAGGGATGAAACACAACCAGGCTTAGAATATGGTGTTGCTGGCTCAGATTCTGCAGCAGAAACCAATGTGGCAGAGGACTGTTGAACCCTCTGTAAATGTGCTTTATCTTCTGTAAGATTCTTTTGGCATGCTGAAGGCATCTGAATCTTCTTCTCTAGGGTCTTTACAGACACACTGAAGCTTGGAGCAACTGTTTCTCTTCTGTACGCTTCTGCCATCTTGTTACTAGTAGACGAAAAAGTTTCAATACCTTAAGAAACATTTTATTTTTCTAAATGTGTATATGTGAGTATATATTTCTTCCTATATTTTTCAAGACATTTTTTCTGTCTGTGTTATAATACTGTAATACTGTTTGGTAATTTTCTAACCATACTGTATTTGAAATTAATGTACAGCAAGCTGAGCTTCTAAATCTAAGTGTACTTTATGAAAATAAACTGAATTAATTTAAATTGAACAATTCCATTTTTTATGTTCATTGTTTGCAGTCTTACCTTTAAAGGTATTTGATTAGAGTATTTAAATTATGATTAAAATATAAAATGTTTAAATGTGTTTTGTATTACTTCTTAGAATTAGACAACATAAGAAATGGCTAGATACTTTTGCAAAGTACTGTCATTTGTCACTGGCATATAAAGCATCTTTAATAAAAGTTTTGTTCTTTTGTATGTTAAAAGATGTTTAGTTAATGGCCCAAAGAAAGGAAACCAATCCAAATGTACCAGATGGATTGGATAAACCTTTATAGCACCAATGATCACCAATCAGCAGAAACATGTGTGTAACCCACCACAAGCTGAGACCCCTAGGGGCCAGCGGCCCGTCCCGCGAGGGCTGGTCTTCCATGGCGGGAAGCCGACAAAAAGACAAAACAGAACAAGGGGTGGAGGCGTTGCCCTGACGCCGCCAGTCGGCATCTCTTTGCCTTGACTAGGGGCAACGCTACCCCCTCTGACCGGCACCCCGGTGCTTCTGACGTCGGCCCCCCTTTCGAGACCTCCTTGTCCCCCTTGCTGGGACATCGGACGGGACTGCACATGCCCCACTCACCTCAGCCGGCTGTGGGGTTTCCTTCTGCGCCCGCAGAGGGCGGCCCTTCACTGGACGTGTGCACCCAGCAGCACGCCCCTTCCTATTGGAGGAACTGGCATTCTCCCCTCGATTCCTCCTTTTCCTCTTTGACGTATTGACGGTCTGGGTCTGATCATGGCCGCCGCGTCCGTTGTCGGAAAACTGCCTACTTGATGTCGGTCATTCACATTACGGCCAATTTCGGCAGGTTCTCCCTTATGCTGTACGGGATCGGCTGTACTCACCTTCCCTGCCGTACTACTCCGGCCAAAGGCTCCAGCGTTGCGCCATTCCTCTGCAGCACTCAGCGTCTGTGATGATGCAACCGCCTTCCCCTTCAGCTTCTGCAACTCTGCACAGAGAGCACTCAGCACCTGCAATAAAGGTGACTCTACGGACCGAGGGCACTCCTCCGGCTCGCGCAGGGCCACCAGCAAGGACAGGAAGACAGCCGACGGTGAGCTTACCTGTTCGTCAGCAGCACACGACAGCTGCTTCCTGTGGGCCTTTCCCTCCGGCCCAATCGGGTCTCTCCCTGGCACGTGATGGACATTCCTTCGTCCTGCCTCCATCCACTCATCGGCGGGCCCGCAAGACACACCATCCAATCGCATGCCTGTCACAGGGAGGGACTTCCGGTCCGCACCCATTTTGGCTCCTTTCCCCCTGGTGCGGCGGCATGCTGGCTCTTTGGGTTGCAGCGCCTCCCTCTCAGCGGCTCTCCCGGCTGCTGCTGCGTTAACGAAGCGCCGCGGAGAGACATGCGCCTGTCACCGACAGGGATCTGGGCAGCCCCTGCCTGCAATACACAAAACACACTCAGCCCCACAGGGCTGGTCGCCGGTAAGGGAACGCAGGGAACGTACCTCCCAGGTCCCGTCTGTCTGATACGATGTCCTCTGCATGGCCACCTTAGGTGATGCACCGTTCCGGGCGCCTCCAACGACAGCACGCTCGCTGCACTCCTGCACCGTCCGTTGTCCCACACCAGGGGAAAATGACCCTTCTGCAGACCTATAACGGCCCCTTTGGTGAATCGCTCCCGCGGGGTTGTGCGTGTGCCAGCGGCATGTGTGTGGGGTCCGCTGCTGCGCCGGGCCGTCTACAGAATGATTTTTTAGAACAGGTCCCTGCCTTGAACCAGGCAGAGCATCCTGCCGACTACGCTACTGTGGGAAACAGCCCGGACACAGACAGATGGCCATCATTTTAAAGTCCACCACACATTTATTTACAGTTATACAAGTGCACCAACCCAGTGCCGCAGCACCAATCACCCCAGTCCAGGCCAAAACCTCAGTAAGCCTTTCCTGTCTTCAGGCCGCCTCTTTCCTCTCCCAGACCTCGTCCTCTTCCACCCGACTCCAGCCCTGAATGAAGGGAGGCGGCCCCTTTTATGTTCCCCCGGATGTGCTCCAGGTGTGCTCCGGCAATCTTTCACCGAAACGACCCAGTGTGGCAGAAGTGCCGGCTGTACCCCCGGAAGCACTCCGGGTGTCCCTGCTCCTCTTCCCCCCCAGCACTTCCTGGTGTGGTGGAAGTGCTGAGGTCCAGGGTTCTCCAGGCATTGGGGCGCCCCCTGGCGGTGACCACGGGCCCCTACAGGGTTGAGCTTCAAAGCTCTGCACCCGTGGCCCCCAAAGCAACCAGGGCGGTTGCCCCCTCATGGTCTGGAGAAGGCGCAAGCCCTCCTCTGGTCCTTCTGGGCATCCCAGGTGGGTACCACCCCCAGCCGCGTTCCACAGATGGAACAAAAAAACCAACACAGACATGATGCAAAACGGTAAACACAAAGTGCAGTCAATATATTTCAGTGCCACACAGCAGGCATTATGGCACAGTGGTTAAGGCTTTGGACTTCAAACCCTGAGGTGTTGAGTTAAAATCCCGCCAAAGACACTGTGTGTCCCTGAGCGAGTCACTTCACTTGCTTGTGCTCCAATTGGAAAAAGAAAAGAAATCTAACCAATTGTATCTTAGTGTAAGCATCAAATTGGGAGCCTTGATTAAGCTGACGGAAATTGTTGCATAATCTCCAATTCTCGTTGGGCATAGGGAACATGACTGGACCAGGGGCTTTAACACTTCTCTATCACACCTAGGTCCAGCTTTCACTTAATCTCAAGTACCACTTCTGTCTTTTTTGCCTCCAGAAGTCGACAGGGGCATTCCCTGACAATCACCCCAGGTTCAGTAATAATGTCATGCACAATCAGGGAGATCCATCCTGGTTTTTCACTAACCACCTCTTGGATAGACAGGATTACTGTTTCTAGCTCCTGCTTTTGGTTGGGCATCAAATTGAGGCCAAAGTTAAATTTTAGGTTATGAGCAGGGCTGGCTGGGGTAAGGTTCTGGTTCCTTTCATTCCATGGCTTCAGCAAGTTGATATACCCACTCTCTCGGTCGAAGATTGGGTTGGTTAAATAAATACTTGATGAGACCCTTTCACTATTTAATTTCATATGGGCCTTGCCAATGGGCTAACAATTTGGAGTGGGAGGTGGGAACAAAGACGTCATGGTCTCCGGTTTGGAATTTCCGGAGGGATATATTATGCCTTTTCCATATTTTCCTTTAGAATGGGCCTGGTTTTTACAAATCTATTGCATAATTGTTCAATATATTCCAAAATAATTGAAGACGGGAGTGCCTCTTCCTCCCATCCTTCTTTTAGGATGTCCCAGGGTTGACGTACATATTATAATTCAAAAGTGGAAAACCCCATAGAGGCTTCAGGAACCTCTCAATAGACTAAAAGTATGAGGGGGAGTAACTGATCCCAGTTCCTCTCATCCTCATTGACCTCTTTTGCATAGCATCTGTTTAAGGGTCTGATTGAATCGCTCCAAAAGACCGTCAGGTTGAGGATGATATACTGCGGTCTTTAAATGCTTGATTTTGAGTAATTTAGTGACATTCCCTGGTCTCTTAAGACCTCCTTGGGGATGCCAACATGTGCAAATATCCCTAAAATTCCCATGCGATATTCTTGGACATAGCTGTTCTCAATGAGATAGCTTCTAGGTAATGAGTAGCATAATCTATGAGGGTCAAGATGTACTGATGTACCTGTGCCGAGGGATCAAGGCCTATTTACTCTTAGGCGTTCAAAAGGGATGTCAACCAGGGGATTGGGAATCAGTGGAACACGGTCCTTCCTTGGAATCTGTCACAATCCGGGCATGAAGTACAGAGGAAACGGATCTCTTCATTGATTTTATGTACTCTAGGGTTTTGGCGGTATCCAAGAGGGCACCTAGGAGGTGGGCAAGTGCAAGTTCACAGACCTGTCGCTGGAAAGTCCATGGGACTAGTAGCAGCAACCTTACCTCCCCCTCGTGTCCAGCTACCCTATATAACAATCATTCTCAATAAAAAACTGAGGTCCTGATGGCATGGGAAGGTGCGCTGGCCGTTCATGAAGACTACTGCATTTTTGCCAAACTTTAGGGAGTCAGCATTACACTGTTCTCTTTTAAAAGAGTTCAGTGTTTGCCTAAACTAATAATGTAATGAAGATAGGGACGATGGGCGGGGTTTCTGATTGTGGTGGCTCAGCATCAATTGATGATGTTCCTGACTGAGTCATCTCAGTTTCCACCATGTCAAACTGAGCCACCCTGATTCCCTGTGTACAGCTGTATACACGGCATGGAGACAGTTTGGGGCGGATCAACACCATCCATAACATGGCCCATAGATTTCAATAAAGTGGATTGAATTTTACCACTTTTAATGTTTGACCAGTCACAATCCAGCATTACCAGGTAAGGTGGATTTCGGTAAGGTGGCTTTCCCTCAATGTGTTCTTGTAATTATTGATGCAATTGCCGAACCTATACCACCGAGATTTCGCATGAATATAAGTTAGACTGATGTTTTCTTTAAGCGATCGTTGCGGCAAAACCTAATGGTGTGTATCAATAGAATATTTACTGCTGGAATCTATCAGTGCTGTAATCTTATTCTCACTCATCAATGACACTCCAGTTCAAGGGAAAGACAAGTGTTTAAGATGGTGTGTCCAGCCATGCCGCATTTGAAACAGCGCGGCACAGAGCTGCACTTCTTCTTAGACTTGTTATGTGATACATCCCATATGGGCTTGGAGAGCAGACCATTCTGATCACTCAGATTGGCAAGCCATGCCATGTCTCTCGAGCATTTCCACCAAGGCATCAAAGTTTTTGTATGGCTGTCGGCAGACTGGCTGGGCAAGAAAGTGCGTGGGGCGGGGGCCTTTAATAACAGGTCGCAGGTTACCTGTTCAACGACCTGTTTGTAATATCTGGTCTCAGCCAGCATCCTGCCTTACCCCAGATGTCATAAGCCTGTGGGTGAGATGGCCACTCTGGGTCAAATCTGCATTTCCGATAAAGACTAGCCTGCTGGTCCTCTGGAACACCGTAGTTCTTCACCTCGGACTTCAGGGTATCATAGCTCTCAGCGGCTTCCTCCCTTATGTCATAATTACTCTGCTGAACCTCAACTCGCAGAAATGGTACCAATATTTTGGCCCATTCCGCAAGCTCCTAGTGTTTTCAGGTAGCTGTACGTTCAAAAATGAGAAAATAACTTTCAATATCATCATTTTCTTCAAGTGTTAATAGTACCTGCAATGGATACCATGACCGATCCTGTTGTATGTTGAAGTGTACTTGAGCTCATGCTTCTGATTCCGCCAGTTATGTCCACGTCTTTCCTAGTTGCACTTTGGGCCTCAGTAGCTTGGTGGCTATTTTGTTTAGGACAGTGTTCAGGTCTTGTTCTTCTGTCATTTTCGAACCAAAAAATCCTGCCAACTATGCTACTATAAAATAAACAGAGCAAATACAAAGTTATGGGGTAGCCACCTTGTATACTTAACAGTATAGGTAAATTGAGGAGTCAAATCACAAAGGTCTTTACAGATGTTGAGTCCAAAACAGAACTGAGGTATAAATGAAGAACATGGCCATTATATAGATAGATGACAGGAAGAGGAGGGTTCAAAGGAACCAGAAGCAGAAGTGATGTCTTTAGGAGGCCAGTTGAAAGGGACCAGAAGTGGAAGTGGCATCTTTAGGAGGTGGGCTTTTCTGAAGGGAAAGAGGCGAACCCCTGGTCCAGCAGAGATTTATTCGATCCTGTAAACTCTCCTATGTGCACATGTGTGACAGCATACAAAATTAATTAATGAATAGTGTCACTAAAAATATTGTTGGAAATTCTGAGTGTGTGTTACACAGGAGCTGATTACGGTGAATTATGGAGGAATATTTCGGACAAAATTAAATAAATAAATAAATGCGCAAATAAATGAAAGTTCTGTGAAATGTGAGCATAAATAAATAAATGTGTCATGAAATGAGAGCCTAAATAAATACATTTGTCATGAAATGAGCGTGTAAATAAATGAATGTGTCACGAAATATGTTTTTTGTTGCTTATTTATTTATTTAATTTTGTCCGTAACATTCCTCGAAACCATCATGAAATACGACTTGAAATAAAATTGTCACTTTCACTCGTCAAAGTTGAGAGGGTGGGCTCTAACACACCCTCTAGTTATTGATTGGTGAATCGATAGCACAAGAATTAATTAGAAAAATGCTTACTACTACCAATGAAATGGATTCTGCCGAAGATATTTCGTATTTTAGAGAGAGAATTGAAGATTTATCGGAAGAAATTACAATGTTGGTGGCCCTTTTAGACTCTGAAAAAGATTAAACTATTTTTGAAAATATTAAAGAACTGGTGAGAGCCTGACTGGAACATGTAAGGTGAATTTTTCTGAATGGGTGTGAAATTTTACACAACATACTAAACAACACCTGAAAAACGTCACTGAGTGTTTAAAACTGTACCCAGACAGGAACAATTTTTGGTACACTGTATTAATCCCTGAAGGGAAATTGTCTTTTTGCATGACTAATGTGTTTATTATTCAGAGAGTGATTAAAATTCACATAATAAGGCAAACATGTTTTAGAATGTGTACAGTATGGCATGATTTATTCATTATCAATATTCTGCAAATATTTGTTTGGTATCAGAAAGAAAAGACCAGACATATATAACTTTATTCGAAAAATAATTTCTATTAAATAGCTGAACTAACTGTACATTGAAGTTCACATATCACATGGAACTGACTATGAATTAACTGTTACATTCCATCAACATCAGCATAGCAAACTGATTTCAAAGAGGGGATTATATTGTAAGAAGCGTGGGAAATGCATTCTCTTCTAAGACCACTACATTCTTACTGTATGTAACGCCTTTATTAATGTTAGTATCCTAAACTCTTACAACCTAGAAAACAGGATTATAGTGCCATCTATTGGAATACTATTTAAGGAAACTATCAAAAACTATAACAACAGATCTGTATAACAATGCTGACATAATAACATTTTGTTCTCATACATAAGCTCTCTTGGCATGATGATAGAAAAAGAGATATAATACAGTATTTCAGAATAACAGAATTTTTACAATTGTATAAATTGTATTTTGTTTTAGCACATGCTCAATATACCATACATGGATACAACACTATCTATCTATCTATCTATCTATCTATCTATCTATCTATCTATCTATCTATCTATCTATC
>JANRMT010062791.1:113053956-113117374 GCA_026402145.1 Polypterus bichir lapradei
ATCTATCTATCTATCTATCTATCTATCTATCTATCTATCTATCTATCGACACACTTGATTTAATTCAAGGGGATGGGGTGAAAAGCAGCAATGACAAGTCCATAACACTGTTCATGCTCATCCACACACTCTCACATAGGGAAAAATATGAAATTTCATCTTGTGGGAATGTGGAGTGCATTTTGTATTAAACAAGGTACGATGTTAATTCTTTTGTGCATATCATTAGGAGGCTACACATAAAGCCCAGCTTGCTTCATTATACTTGAACCCTTGCCCAAGGGGCAAACAACACACTTTGCCATTATAGGTGTCCCTAATCACCATTAAAAAGAAATTATTGCTTTTCCCCCAGTAATATGCAGAGTGCCAACTTTAGTATTTCTCAGGGGTTATCAAGAGGGCATCTTTCCTCCTTGGTGTTTCATTGAGTTGGGTCAATGAATGTGGGAAAGTGGGATGAATACAAACAAATAATGAAACAGTAAAATATGTCATGTGTTCTTAAGATAGATGTGTCTCCTTTTAGGAATTGGTGATTATATAGGATTATATTCCAACCCATAGAAAATTGTTTATGTATTTTATGTCACCATTGTATGTACTATGAAGCAGCTCTAGGGGTCTTTTCTGCCCAATGCTATCAGGCAATTCAATGCTTCCTGATGGCTCTGTGCTGAATGTGGTCCTTTATGTGGAGCTTCCAGTAAGTACAAAAAAAGTACTTAGTTTTGATATATTTCTCTCTGATGCAGAAACCCCATCTAAATGGACTGCCCTATCCAAAATGAGAGCTTCAATGTTAGTGCCCCTACCCGAGTTTGTAGTCGGCATTTTAAAAAAACAGGATTTTCCTGAGCCAGATTCTGAGACAGGGAAGCAAATGTTGAAGAAGGGAGCAGTCCCTACATTATTTGAGTGGAGCAATTCTCCACTTTGAAGACTGGGAGGTTTGGGAGAGGAATAAGCAACTGACAGAGGATGACACACCAGGCAAGGAGGAGGAGGATGATAAAATCCTTGAGAACCGCAACTACCTTCAGCTCCAAATCCAGCAGTTGTCAACCTAGTGCTTGATGAAAACATGTCTCTCAGAGAGGGGATCCTCTAGCTAAGGAAACAAATTGAGACCCTTACAATGAAGCAGTGGTTTGGTATTCACTGTTTTGCTGGCTCAGGCAAAGACATTTGCTTTTTTACAAGGTAACATGCCCGGCAGACTCATATTATTATGTATTGTAGCACTGGTGCCACAACTGACGGATTCTCTACTCTTTAAGGTGTCTTGCTATCCTTAAAAGGACTGCTTGACTTTTGGCGTACTAGTTGAAAAATGTATGTGCGACTGTGCAGAGTTGCCATTTTTATAGCTGCTCTTGCTATCGATGAATTAAAGCCAGCTCATTCTTTTCATGACTCATCCCTGGCTGATATAACTTGTCATGTGCCGTTGCAGCATTAAGTACATATTCACTGTGCCTGAATAAAGTTTAATGAATAATTACCGAACTTCTATTTTTTTTTACTAATGTAATCCCATATTTGTCCCATGTAAGTTCATAATAGACACAAGTCCAAAACTGTTTGACCGAGGATAACTTTATAAGACCACGTGCAAGAGCACTTTTCGTGTCATTTACACACTCCAAAAAGCACTTTGAGGCTTGTATTGTTCTAACAAAAACCCATGGAAAGATTATACAACTCTACACCCTCTGTGGGAAGTTGAAACATGACAGTGAGTTATTTTTTCTGGACTTCTATTTTTACTTCTGAATACCTGATTAAGAACAAACAGATGAGGCATCCTGTTCAGATATGAACCTTCCAACCTGATGTGTCCTCTTATGCAGATTAAACTTGTATTCTGCTCACCATCTCATATGTCACCAAAGCTAACAGAAAAATTATAATTTGAAATACACTTGGGTAACAATAGGTATTTCTACTTGTTATAATTGTAATTACAAAGTAAGTTAGGCTACATGTTGATTCTGCATTAATGTAGTATATGGTTATGAGTTGACAGACACACATATACTGTAAATGATAAGAATGAGATAGAAGACTACATCTTACTGTGGGCTGTATTTGTCTCCTGTGAAACAGACTTGTACAGAATTTATGCTTTTTAAGCTGTGGCTAAAATTTTTCTAGAGCAGGAGAGAGTCCACTCCACCCATCTACCTAACAGGTATCACCCATCACCCATATTATGCTGACTGCATTTCCAGATTCACAGCCACGGGCTTTACAGCTAATGCTATCTGACAAAAACCTTTGCATACTTTTAGTTGCTTTAAGTTTTAAGGTTTTAATTGTTCATAAAAGAGTCAGGTTCTATATCTCTATTTTTTGTCACCCAAGATACTGTCTTTCACAGCCAGTATCAGACCAGGAAAGGAACTGTATATAAAGTAAATTTATTTATTGTAGTTGTGATTTCTTCCTTTGTGTTTCCATGACAGGTTTGCACCCCCCTGGAGATTTGTTAGCCTGCTTATTACTCCCTAAATTTCTTTGTGAAATTTCACCCGTGCTCCTAGAAAAATGAAATATGTTCCATTTTTCACAATAAACAAGTAACATCTAATAAATCACATTTTTTCCATCACAACCATGGAATACAAGGAAAACTTAAGTCACTGGAAACTAAAGTTATTTTTTTATAAAATTGTAAAGCATTGAATTGCAAAATCTATTTAGTCAACAGAAAACAACTTATCATACATCCCATAATGTTTTTGATCTTAAGCCACTAGTTTAAAGTAGACAGGCTACAACAATGGTAATTATCCTCAACAGAACCATGAACAAAGCTTCACAGTGAGAAATCCATGAGAGAAATCTGATAGTACAGTATGTATCTACCTTTTACTGTTCTGTGTTACACAAAAGAAGCAGGCATAACCAAAGAGCTCATTGTGCATGACAAACTGCTGACACACTATATATATATATACATACATTCTCCACAAGATAATAGAGAAAGACTGATAAGTTTAGTATACATTTGTAATTTACAAGTATTGAAAAATCAAAATGTATTTTTCAGAAGTTGCTTCTTTTTACCGACACAAATACCTACCTAGATTATCAGGCAAAAATCCAAGTAGTGTGTCAAATTGATGAATAAAAATAGGACATGAAAACCAGTAGTAATTAAAGTATTAAATCTTTGATAAATAGTCCAGCTGAGTATTTTATGGGTATGTAGAATTACTGACATTTTACAAAAGTGCCTGCTGCATTCTAATGTTTTTTTTTTAAGATAGATAGATAGACAGACCCCCAACTGCTTTTAGGTAAAATGAGAGTACATTACACGGCTAGAAGCTCCTGCTTCCCTCTCTTCAGTAGTAAAAAACCAGTACCCACTGGTCTAGTCCCTGTAACATGACATAACTTGATACACCACAATTTCTCACTGTTTTCGTTTAGCCTAAAAATGCACAAAATTTTTTTTACTGTTGACATATTAAATGTATATACAATTTTTGTTTTTGTAGCTGGCTTTATGGAGGTCTGATGAAAGGGAAATGCAGGTCTGGAAATCCTCCAGTGTATATTATATTATTTATCCATCCATTTTCCAAATCCAGTTCATCCTGAGCAGAGTCATGAGTATACTAGAGCCTATTCCAGAAAGCATCGGGTTCAAGCCTGGAACAATCTGTTTCAATTATTCTTTGTATTCATGTCACATTTCCACAAGATGTTAATTGGCAATTCTATATTGGTTCCTATATGTCTGTGTGTGGATGAGCATGGGGCCTGATATGGATTTGTTATTTCTGGTTTTCACAAGATGCTGCTGGAATGGGCTCTTTCCCTATATCCAGGAACTAGATTAAGTGTGTATATATGTTTGTATATAGATAGATAGATAGATAGATAGATAGATAGATAGATAGATAGATAGATAGATAGATAGATAGATAGATAGATAGATAGAACTTTATTTGTCCACTAGTGTGAATTTTTTTTTTGCAGAAGCTCTTTAAATACATAAATAAAAATACACACACTTTGGTCTGAACACACACTGGAATTATTATAAAGCATGAAAAGTTCATAAAAAGAAAGGCTCTGACTTGGCTATCACGGTTAGACATTATGCAGATGTATTGCTGTTGTTATAAAACAGCCTCAGTAGTGTTTCTTAACACACTTCTGCTGAATAATTTATTAGCTGAAAATGCTCAGTGTTAGTGTGTCACAGAGAGAATGTGCAGCGTTGTTCATAATGGCATTCAGTTTTGTTTTAATTCTCTTCTCTTTTACCTCCAGGGGGTTCAGACTGCATCCTATAACTGAGCTTACCCTTTTAATTAGCTTGTAGATTTGGTGGGCCTCTCTTGAAGTGATGTTACCACAGCATAGAAAATCACACAGGCCATCATGGAGTTATAGAAGATGTGGAGGATGTCACTTCCCACATTAACAAAATGCAGTCTCATAAATAAAGGGCTCATAAAACAGCAGGAATTTATTATGTTTCTTTCATTCATTCACATTTTATTTATTTTTTGGTTCATCTGTGCAACAATTGTATACCATGTGTCACAAATTGCTTTGTTACATGTGGATTTTATTTTGCACTTTAGACTTTTTTATTAACGTGACATTCTATAACCCTTCAAAATTTTAAGTAATGAAATAGACCCTTCACTTTGCAAACAGAATTTCTTTCTTTGGATGTACAACTATTCTGAGCTTTTAACCAAAACAAACGATATGTTGTATAAAATAGTGTTAATTTAAAACTCATTTATTAAAATACCTTATCCTTGCTTGTCCAGAAGAAGGTTGAGGAGTGCCAGGGACTATGCAGGCAGCATGATGATCAGTCCAGAGAAGGGCTATTATTTTTTAACATAGAATTTAATGAAAAGGTTTTTTAAAAAAAAAAATCAGTACACAAATCTCATTACCATTATTTTGTTGTGTCTAGAATTTAGAAAAATGATATTTTAAATGCATGTTTATACTGTTTGTATAATTAAAATATTTAATCGTTATACAGTTTTGTTCTGGAAGAGTCACGCTGAAAGATCTTTCCATTTACTATTAATTTAACAGCTTTTCTGAACCAGCTGTAAAAGAAACCATAGACAAGTGGATTAAATGTTGAGTTCATGTCACCAAAGAAGGCAAGAGCTGTTATAAGAATATCAGGAGCTGGGTGATTTAAAACTGGATTAATGATGTTGCACACAAAGAAAGGAGACCAGCATAAAAGAAACACCCCCATAACAATGGCTAATGTTTTTGCAGCCTTTCTTTCTCTTGTCCTTGATGCTACATTTCGCTTTTCTTCTGCTGACTGGTTCTGCTGCACTGTATCTGTAATAGACCTGGCTTGTCTTCGTGCTACACTAAATATTTTCAGATAAATACAAATCATAGTAAATCCAGGTAAATAAAAAGTGAAGAGTGATGAAATTAAACCTGATACCTCATTTTGCATTAAAACACAGCTCCCGATACATTTAACATTTTGGTAATAAAATTCTTCAATGCCTTTTAGGTTCAATTCTAGGTATATAATTCCATATCCAAGTACAGCGGAGAGAATCCATGAAAACAAGATCAGGTTTACAGTTACAGACACAGTAATCTTAGCTTGATACCGTAAAGGATAGCATATTGCAAAATAACGATCAATTGATATTAAAGAAAGATGTATTACAGAAGCTGTGCACAGCATGATTACTGTGCTGAGATACAGTTTGCAGAATGCATCTCCCAGATACCAGCAACTTTCAACAAGCTGAACTGTTAAGGGTGGCATTACAAATCCCCCCAGAAGTAAATCGGTGACTGCCAAAGACAAAACAAGGCAATTGGTTGGTGTATGAAGCTGCTTAAAATGTGAGATGGTGATGATGACCAATAAGTTTCCGGAAACAGTGAAGATCACCGTTGCCCAGAGTACTGTGTAGAGCAGGATGTGATTTTGTAGAGAAAGAACTTGCCTGCGACATGAATTGTTTACAGATGGATAACAGTAGTAGATAGCTTGTGGAGTCTTGCTTAGGTTGAAATTCATCTTAAAATAATTTGGCATCCGAGTAGATGTTTCCTAAAAATAGCAATAAATGCACAACTTTACAAATAAGCTATTGCAAGTAAAAATTCTCAAAGCTCTAAAAGATTTTAAAATTTGTACTCCACCAATTTGATATGACCTTCTCACTGTATTATGCATATAGAAAATACTTGTGTAATATAAAGAATTCATTGGAATCAATTCTATTTTTAACTGAAACATAAATTAGTATTTTCCCATTTTTTTACATAATATAAACCAAAATGAAGAAATGACCTGTTTAAATGAAATGTTTAATAACTGTAGCTGTTTTACTAGTGTAAATGTAAGACTCCTGATAAAATATAGCATAACCAAAATTCACAACTATTCACAAATAAAAGCTACAAGTATATGATTTAATTTCTAAATTTCTTTTTAAAAGTGAAGGTTTTTAATAATAGTGTGCTAGCTTATGATTGAAGTTTACCTAAATAATCTTGTCCTATAACAGTTAAGTTTTTATCATAGTAAAACAGTACCTTGCAAGTTACTCACCTCAAAACATTCCTTTTTTTTGCTATTTGGTTTGCATCTCTCTTTATATGGTCTTCAAAGGTTCAGAACAAACATGGTGTCCAATTCATCATTTTTGTGCTGTTGTTTAGTTTTTCCGAATATGAAAAAAAAAACCAAAATCATAATTAATTAATTTTCTCTAGGGCTTACTCTTATTGGTAGACAGATTAGCCTCATCAGAGCCAACCAGTCTCAGTCTCAAAGCATATCATTTAATTGCCCCCTGAGCCTAATGATTGGGCTCTCTTATTGAAGGACACCTAATAGTGCAGCGTCTAAGGGTGATAGATGCTAAAATATTGCAACAGAGTTATAAAATATGGCACCATATACTTATGTAGCAAAGACACTTTTCTGAATATTAATATTTGTTGAAATCAGAAAATAAAAAGGGAAGCACTTAATTTTTTTGAAAGCTATTTATTTTACCAACATGTTTTAGGCACATATAAATTTAACATGCTTTATTGATTTTTTAATAATATTTAATGCACTGAATTATTTTTTAGACCACTTTTCCCGAGTAGCTCATTTAATCATTGATATTTTCAACCTAATACCGTACTAACTTTAACTCATAACATATAATGGCTATCAAAAGTATTCACTTCCTTGGAAGTTTTCAAATTTTATTATTCTACAACATTGAGTCACAGTGGATTTAATTTGCCTTTTGTGGCACACTAATTCTCAAAAAAATGACTCTTTAATGTCAAAGTGAAAGTAGACCTCTGCAAAGTGGTCAGAAATTACAGCAAATGTAAAACCCTAAAAAAATTATCAGTGATTAATTAATCCAATGATCAAAGGCTCAAATATTAGGCAAGGATTCAGTGTCGTGTAACAGTAAAATGTGAAAACTTCCATGGCGGTGAATACTTTTTATAATCGCGGTATTTCTTAACTTTTATTTCAAAGTTCTGGCTTTCATTCTGAATAATGTTAGGTAGTCATGAGCATTATATTAACTTTACAATGTTTGTGGAGAGCACCCTGGTGTAGAATCAGCTGCAATGCAATTAATTCCATTTGTATCAGCATAGTCTCTGTATCTCTCTCAGAAAAGGTTTCAGCTGTCAGTGAAGCAGGTATTGTGCCTCTCGTCATTGGATAGTTGTTAAGGGATAGATGCAGCCTTGCTGGACCTTCTCGTCATTGAGTTTAATGTCCTTGAATGCACCTTAAATGAATGATGTAAACTTTTTCTTCAGCAGTTTTGACTAGAATTATTGGATGTTGTACTAGACGAAATACAGCCACAAACTCCCAATGTCTATGCGCCACTACTCTTCGTAAAATTGACAAGGCCTTTGTTGTAATATCCATAAGACTGGTACCAGGGAAGCAGGAAAAGAGTCTTGTTTTTAATAGTCAAAAGTTACAGGTTCTGTACAAAAGAGTAGCCACTAATTTGAATGTCTCAGAGGTTAGTAAAGATTGCAGAAGTGCTGAGTGGATTAGACTGAACAGGCTGAGAAAGTGGAGGTCAACTTCAAAAGGTTCTCTGACCCTGGCAATGCTGCTGGCAATCTGCTACACAGTCGACACCAGGAGTAAAATGCAACCAGGCTTAGAATATGGTGTGGTGTGGACAGCTCAGATTTAACAAAACAAGCCAATGTGGTAGAAGACTCTCGATCCCACTATAAATGTACTTTATTTTCTGCAGTTGAAAGTTGCTAATTCTTTTATCTGGGGTCTTTGCAGAAGCACTGAAACTTGGAGAAACTGTTTCTTTGCTGTGTACTTCTACCATCTTGTTAAATATATGTAGGTATATATTTCTTTCTATGCTTTATGTTTCAGCATTTTTTTTTGTTTTATGTTCTAACCATAATTTATTTGTGATTTATGTACAGCACGCCTTAGGTTTTAAATCTAATTGAACTTTATGAAAATAGAATGTTAGAACATTCTACACAAGAACGGGCCATTCAGCCTAATGTTACTTGAATATATTTACCTCTTTAGTAAGTTCCTTTGAATAAAATAATCTGCCAAGCAAATAAATGTAAATGTTTGTGCAAAATTTACCCTTAAGAAGTTTACAACTATGTCCCTGTGTTCTTGATGTACCCATTTTAAAATAACAGTCTCAATCCATTGTACTAATTCCTTTCATTACTTTAAAAACTTCAATTATGTCTCCTCTTAATCATCTTTTGCTTAAACTGAAAAAGGCTCAGCTCTTTTAATCTTTCTTCATAATTCATCCTCAGTAGCCCTGAAATGAGTTTAGTCACCCCTCTCTGGACTTTTTTTAGAGCTGCTATGTACTTTTTGTAGTCTGGATGCCAAGGATTAGATGAATCCTCATCAGTGTGTTATAAAGCTTGAGCAGAACCTCCTTGGACTTGTACTCTACACATCATGCTATATAACCTAATATTCTGAAGTTGATTGTGCAGAGTGTACTACAAGTCCTAAATCCTTCTCATAAGGTGTACTTTCAATTTTCAATTAAACTGAATTAAATTGAACTATTCCAATTTTTTATCTTCATTGCATGCAGTTTTATCTTTAAAGGTATTTAGTTAGAGCATTTAAATTGTGATTAAAATATAAAATGCTTAAATCTGTTTAATATTACTACTCAGAATGGTTCAACATAGATATTTTTGCAAGATACTGGCATTCTGCATACAAAGCATGTTTAATAAGCTTTTGTTCTTTTGTGTTTACAACACAAGTTAAAATCCGAAACGAAAGGAATTCTTAGATGCATATCCAAATTTAACAGATAGATAGACAGAATTATATTGCACCAAGTAGAAATATCATATCTTTGAGCAGCAACATGGAATAGAATGTCGATGCAGACATAATGCAAAACAGTAAAAAGCCAATATATTTTAGAAGTCCGAGACATTGTACTTTGGAGACAAGAGACACTTTGTACATATTTTATATATTGTTCAAAGGCATACAAAAATAATTAATGTATAGTGTCAGTAAAAGTATTGTTGGCATTTCAGAGTCTCTTATGTAGTAACTAATTACGGTAAATACAGGCATGTCAGGCAGAGACATTATATTGTCTAATGGTTATAGGCAGAAAAAGTCCTATTAGCACTTCTTAGTTCATAATGGCAAAATGAGCCAGTGATTAAAGCTGCTCCAGGATACTGCGTTATGGAGAACATGGATACCAGCAGTCATGATATCCCATCATTTTGCCATTACATTCTTTTCTGTCACTGCTTCCAGTGAGTTCAAGGTCACTCCTGCAATCCAATTGGTCTTCTCCATGAATCTATTCATGTATCTTTTATCTTATAGCAGACCATTGTGTATAGAACTGTACACTAGCCACTGGTAAAAAATCCAAAGCAACTTGTCACCCACAATTAAAGGCCCAAGTGTCCTGAAAAAGATGAGTTTTCTTTGGCCTTATTAGTAAATCATGTCTGTGTTTTCCAACTGGTATCTCTGTTTCGATGCACTATTCTACACCATGACACCATCACCAAATTTAATCAGTTGAAATGCAATGAATGACCAACAATTGTGAAAGGGAGACTTTGTGTTACAAGTTTGACAGAGCGAGTGGCAGTAAGTAAGGCATTTCTTAAAGGACAAAACAGGTGACGTAGAAATACCACCTGTGGATTACTGCAGACTGGACAGAGTTTCCTCTTCACTGAAGATACCAAGACTTGGTTTTTTCAACCACTGTTAAGCTGTTGTGTTTTAAGGCGCATATCACGCAAGCTCATGACCCTCACAAACTTGCCTTATGATTGGGTTGTGACTTTGCCTTTGCCAGAACACTTCATATAAAAGTTTCTTTCGGTTTCCAGTTGCCTTTGGATTGTTTCAGACACCATATTCACTGACACTTTGTTTTTTTTTTCAACTTCTATAAATGAAAGGCCTACATGTTTAAGGGTAATAATGGTCTGTCTTGCTTCATTTGTTAATACAGTGATCAGTTGCTATATCATGCTTCGACTTTCATGGCTTCACTCCATTGCAGATTTTATATGTAAGCATATCTAAATATATATCACGGATTTTTAGTTGGTTCGCGGATTTCTGCGGACAATGGGTCTTTTAATTTATGGTACATGCTTCCTCAGTTGGTTTGTCCAGTTGATTTCATACAAGGGACACTATTGGCGGATGGCTGAGAAGCTACCCAATCAGAGCACGTATTACGTATTAAATAAAACTCCTCAATGATATACGATATGCTTCCCACGCGGTGCTTTGCATACTTAAAAGCCCGAATGGCACCTATTGATTTTTGATTGTTTGCTTTTCTCTCTCTCTCTCTCTGACATTCTCTGCTCCGGACAGACGGGGTGTGAGCAGAAGGCTGTTCACACACTGGCCTAGAGGATATGGACGCTCCTGTAAAAAATGCTGAAAGACTACCTTCACATTGCTCCCTTCCTTGCAGCTGCTTTGTCGGGCGGTGCTTCGCATACTTAAAAGCACCTATTGATTTTTGATTGTTTGCTTTTCTCTCTCTGTCTCTCTCTCTCTCTCTGACGTTCTCTGCTTCTGATGCGCACTCCTTTGAAGAGAAAGATATGTTTGCATTCTTTTAATTGTGAGACAGAACTGTCTTCTCTGTCTTGTCATGGAGCACAGTTTAAACTTTTGAAAAAGAGACAAATGTTTATTTGTAGTGTTTTAAAGTCCCTGTCTCTACAACCTCCTGTGTTTCTGTGCAAATCTGTGACCCAAGCGTGACAATACAAAATTAACAATATAAACGTATGGTTTTTACTTTGCAGATTTTCACCTTTCGCGGGGGGTTCCGGAACGCAACCCCCGCAATCGAGGAGGGATCACTATAGCTGTTTTCTGGCCATTATCACTGGAATATTGTCCAAGTAGTACTTCAAATGATATAGTAACACAGTCTGTTCTAACTCTACTTTAAGACAAACTGAGGGATTTTAAGTAATCAACAGAAGTTGGGAAACCTGTGCAAATTGCTTGCTTCAACTTGTATTTGCAAGGCTTAATTTACTTTAATTACTGCAGAACATCTGTAGGTTGTAACTTATTAATTGTTCCCTGAAGAGGGCCCATTTGTAATATTCTGATATTTCCTTTTTTTTCAGTTTTTGCTAACCTAAACTTTAAATTTAAACCTCTGGCTTTTTATTGCTTACCTTGTCACCATTTTAGTTCATTCATTGCATTTCAAGTGATTCAATTTGAAGAAAAAATGGAAAAGCTGAGGTGTTCTAAAACTTGTGACCATTAGTGTACAACTTCCATCCATCCATCCATTATCCAACCTGCTATATTCTAACTACAGGGTCACGGGGGTCTGCTGGAGTCAATCCCAGCCAACACAGGATGCAAGGCAGGAAACAAACCCCAGGCAAGGGTTCATTTTTGTAATGTTTATGTACCTTTCAACACAAAAAGCTTTTTATATTCCTCACTAGCTTAACAACTTTCTATATTTTTATTATCTCCATTGAAAAAGCAGCTTACAATGGAGAAATAATCTGAGATTGTCTGTAGATCAATTGAATTTATACTTACAATCAGTTGAGCGGAGGGTAAAGAGAAAGGGAGATGGAATGGTTCTGTACCATTCTCTTGTGCTCCTGATCACTGTACCTAATGCACAGTTTTAACACTAGAATTACCAGAGCCTACGAAAAAACTTGTAGATCCGGCCCACCTTAAATCCCATCGCACCTCTCCGCCTGCGTCTTTTGTCCTGTAAATGTGCCAATAAAGACAAGCAGCAAACAGCCTACTATTCCATCCTCCCACTGCCGTAGAATGTGCACAAAGTTCTCCCAACTCATACTTTGATTATCTGGGAGTGAAGTGCTGGAGTTTTAGAGTGGAATAATAGATCGTTATTTGGAACACATGCATTTCATGCGTGTTCCGTTTCTACAATAATCTGTGTAAACACATTTTTAAAACTGAAACATTTTTCATATTTTAGTAGTAAATGACAAAATGTTGGCATAAACTATATAATGTATGAAGGCTGAAGTCCAAAGATCAAATAAACACTTTCACAAATGGTTCAAGGATAAGACAACAGCTTCCGTGGTGTAGTGGTAAGATTTGCTGACTTGTAATCAAGAGTCCCTGCTGTTAGTTTTTATTTGAAACTGGGAATACCCATAGATGTGAGTGGTGTTTTGAGGCAATGGAACTGGACATTCTCTGATCTGGAATGATAAAAGCTGACACACAAACACCGGTGAATCTGCTTTCTTCGTATCTCACCGTCACTTAATTTCTTTTTATTCAGTTTTATCAAGTGTTCCTGCTCACGCTGAATTAGTATGCACCTTATGGTCCATGATGTCAAAAAAACAAAAACAAAACAGAGACATTGGTACACATGATATTTGGAATTATTCATTTTATGACCTGTATAGTACATTTTGGAAAACATTGTGGCACGAATGCAACATGATTCATATTATTCATATTCATTCGCATAACACCCGATCTTGCCAGCCTCCCTCTATGCCTTGGTTCCTATTACATTGAAAGTGCACCTGACACTGACTCAGCCTTACCTTGCATACCCAATACTCAATTAGCAAACCCTGTCTCTTCTTGTGCATATCACTTTACTAATTTTAATTTGGTAACAGAGCAAGAATTCACAAATTTAGTTTATAAAATTAAACCTACTACTTGTCCCTTAGACCCAGTATCAACTAAACTAGCAGAAAGCTTAATAAATGTTCTGGTAGCACCAATTGTTAGCCTTATCAACAGTTCATTACTAAATGGCACAGTTCCTGTAGTGTCAGTTATCAGATCATTAATTAAAAAGCCAGAGATAGACCAACATATGCGTAATAATTATAGTAATGACATAATAATAAAATAATTATTTTGGAGCATTACTATGCTATACTAATGCTAAGGCATTCTGAGATCATATTTTTTACTTGTGTACACTGATATTTAAATGTATCCATTCTTTTCAATATCTCATCCTGTAGGCTAACTTTTGCCTATACATTTCTCTGTCTTCCACCTTCCCTGATTGGTACCATGTCTTCTTTTCCTTCTTCCTATCTTTTATCATATCCTGCACCTCTTTGTTTCACCATCATGTCTCTTTGTCCCCAGGTGAGATCCGTCCTGTTGTCCTACTCAATACCCCTTCACCTGTTCTTAATACAAATTTGCTGTTCTTCTACCATTCCTCCACACTCTCTAATGACTGTACTTCATTTCAAACTTTCTCCCTAAACCTGTTCTTAAGTCCTTCATTTTTAAATCTCCACTTCTTTACCCTTGGTGCTGCTGGCTCTGATTTTTTCACCTACTGATTCTCATCTCTCAGTCCATCACCACCACTTTATGCTGCACTTTCCCCATGTATGAGCTTACAATTCTATCTCTTTCAAATGACATCTTCTACACATTAGAAAGCCTATTTGGCTTTCACTTCCCCCTCTACTATAAGTCACAAGCTTTCCAAAAATACTTCCTTTCCAAAAATGTGTTAACTATTACCAAATTAGATGCCGTGGCATAATCTACTATCCTCTCCCCTTCGCCATTTCTCTCCCCTACTCCCCATCCTCCATATACCCTCTCTATCATTTCTCTGTTCTTTCCCACTTGCTCATTTGCAGCACCTCCAACAATCACCTTTTCTCTCTCTTGTACAGCAATAAGCTTTTCATCCATTTGTGTCCAGAAAAAGTCTTTCTCCTCTTCCTCACAGCCCCCCTTAGGAGCATATGAACAAATGACATTATCTAAAGTCTCAGCTAGGCCCATCTTGACACTCATCACCCTATCACTCCTGCTATTCAGACTGAGAAGACTAACTTATAGTTTTTGGGATAGTTCTATATCTACACCATTTCTATCTTGCTCGTTTGCTCCACTGTACAATAACTTAAAGCCTCCTCCCAATTTTATTGCTTTATTCCTCTTCCATCTAGTTTCCCTCACACACAACACTCCCACTTTCCTTCTTTCCATCAAATCTGCCAACTCCCTTCATTTCCCAGTCATTGTCCCCACTCTTACTTTTCCTTTTCTTTACCATCCCCTTTCTTATTCTTCGGCTTCTTCTGGACTAACTTCATTAGCTGGACCCGCCCTTGACCCAGTAGTCCTTACTCACCTTCCACAGGGGGCAGGCAAGGCCTCTGCATGTACTCTATGGGGTGTACCATAACATTTTCCAAAGTTGATTGGATTACATCATTATGGTTTTACAGCTGGATGTCCTTTCTGACATTAACCCTCTCTATTTATCTGGGCTTGGGGCTGGATTGACACCCAGGTGGCTAGATTATTTCATGGATATGCAATCCTCTGAAGAAAAACACTATGTTTGCTTGTTATGGGAAGAACAATAGCAGCACGGTAAAATGTTTACTGAACTGTTTGTCTGACTGAAAAAAGAGGAAGTCAAAATAAAAGGCCAGTTATCATCTTCCTGAATTTAATTTCATCTAAATTAATTTTAATACAAGTCTCTTATTTTGTTTATTTTGATCATTTTCCTTCATTCACTTTTTTCTTTTTACATAGAAAATTAAATGGACCTGTGCTGTGTTTTCAAACCATATTTTTAATGTTACATTTTAATCTGTTTGCAGGCTGTCAAACCTGATGGACAATGAATGTGAAAACTTTCTTAATTGCTTCTTAATTAAGAGCAACCTCTGCTACATCTGAGCTTTGTAGTGTTTGTGTTCACAGAGGGGTCATGGCATTCGAGAGAAAGAACTTGGGCGTTTTATTGGTAAAAGTTAAGTATTTGCCATCCATGTACCAAAGTACAGGGCCAAGTTCAGTGTATTAGATCTAGCTGTAAGGGGGATACATGCTTGCAAACAACAAGCAACAGGGTTTCAAGTAGTCTGCTGCCATCCCATTTAATAGATCAAATTTTGGTAGAGCAACAATTGGTGACTTACCTTGCATACCAAAAATCCTTTTTATTTCAGTTTTGGGATTTTCTGCTGTCTCTGTTGTTTTGTGACCTTTGTTCAGTGGAAACTCATCAGTACATTCATAAACTCTTACTGATCCATTCCCTTTCCAGACCTGCTCATGAGAATGAATAAAGTGTCCCCCAATAAACTTCTTCAAAGAACTTGGACATATTATGCTTTGATGAAACCAAACCACAGCCCACACAGAAAAATTAAACCTGGACAGAATACCAGTTCATCAAAATGCACACACAGACTCATACTGGGAATAATTGTAATAATCCATTAAACTAATATGTTTGTGATATGTTGGATGAAAATTCCAGTACTGGAGGAAAAATCCACAGACATTTGTGAGAACATGCAAACTAAAATATGAAACAAGCTGACCCATACATAGTATTTGAATACTGGAGCAAACTCCATACTTGGAAAAATCACCAGCACAGTCCAGTATAGAGATAGGAGAATAATTCAATACTCAAAATCACACAAAGGAGGATAAAAATAGAAAGGACACCAAAACAGTAAAGGGAAAAATTTAACTAAGACTATGCCCTTTTCAGAGCATTACAAACACAGACACCCAAACTAGTGAACTTCAGCACTTAGTGTGTTCCTTCCTACCTCTTAGCCTTCTTCTTTGTCAATATATTAGGATCGTCATATGCAGACAAACTCTTATCTCTCTTCTTCTTTCAACTCTTACTTGCCAGAGCACTTCTGGTGTCATTTAAGCCCTCCAAGAAGCATTTTCAGACCAGCACTCTTCCTACAAAGACCCATGGAAAGATTACACAATTCAAGACCCTCTGTAGGAAGCTGAAACATGATAGTGAGTTATTTCTGCTTCCACTAACAGTATTGGAGATTTCAATTTTTTATACTGAATCTCTGATCAAGAACAAAGAGATGAGGCATCCTATTCAGGTATGAACCTTCCCTCCTGGATGTGCCTTGGATGTATGTTTAAACTGGTTTCCACTCACCATCACCTATGTCACCAAGGCTAACAGAAATATTATAATTTCAAATTCACTTGGGGAGCAATTCCAATTTTTGGAATCATAGTAATTAATAAACAGATCATGCAATATATTGACTATCCATTAATTTAATATATGGTTATAAGTGCTCATACAAACATGCTGTAAATTGAAAAACATAGGCAGAAGAATGTATTGGTCACATCTGAATCAAACTTTCATGGCATTAGTTATAGGCTTTAAAGTTTTACTTATCCTTATTATATTATATATCCTTATACATATTTTTTAAATTGTCAGCTTCTATACACTCATATTCGCAACCCAAGACATTGTTTTTCCCAAGCAACATCAGACCAGGAAATCACTTTAGATTAGATTAGATTTTACTTCATTTATCCCCAAAGGAAAATTACAATTTTACAGAAACTCAACAGAGAGTTACTGCTGTCAATCATGGGTTTGTAGGTATCAGGATGATAAGGCCAGGTTTATATTAAAAAGCATGAATACTGTAGAACAGGTCCATCTCATAGTGTTCACAAATAAGCTGATAAATATTTGTTTCATTCTTTGAACTCACAAGCATTCAGAATGACTCATCATTAGGATGTTAGTACAGAGTGAATAATTTCTGCTACTGTGTCAGCCAAGATGATTCTTATTTCCTTGGGCAGTGATGTGGATACATTCAGTCTGTATTTCAATGTCTAGATCACAGATTTAGTTTTAATTATAATTAGCTCACTTTTTTCACCATTGCTTATTTACATAAATCAATAGTCCCCCTCCTTATGAAACTCATCCAGCATTAAAGTAGAACCTGAAATAAGCTATTTAAGCCAGTTCTCTGCAGTAACCAAAATGACCCATATCAGAACTAGCTGTAACTCGCTATTAGATCCAACAGTTTATAAAACTTATGCAAAAGTCAAGTCAAATCACATCTAATTTTATTTTTAAAGCACTTTTACAACAGCCCAAACTGCTTTAAAAGGAAGGCTAAAAGAAGCAATTAAAAAGAAATATATACATATCACAAAAACTGCAAACAAAAGATAAACTCAAAATATACACACTCATGCATACATATTTATAATCAGGAATGTACATGAGCCAGAATATACAAACATAATGTCAACCTCTTGCAAGGTCAAATGCTAGTAAGAATAGATACATTTTTAATGATGTTTTAAAAGAGGCCAATGTTAGTGGAGGCCTAATATAATAAGGCAAGCCATTCAAAAGAAGAGGAGCAGCTACCACAAGAGCAAATGTCTAGTAACAAGGCAGAGGCCAAATCTTAACATTAATAATTATTTTAAAAATATCATTGTAAAAAGAAAAAAAAGAGACAGTGCTTCTGTAAAGGCTATCATATGTTGTGGTGCCCTAAAGTAGAATAGTAGTACCATTTTTTATTGTAGTTGTGATTTTTACTTATGTATTTTCATGACAAGTTTGCACCACCTGGGAGATTTGTAAACCTGATTATTGCTTTCAAAGTTTATTGTGTTTTGAATTATTTCTTAATTTTCATTCCTAGAAGAAAGAAGCATGTTTTGTTTTTAGAGAAAAATCACAATGAGAAAAATACAATCTATTCAATCACATTTTCATACTATAGAATACAAGGGCAAGTTAGTGGAAAACAAAACATTTCCTATTAACTTTTAAAGTACAGAATACAAAAACAATGTAGTCAACTGAAAACAGCTTACCCATATATCTGATAATGACTTTGATCCTAAGTCTCTAGTTTATTGTGGAGAGGTTACAAAAATGGTAAAGGACCTTGAACAGAATCATAAACAAAGCTTTACAGAGAGATATGAGTGCAATCTGACAGAGGAGACACCAAACTGTATGCTTCTACCTTTTACTTTTCCATGTGTTACACAAATGAAGCAGGCATAACCAAAGAGCTTATTATACTCTGACATAGAATGCAAAAGTGCTGATGAGGTAACCAGGAAAGACTGATAGATTTTGTATACATTTGTAAATTAGAACTATTGAAAAAAGCAAATGTGTTTTCAGATATTAACTGTTTTTACAGACTAGCATACTTCCCTAGGTTGTCAGGCAAATATCAAAAAAATGTATTAAACTAATAATAAAATATAATTAATAAAGCATTGAAAATATGATAAAATAGTCTAGATGAATATGTGTGGTTAAATGGAATTACAGCCATTTTGTAGAAGTGTCTACGGTGTTTATTATTGGACTAATTTTAAAGGCTCATGAAGCTGGTGAAATGTATTACATTTTTTCTTTACAATTATTTTTTAAAATGTTATTGTTTAGCTGGGCAACTCTAGTACACTTTTAAAATGGCTTCATTTGAGTATAAATTGAAAGAATGGTAAATTTCAGAATGCATTGTAGACATTTTATTAATTGTGATATCCCATTACCTTTGACAATTTTCAGAAATAAAAGAAATTTTCACTTTGTAAAGAGACTTTTGGTCAGTGGATATACAATTATCATAAGAACTTTTAAGTAAAACAAAAGCTATGTTGTATAAAATAGTGTTAATATAAACCTCATTTTTGAAAATATGTTATTCTTCATTTTATGAACCTGTTTTTCTAGAAAAATGTGGAGGGGAGCTAGGGAATGTGCAGGCAGTGTGACAGATAAAATACTAATCAAACCTGGACAGGGCAGTTAATTCTATTTTAAATGCATGCTTCTACTGTTCAAATAAGTAAGGACATATTTAATCATTATACAGTTTTATTCTGGAAGAATCATTCTGAAAGATCTTTCCATTTACTATTAACTTAAGAGCTTTTCTAAACCAGCTATAAAAAAAACCATAGACAAGTGGATTAAATGTTGAGTTCATGTAACCAAAGAAGGCAAGAGCTCTTATGAGAATCTCAGGAGCTGGATGATTTAAAACAGGATTAATGATGTTGCACAAAAAGAAAGGAGCCCAGCATAAAATAAACACCCCCATAACAATGGCTAATGTTTTTGCAGCTTTTCTTTCTCTTGTCCTTGATGCTGCATTTCGCTTTTCCTCAGTTGACTGGTTCTGCTGCACTGTATCTGTAATAGACCTGGCTTGTCTTCGTGCTACACTGAATATTTTTAGATAAATACAAATCATGACAAATCCAGGTAAATAAAAAGTGAAGAGTGATGAAGCTAAACCTGATGCCTCATTTTGCATTAAAACACAGCTTCCTGCACACTTAACGTTTTGGTAATAAAATTCTTCAATTCCTTTTAAATTTAATTCTAGGTATACAATTCCATATCCAAGTACAGCTGACAGAATCCATGAAAACAAGATCAGGTTTACAGTTACAGAGACAGTAATCTTAACTTGATATTGTAAGGGATAGCATATTGCAAAATAGCGATCAATTGATATAAAAGAAAGATGTAATACAGAAGCTGTGCAGAGCATAATAACTGTACTGAGATAACATTTGCAGAAGGCATCTCCTAAATACCAACAAGTTTCAACAAGCTGAACTGTTCTGGGTGGCATCACAAATCCCCCTAGAAGTAAATCAGTGACTGCCAAAGACAGAACAAGAGAATTGGTTGGTGTATGAAGCTGCTTAAAATGTGAGATGGTGATGATGACCAATAAGTTTCCAGAAACAGTGAAGATCACCGTTGCCCAGAGTACTGTGTAGAGCAGGATGTGATTTTGCAGAGAAAGAACTTGCCTGCGACATGAATTGTTTACAGATGGATAACAGTAGTAGATAGCTTGTGGAGTCTTGCTTAGGTTGAAATTCATCTTGACATCATTTGGGATCTGAGTTTATTTTCTGAAAAGAGTAATCATTACACAGAAACTAATGTTAAAGTTTGACATAATTTAATAAATAATAATCAAATAAAATAATAATAATAATAATAAACAGCTTTATGGATACCTCAGAAAAGTTATTTTTATATAACTGTCCCATACATGCATGATTGTAAATTATGATCATTCTATCAAAGAAATGTATAAATTGTATTTGTTGAACTAATTATTAATAATTTTTGTTGTACTGGTTTATTAATGTAACTAGCTCTGCTACCTGTGCAAGATAGGTTGAAATCTAAGTTTACCTTGGACTGTGTATTGGAATGTATTTTGCAATGTATATAGTAATAAAATGTACTGTAGTTTTCATTTTAACAAATGATGCATCACAAACATTAGCATTCCTTTTAGGATTCCCATACCAAATTGCATATAACAGCAACATAGCAAATAGAATGACTTATAAATACACAGCACCTTGTCCTTTAATTAAGGTGGATGTAAATTGTTTGTTATTGCATTTGTCTAATGCTTTTACTGTGCCAATAAAATATGAACATTGCATCATTTTCATTATATACTCAACTTTACAACTAAACTGAATTTCTCAAAGCTTTTAAGGCTTTTTTTAATTTATAATCTGCACTAATTTGTGTGATGTGTAGTTGAACATTTTTTAAGTAAGTTACAGTATATATATTTTATGGCATAAATATTTCATATAAGATTTTTCTGATGTATATTTGAGCTGAAAAATGGCATTCTTCCTTGTTCTTCACAATAATTGATATGGAAACAATCCAAAGTCAAGGGTGCTGTATATTTCTTTCTCCCAGTCAGCATTTTTTCCCTTCATCTTCTTCTTTCAGAATAGCCAGAAGACAGAAAGATGTTTTAAATGGTCTTTACAGAAATATGCAAGGTTGTACTGATCCATCCATTTTCTTGACCAGGTAACAGGTAAGCAAACGGTAGAAGAATCCACAACTTTCCTTGAAAAAAAAACAAACAAAACGGACCACATTTTCTTGAGAATACAAATGTGGAAAACTACAAGGAACTAGTTGAGGCGCATGTTTCTTCCTAGCTAGGACTATTTTGCTCCTTTTTTATTTGGATGTTTTCCCTGAGAACATAATGAATATGGACAGGTGTTCCACCGGGACATTGCTCAAATGGAAATACATTATAGTGGAAAATACAGTGAGTCTGTGTTAGCAGACATCTAATGGTCATTCCACTATAAAACATCTTGAGAGAATTATAAGGAAAAAAAAAACCTACTGATTAATTTTGTTAATAATAAATTTACTTAAAATAATTATATACACAAGTAATTTAAAAAATATATTACTTTTTCCTTTTAAATAGTATTTTTTCATTTTATATCTTTATCTCTCAAAAACTGGGTGGGACAGAGTAATTCTGTTCCCAGACTTTGATTCAGCACCTTCAAATCTATAAAAAACACCTTTAACTTTTTAACGTAAACCAAAAAAAAAAAAAATTTTTTTGCAGACTAATGTACTTATATGAAAAATTTAGAAGTCAATTTCATTTTTAACAGAAAAATGAACTACTTTTTTCAAAAAATAACAGTAGATGTTACACCAGTGTAAATGTAAGACTCCTGTTAAAATAAAGCATAACCAAAATTCACATCCATTCATTAAAAAGAATACAAATGGTTCATTTAATGGTTCCATTACTTTAATAATATTGTCCTATATCACAGTTAAAAAGTAGATAGATAGATAGATAGATAGATAGATAGATAGATAGATAGATAGATAGATACTTTATTAATCCCC
Source organism: Polypterus bichir lapradei (assembly GCA_026402145.1). Taxonomy (NCBI): domain Eukaryota; kingdom Metazoa; phylum Chordata; class Cladistia; order Polypteriformes; family Polypteridae; genus Polypterus; species Polypterus bichir. The sequence goes on from JANRMT010062791.1 coordinate 113,076,060, forward strand.
AAGGGGAAATTCACAAGTACCTCGCTTACCTGAAAATACTCCCTCTTTTACTGTCATTTGGTTCACTTTTCCTCTTTATCTGCTCTTCAAAGCTTTGTCACAAACATGGTGTCCAATCAGTTTATGTGAATGTAAAAAAAAAAAAATACTACAAATTGTATTGACTCTGGGGCTTACTCCTGATGGTAAACAAATTACCTCTGTCACAGACCAACCAGTCTAAACCACACACCATATCACTAAATTGCCCCCTGAGTCTAATGATTAGGATTTCCAAATGAAGGGCACCTAATGCTGCAGCATCTAAAGGTGGCAAATGATAAAATATTATAATAGAGTTGTAAAACATGGCATCACAGAACAAAGATACTCTTCTGAATAACAATACTAGACGTGGAATTCAGAAAAAAAGTACTTTCACTTTTTAAGTTTTTGAAAATTTTTCATTTTGACAACTTCCTTTAAGCACATATAAACATATTTCAGAGACTATATAGGAATATTTTACATCTGTTGCTTTCTTGGTTTATGTACAAAATTATTTAATGCATTCAATTAAGTTTGAAATTACTTTTTCAAAGGAACATGTGCTGTAGTCAGTGTTGGACATATGTACCCAACACTTCCTCTATATCTATCCTTTCTGCAACAAATTGTATAAAGCCATTCCTTTCTGTGGATCTAACAGACAGAACAGTCTTGCTTTGTTCTTGTAGCTGTTTTCAGCTACACTTGTGCACACATGTTAATTCCTACACACTCTGACCCTTCTTTTCCAACTTCTAATGTGGAACTGTGATTCATCCAAGAGGGGAGTGTTGAAGTACTGCAGCATTAACCTTAATTTTAGCATAAATCAGTATTGATCTTAAAATTGCTAATCCAGTATAGAATGTGCTTGTTATCTGCTGACTTTGCAAAAGCAAACACAGCACAGGCAAACTTACCTTTGAGATGGCAGTTGATAAAGAACTGCACAGACATGTAATATGAGAAAGGGGAATTTAGTAGATGTGGCAAACCTTCTGTTCAATGTGTAATGGATTTTGATAGAATCGCACCAATGTGGCATTGTGTGATAGTGCCACCGTGGCATTGTGTGATGGTAAAACATATAAAAGGAAAGATACTCTAATGAGAAGATACATACAGTACTTTGGTGTTAAGTAAGAATTCTGTCCAGTGTCTCAATCCTGCATTCAGAATTATAAATAAAATGCTGATTTTCTAAGTCAAATTATTAAGCCTGTTGTTTTTCTTCCACATTGTTTATTCAATTATTGGTATTTACAACCTAACCCTTGCTAACCTGAGCTCATACATTGCAGTGGCTATAAAAAGTAATCATTTTCTTGAAACTTTTCACATTGTATTATACAACATTGAATAACAGAAGATGTTTTAATCACAGTGATTTAATTTGATAGCACTGATCATCCAAAAAAAAACCTTTTTTAATGTCAAAGTGAAAACAGATCTCAGCAAAGTACTCTAAGTTAGTTATAAATATAAAACACAAAATAACTGATCAGTGATTAACTGATCAAGCGACCAACTCAAATAGTTGATGTGATTCAATGTTGTATAACAATAAAATTTGTAAAACCTCAGTGGCATGAATACATTTTATAAGCACTGTAACATTTTGGTACAATATCCTGACTATCATTCTGCTTATTGCTTTAGTCACAAACTTTGTATTACCTTTACAGCAATTGTGGAGAGCAGCTAGGTGCAGAATCTAATTTGATGCAGTCCATATTGTTTGTATCAGCACAGTCTCTCTCTCAGAATAGGTCCCAGTTGTCAATGAAGCTGATATTGTGCCTTTTTTGGAAGGATATCAGCCATTAAAGGATAAATACCACCCTTGTTGGATCTTCGTATCATAGGCAGGGGTCAAGAGATAAAGACTTTAGTTGCTAGGGTCCTGTCCTTGATTCTTTGAATGAGTGATGCAAACTCTTTCTTCAGCAGTTCTGACTGTCAATGTTCAATGTCATTCAAGTCGGCATACAGCACCACAGTCATAATGTCTATGATCCAGTACATTTAAAAAAAAAACTGCCAAGGCAGTGTTTCTTTTGAAAATGTTTCTTTTTAACAGCACAAAAGGAAATGTGCTTGCTCCCTGTCTGCCTCAATTCTGCATGCATCTAGTGAAGAAATAAAAAATCAATAAAATGTGCATATCCTCAGTTAGGATATGTGGTTCCTAGGTAATGGCGGGAGAGAGCTGGGGTTGGCAGTGGCAATTTTTTATGTAGTGAGTTTTCCTCTGCAGAAAAAATAGGTTGAGCATAACCTCCTTGGACTTGTACTCCACACATCGTGCTATATATCCTAACATTCTGTTAGCCTTCTTAATGGCTTCTGAACACTGTCGGGAAGTTGATAGCTTAGAATCCACTATGACTCCTAAATCCTTCTCATAAGGTGTACTCTCGATTTTCCGACCGCCCATTGTGTATTCAAACCCAATATTTTTACTTCCTATGTGTAATACTTTACATTTACTGACATTAAATTTCATCTGCCACAAATCTGCCCAAGCCTGTATGCTATCCAAGTCCTTCTGTAATGATATAACAGATTCCAAATTATCTGCTAATCCACCTATCTTGGTATGATCTGCAAACTTAACCAGCTTGTTACTTGTATTCCTATCTAAATCATTTATATATATTAAAAATAGCAGCGGCCCTAGCACTGACCCCTGTGGAACACCACTCTTAACATCGGCCAGTTCTGATGAGGTTCCTCGCACCATCACCCTCTGCTTCCTGTGTCTGAGCCAATTCTGCACCCATCTAAAAACATCACCCTGAACTCCCACTTCTTTTAACTTGATGCCCAACCTCTCATGTGGCACCTTATCAAATGCTTTCTGAAAGTCCAGATAAATAACATCATATGCTCCACTTTGATCGTATGCTTTTGTTGCAACCTCATAGAATTCCAACATGTTAGTAAAGCACGACCTCCCTCTTCTGAACCCATGCTGACTGGTCAGAATAACTCCTGTCCTTGCCATGTGTTGCTCAATCTTATCCTTAATAATTCCTTCCATTAATTTTCCTGTGATGCATGTTAAGCTTACTGGCCTATAGTTGCTTGGATCTGCCCTGTCACCCTTTTTATATAATGGAATGATATTTGCCATTTTCCAGTCCTTCGGAATCTCTCCAGTGCTCAGTGACTTCCTAAAAATATGTGCCAAGGGTTTATATATGTACTCACTAGCCTCCTTAAGAACACGAGGATAAATATTATCTGGGCCTGGTGATTTGTTTGATTTCAGCCTATTTAATCTGAGCAGCACTTCTCCCTCTTCAATTTCCAAATCCCTCAGTACCTCCTTAGTAGTTGTGTTTACCTCTGGGAGGTTATCCACTCGCTCACTTGTAAACAGCTCCGAAAAATGTAAGTTTAGGGCATCTGCTATTTCATTGTCTGTATCTTTTAATTCCCCTTTACTATTCCTGATGAACTTGACCTCCTCCTTGACTGTTCTTTTACTACTAAAATACTGAAAGAATCTCTTGGGGTCTTCTTTCGCCTTATCTGCTATATTCCTCTCCAACTGTTTTTTAGCCTCCCTGATATCCTTCTTAATGGTTGCTCTCATATTTTCATACGCTCTACGATTCACTTTGCAGTCATTAGTCTTATATGCCTTATACAGCAGTTTTTTCCTTTGCAACTTCTTTTTTAAATCTTTATTAATCCATCGTGGAGTTTTTTTTAGTTTCCTATTAATTCCAAATTTAGGTATGTATCTGTCCTGCATTACATGTAAAACATTTTTAAACCTGTTCCACTGCTCCTCGACTGTCTCCACACTTAAAAGCTTATCCCAGTCTATCCTACTTAGACTTTGTCGCATCTTCTCAAAATTAGCCCTACCAAAGTTCAACTTAACAATTTTATACCCTGCGTCTTCTCATTAAACTTGTATCTCGCGAGGCAGCCAACTACGTGGGAGGCATGGTGATGGGTGACGCAACTCTGCCTCACATGGCAACCGAGCTGCAGGCTATGGCCGTATATATGTACGTAAGTAGGATTTAGTTATGACCGTTACACGCAGAATTTCAAAATGAAACCTGCTTAACTTTTGTAAGTATGCTGTAAGGAATGTGCCTGCCAAATTTCAGCCTTCTACCTACACGGGAAGGTGGACAATTAGTGATGAGTGAGTCAGTCAGTCAGTGAGGGCTTTGCCTTTTATTAGTTTAGATAAATATATATGTGTGTGTACATTTATATCATTCACCACCTTAATTCTTGTCCTTTTATCCTTCCACTAAGCTGTCTGGGAGGGAGGCACTGCTACTAAATCTCTTCTTCTCATTAGGAGGCATCCCCCTGTTTGCTAAACCCCACTGTAAAATCTCTTTTTTTGACATTTTTGCTGGTTCACCACCACCACACACTAAATTGTCAGTAGCCCTGAGTGACAGGTCAGATCAAAGAATATTTGGACACAGCATAATAACTGAACATAGCTGTTTTGTATAGATTAGTTTAGTTTATTTTAGTTTAGCTTGTATAGTTTAACTATACATTGTTCTGCTCTCCTACTAAATGAATCTTAGGCTTGAGAGGTCTGTTAATTTTTGACATTGGGCTTGACGCATACATAAACACACCTATACAATTCCCTGAGTAATGCTCGGGACTAATGGTTTTAATACTTTTATAGCCAGAGTAATCCTCAAATCTACTGCCTATGTAAGACACGTCTATACAGTTGGTTGCCTGAGTTACTCAGAACTAACGCTTTTAACACTGTTTTCATAGCCAGAGGGACACTCAGGCCTAACCTTAAGGAGGTTAATTAACTACAATTAAACTTTGTTGCTCACAAACATTAATTATTTTTGTCTTTCAATATGAACATCCTGAAATATGTGAATGTACTGAGAGTATTATTGTTAAGTTCCTTCTTATTCATGTCAAATAATTCTTTAATGCCTTGTTCTTGTGGTAAGTTTTCTCACAGAGTCAAATAGTGTTTTTTTTAGGATATCAAAGTTGAGGCAGAATAAGTCTTGAAATTTTGTTTGCTTCTCTTAATACTTTGCTGCCATATGCAAAATGATTTTTAATAGATAAAATTGAATACTGGAATAACGCTTTTAAAAATTTGAAACCAAAGGGTATTATTCAGATCAAATTGCATGAGGCACATAGCAACTTGTTAAAATAATATCACTTCTTTTAACTTCATAAAGAGATATTATCAATCATCATTATCACTTGTCCTAATAAGGATTGTGTTAGCAACATGCCAGACTGGCCTGAGCAGTCAATCCTATCCTCAGCAGCATAGTTCAATATCTCTTGGAGAATTCACAGGGGATCCCAAGCAAGCTGGGAGATATAATCTCTCCAACACTTCCTAGGTCAGAATCTTGTTCGTTTTACCAGTTGGCTAGGCCTAAAACACCTTCCAAGGGTGATGCCAACAGGACATTCTAACTACAAGCCCAAACCACATCAGCTGGCCCATCTCAATCGAGCAATGGTTCTACTCTAAGGTCCTCCGTGTTGGCTGAGCTCCCTGCCATATGACTAGGAGTAGGAAAAAATTCATTTGGTCACTACCCAGAGTTTGTGAAAATGGATATTTAAATTGGCTGCTACATCAAAGGTTTGCTAGAGGATTTAACTCCTGCTTTATCACCATGGTCCGGTGTAATATTCACAAAACAATTGCTGCATTGATTTCTTGGTCAGTCTCATGACCACCTTTTTCCTCACTTATGAGCAAAACCCAGGAGTAACTGAACTTCTCCACAACATGCTCATCTGCAAAATATTCCAGTACATAACATAGATCAAGGTAGGCTAAAATCAAAATATTATCTAAAAACAGCAGAGAAACCTCAATATCGCATGCCCTAATCAAAAATCTTTTGTTTCTTGTTTTCCCGGTGCTCGTGTCCGAGATGTGTGCCGGCAATCTACGAGAAGCATAAGGAGAGGGCAGTTGGAGCGATTGTATTGCACGCTGGCGTGAATGACATAAGACACCGACAGTCGGAAATTCTCAAGGCTGACTTCGCAGCACTAATCAAAGACACAAAGGAGAGGACCCCATCGGCAAAGATCTTCATTTTGGGTCCACTACCTCTCGTCAGACGTTCAAATGAGTACTACAGTTTTCTGCTAGGATTAAACAACTGGCTGCATGGCTTCTGCAAGAATCAAGACATCGGATTCATCAACAACTGGGACATCTTTTTGGAAAGGCCGCATTTCTTCAAGCGAGATGGCCTGCATCCGAACAGTTTCGGCATCCGGGTCCTCTCCGAAAACATATCTAATATAATTCGTTTATCTTGACTATCTATCTCTACTCTTAACCCCGTCCGAAATGCTATTGCTGTGCTAGGACATGCTAATTATTTAATAAAATCTTCCGTAAAAGTGCACAACATTAATACTCTAATAACCAATCTCAATGTACGTAGAAAATCTAGGCAATACGGCATAAACACCAATAATTTAATTACAATTACTACTTTAGATGAACAATGTATGTACAAGCTATTAAAACAGATTATAGATTAAACAAAAAACACACATAGAGCGGCGCTAACAAAAATAATTTAGTTCCTGTTCCAAATATCAATAACGTACAGAGTATTCATCTCTGCCCCCCCGAAACATTAAATATGGCACTATTAAATGTTAGAGCTTTAACTAACAAGTCGTTTTTTATCAGCGATCTTGTTAGTGATAGAAAAATTGATTTTATTGCACTAAGTGAAATGTGGCATAGCTCAGATGGCGCAGCTGTTTTAATCGAATCTGCACCTCTGGATTACGGTTTTACTCGTGCAGACCGCCAGGGAAAGAAGGGCGGTGGCTTGGCAAACATTTACTTGAGCCGGTTAAAATGTAAAGATGTCAATTTTGGTAAATTCAAGTCCTTTGAGTGTCTCGCCTTTATTATTCATTCTCACATTCTAGTATTATCCGTGAATAGACCTCCTAAATTTAACGCGTCTTTGTTTGAGGAATTCTCTTACTTAATGTCAATTTTAATTACGAACTATGACACACTCTTAATAGTCGGCGACTTTAATTTTCATATCGACAATCAGTGTGACCTAAAAGTAAAGGAATTCATGAACCTCCTGGACTCTTTTAATTTGAGACAGCTCGTTAATCAGCCTACACATAAAGCAGGTCATACGTTAGACTTAGTAATTACTAAAGGACTAAAAGTTGATATAAAGCAGGTCATTGATACGGGTCTATCAGACCATTTTCTTTTACTTTTTAGTATAGAAATAATGATAGAAAACACTCATGAGAAGCATATTGTTAAAAAACGCTTTTTTGATTCATCAGCAGCTTTAAAATTTACAAACATTCTAAGCAATCAGTCTATTTATAGTGCCAATTATAATAGCGAGGATAATGTAAATAATAAGGTGGAAAGATTTAATACTAAAGTGAGAGCTGCTGTTGAGATAGTTGCACCTGAAAAGACAGTTAAAAAAATCTTCTAGCATTGTTATACCATGGAAGACAAAAAGAGTGTCTGATTTAAAGAGAACATGCCATAGAGCTGAGCATAAATGGAGGAAGACTAAACTAACTATCCACTATGAAATATTAAAAGTTAAAATAACAGAATACAATAACACTGTCTGTCTTGCGAGGCGCTGCTGTTTCTCTAAGATTATAAATAACAATGCTAGTAATCCCAGAGTCTTATTCTCGACGATTGATCGTCTGCTAAACCCAGGTAACTCAAAGAAATGCTTCCTAAGTATTTCTAGTAAAACCAGTAAGGCTATTGCTGTATTTTTCAATCAAAAAATGTATGATATTAGAAATAACATATTATATTTCCCCAACACTAAGGCTCCTCCTAAACCCCAGTACTCCATTATAAACAAATTAAACTCTTTCTCTAGGATAGATTTACCTGATTTACATAAAATAATTTCTCAGCTGAAACCCTTTACCTGCGTCCTTGACCCAATACCAACAAATTTTTTCAAAGAAGTATCGGGCATACTAATTGATAATATTCTTGACATAGTAAATTCGTCATTAGATACGGGAGTCTTCCCAAACTGTCTTAGGACTGCTGTAGTTAAACCACTACTTAAGAAAAATAATCTTGTCCCCTCTGCTTTTGAAACTTTTAGACCCTTCTCTAACCTGCCTTTCTTAAGTAAAATTCTAGAGAAGGCAGTCATTATGCAGTTAAATGACCACCTCAATAAACATGCTATTCTTGATAAATTCAGTCAGGTTTTAGAACAAATCACAAAAACTGCACTTGTTAAAGTAGTAAATGACTTGTGGGTAAATGCAGGCAGAGGCCATTTATCTGTTCTCATCCTCTTAGATCTGAGTGTCGCATTTGACGCCATTGATCATAATATTCTTTGAAATCACTATACAGTGATCCCTCGCTATATCGCGCTTCGACTTTCGGGGCTTCACTCCATCGCAGATTTTAATGTAAGCATATCTAAATATATATCATGGATTTTTCGCTGGTTCGCGGATTTCTGCGGACAGTGGGTCTTTTAATTTATGCTACATGCTTCCTCAGTTGGTTTGCCCAGTTGATTTCATACAAGGGATGCTATTGGCAGATGGCTGAGAAGCTACCCAATCAGAGCACGTATTACATATTAAATAAAACTCCTCAATGATATACGATGTGCTTCCCGCGCGGTGCTTGATTGTTTGCATTTTCTCTGTCTCTCTCACTCTCTCTGCCTGACGGAGGGGGTGTGAGCAGAGGGGCTGTTTGCACAGAGGCTGTTTGCCTAGGGGATACAGACGCTCCTCTAAAAAATGCTGCTTTATCACGGTGCTTCGGCATACTTAAAAGCACGTATAGATTTCTTGATTGTTTGCTTTTCTCTCACACTCTCTCTCTGACATTCTCTGCTCCTGACACGCATTCTTTGAAGAGGAGGATGTGTTTGCATTCTTTTAATTGTGAGAAAGATCTGTCATCTCTGTCTTGTCATGGAGCACAGTTTAAACTTTTGACTAAAGGGTGTTATTTCATGCCTAGAGGGTTCTAATAATGTTAACAGTGTGGGAGAGTTTATAAGGGCTTAAAATATATAAAAATAACCATACAAACATATAGTTTCTACTTCGCGGATTTTCATCTATCGCGGGGGGTTCTGGAACGCAACCCCCGCAATCGAGGAGGGATTACTGTAGTCAATGGGTGGGCCTCTCTGGCAGTGTCTTAAATTGGTTTGAATCCTACCTGGCAGGGAGAAAATTCTTTGTTAGTTGTAAGAATTACAACTCAAAGACACATGATATCCTATATGGTGTTCCATAAGGCTCTATCCTGGGTCCCCTGCTCTTCTCAATCTACATGCTTCCGTTAGGTCAGATTATCTCGGAGTATAAAGTGAGTTACCACAGTTATGCTGATGACACACAGCTGTATTTATCAATAGCACCTGATGACCCCGATTCTCTTGATTCATTAGAACAATGTCTTACTTGTATTTTTGAATGGATAAATAGTAACTTTCTCAGGCTAAATAAAGAGAAAACTGAAATCTTAGTGATTGGCAATAACGGATACAATGAGGCTATTAGAAATAAACTGGATACATTAGGATTAAAAGTCAAGATGGAGGTAAAAAGCTTAGGGGTAATTGTAGACTGTAATCTGAATTTTAAATTGCATATTAATCAGATCACTAGAACAGCATTTTTTCACTTAAGAAAGATAGCAAAAGTTAGACCTCTTATATCACTGAAAGATGCTGAGAAATTAGTTCACGTGTTTGTTTTCAGTCGACTAGATTACTGTAACGCAATCCTCTCAAGAATACCCAAAAAAGACATAAATCGTTTGCAACTAGTGCAGAATGCAGCTGCTAGAATCCTAACCAGGAAAAGGAAATCCGAGCACATTTCTCCAATTTTGATGTCACTACACTGGTTACCTGTGTCATTCAGGATTGACTTTAAAATTCTGCTTATGGTTTATAAAGCCTTAAATAATCTCGCCCCATCTTATATATCAGAATGTCTGACATCTTATATTCCAAATCGTTACCTTAGATCCTCAAATGAGTGTCTCCTTAGAATTCCAAGAGCAAAACTTAAAAGAAGTGGTGAAGCAGCCTTCTGCTGTTATGCACCTAAAATCTGGAATAGCTGCCTATAGGAATTCGCCAGGCTAATACAGTGTAGCACTTTAAAACACATTATTTTAACATGGCCTTCTCATAACCTCACTGTAATTTAATCCTGATACTCTTTATATCCAATTCATTACAATAACGGGTGGCTCTAAAATCAGTACTAACCCATACTTTCTCTTCTGTTTCTTTTTCCAGTGTCTTTTTGGTGGTGGCTTGCGCCGCCACCATCTACTCAAAGCACCATGATGTTCCAACAGTGATGGATTAAAAGCCAGAAGTCTGCATGACCATATCATCAAGTGCATTCGTGAGAACCCTAAATACAAAGAGGACTGTTTCATTTATGTTAGGTAGAATGCCCAGAGGGGACTGGGCGGTCTCGTGGCCTGGAATCCCTGCAGATTTTATTTTTTTCTCCAGCCGTCTGGAGTTTTTTTGTTTTGTTTTTTCTGTCCTCCCGGGCCATCGGTCCTTACTCTTTTTCTATGTTAACTAATGTTGTCTTATTTTAATTTCTTATTTTGTCTTTTATTTTTCTTCATTATGTAAAGCACTTTGAGCTACTTTTTTGTATGAAAATGTGCTATATAAATAAATGTTGTTGTTGTTGTTGAGATGTAATCCATACATTCCCAAACTGAATGCTTCATGATTTCATGGACAGAATATTAAGAGGAAAGAAGACAAAATACAACCTTGGTGAAGTACATCACATACAGTCAATGAACCTGACTTAATGTTGAGTGGGCAAAAACAATTCTAGCAGAGAGTGAATGACATGTAACTGCAGCTCAGGGACCTGATATTCTTATAGATATTACAGAGTACATTCATCATAAGTTTTTTGTGGCACTTGAAGGCTTGGTGAATCACATAATAAAGTTAGACTCTGAAACCCTAAAAAAGCTTCATGGAAGTGCCATGCAGACTCAAAACTCACAAAGTGAAAAATGAGCTTTGGATTAAGTATCAAAGTCAGGAAACAGCTAAGAGTTAGATCAATTCTGGCATATAAAGGTTATTTAAGCATAATTATGGCTGTTTCCTGCCATGCGCCCTGTGTTGGCTGGGATTGGTTCCAGCAGACCCCTGTGACCCTGTAGTTAGGATATAGCGGGCTGGATAATGGATGGATATATATATATATATATATATATATATACAGTATATATGGTGTATACAGTGTATTTGGTAGCTTGCTCCAAAAGGTGACATTATACTCATAAATAACCAGTGAGATAACATGATGTAGAGAAGGGCTGCATCAGCCTGTATTTCCAAAAGACAAAATAGTATTTGTCACTTTTTTTTTCCTTCACAAGACAAACTTTCATTGCGCATAGTATTATTTCACTTCCTGCTATTACCATTTCTGTTTAAATATCCTTCATACAGTCAGACTGATGAAAGTTAGAAGCACTAACTTGTGTCAGGTACGATTTAACCTGAAATGAAACTTGTAAAATATTCAGTGTATTCAGAAGCACCCATCAATTATGTCCACACATAAAAGAACATGGAAAGAAAATAACACAATATTCTGCTTATTGAGTTCAAGGTTGCATGATCATATTTTTGTTAAATTAGAGAAATATGAATTTTACAGGGATAAGGTGTTATTCTTGGGTTGCAATCAATTCTAAACACAGCACTAGTGCATCACAGGGCCTACTCATGCATATAACCATCTGCAGCCTGAATGACTTCCATCCAGTAGCACTTACTCCTGTTATCATGAAGTGCTTTAAGAAACTGGTCTGAACTCACATCATTTCAAGCCGTCCACCCTGGTTAGACACACACCAGTATGCTTACAGGGCAAAGAGGTCTACAGAGGATGCCACAACTCTCCATACCGTCCTAACCCACCTGGAGCAGCAGGGGAGTTTTGCTAGGCTGCTCTTTGTAGACTTTAGTTCTGCATTTAATACCATCCTTTCTCACAGACTGGTGACCAGACTGACTGATCTGGGACTATCTCACTTTATCTGGTCTGAACTATGTACTTCCTCACTGATCCCTCCAAGAGTGTAAGGGTAGGCCTTCACATTTCCTGAGCCCTCAGCCTCAGCATTGGTTCTCCAGAGGGCTGTGTGCTGAGCCACATTCTCTTCAACCTCTACGCCCACGACTGCACCCTCACACACTCCAACAACAGCATCATCAAATACGTGGATGGAACCACCATGGTGGGGCTCATCTCATGGGAGAATGAGTCTACTTATCGGGACAAAGTGGAACAGCTGTCTGGGTGGTGTAGAGACAACAATATGCTTCTTAACACCACCAAAACCAAGGAGCTGATCATCGACTTTAGGTGGAAGTAAACAAATATTCAGCCCCTTCCAGTTCCTGGGTGTACACTTAGAAGAGGACATGAATAGGAGCATTAATACCACAGAGCTGGTAAAGAAGGGACAGCAGAGACTTTACTTCTTGAGGATCCTCAGGAAGAACCACTTCACTCAATGTCATTCTCCTGTTGTTCCATAGAGGGCATACTGACCTATTGTATCTGTGTGTGGTGTGCCAGCTGCACAGCATCAGAGAGGAAAACACTCCAGAGGGTCGTCAGCACTACCCCAGAAGATCATCGAATGCCCTCTCCCATCCTTGGAAGATCCGTACAGTTCCTAATGCCTGAAAAGGGCCTGGAGCATAATTAAAGATCCATCCCACCCTGGTCACTCTTGTTTGAACTGTTGCTTTTGGGCAGACACGTCAAGAAAATAAAAACACAGACAAATAGATTAAAAAATAGTTTCTACCCAAAGGCCGTGACTGCACTAAATGTTGCACATACTGTGAAACTTTAACAGGAAAAAATTAGGCAGTGAGTACCAGCAGAATGTGAAAAGTGCCTCATTGTGTAATATGATGTTTGTTTCACGTTTCCACTTTTAGAATCCCTTCTATAAATCTTCATATTTATATGTTTCTGTAATTTTTATAATTTCTTGCTGCTTTGAACAGCATCTAATGTCGTTGTACTGAAATAACAATAAAGATATTTATTCATTCCTATTCATTCAACCAGATGGGGTCAATTTTTTATCATCAAAGTAACCTGACACCCACATGTTTGGAATGCAAGAGATAAAAGCATGAAGAAAGAAGAAACTGAAGAAAAACTCATGTAGATATATAGAGTATATACAATCACCAGCTGTGGAAATGTGATCAATCGGTGCCATAAGTAGATGAATTAAAAAATCAGTAAGTAATTTCCTCATTATATAAGAATCTACTGAAAAATTTGTTTAGTATATTTAATTATAAAAAACACATTTCACACTTTACAAAATTAATCTTTAGTATTCTATAACATTTACAAAATGTTCCTGTGATAGAAATGAAATTAACAGAATACTGTGAAATATACACTTATTTTCACCTGTATTTACTATAAATAGTTCATTAACAGTACCACATACTCACACCATCTTTGAAACATATGTTGTATGCCAGATGATTAATATGTTTATTGACAACTATTTTGGTGCAAAGTTAAAAAATTCAAACAAAATATTTTTGCTTTCACTACATTACCACATATAAAGTAAATACCTTGTATCAATAAAACTTGTTCAGAATAGTAAATAGATATCATGACACTATTAAATACAAATAAAATTATAATTACTTAGTCTGAGAATAATTTTGTTCTTGAAGAATCATTTTGGAAGATTTTACCATTTGCTATTAATTTAAGAGCTTTTCTGAACCAGCTATAAAAGAAACCATAGACAAGTGGGTTAAATGTTGAGTTCATGTAACCAATAAATGCAAGAGTTTCTATCACAAATTGTGGGGCGCTGTGGTTTGTTAAAGGATTAATAACATTGCACAAGAAAAATGGGGTCCAGCAAATAAGAAAGACTCCCAAAACGATAGCAAGGGTCTTTGCAGCTTTTGTTTCTCTTTTCCTTGATGCTAACTTTTTCTTTTCCTCAGCTGACTGATTTTGATGTCCTATATCTCTAATAGACCTGGCCTGTCTCCTTGCTACAGCAAAAATTTTCAAATAAATGCACACCATAACAAAACCAGGTATATAAAATGAAAAAAGTGAAGAAACCAAGCCTGATGCTTCATTTTGCATTAAAATACAGCTTCCAACACACTTAACTTTTTGATAAACGTCTTCTATGCCCTTTAAATTTAGTTCAAGAAAAATAATTCCAAACCCAACAACAGCAGATAGAGTCCAGCAAAACAAGATCAGATTTAATGTAACAGGCACAGTGATATTAGTTTTATATGTTAAAGGATGGCAGACTGCGAAATAGCGATCAATTGATATGAAAGATAAATGAGAAACTGAAGCTGTGCAGAGCATGATTACTGCACCAAGGTACACTTTGCAGTAAATGTCCCCTAAATACCAGCACGTTTCAACTAGCTGAACAGAAATGGGTGGCATTACAATTCCTCCAAGAAGAAAATCAGTGACAGCTAAGGAAAGGACCAGACAATTTGTTGGCGTATGAAGTTGTCTGAAATGGGCAATAGAGATGATGACAAGAAGGTTTCCAAAAACAGTAACAGCCACTGTAGTCCACAGCACTGTGTACAATACAACGTGGTTTTGCAGAGGAAGAACTTGCTTGAGGCATGAGTTGTTGACAGATGGATAGCAAAAATGAACTGTTTGTGGGATTCCACTTACATTCATTTTATTTAAGCCTTGGCGCTGAATATTCTTTGTCTAGGAAAATATAAAGAAAAGGCTGTTTACAGAGCAAAACAAAACATGTAAAACACCACAAAACCATGGGTCATTATGGTGCTGTTTTTATAAAAATGGATATTTCAAACAATTTTTTTAGCTTTAAATATTCTCTTTAACTAACTGTGAAATTTCAGGACTGTTGCTATCTTACACTATATACTTACAATATAAATACTTCAATCATTTGACATTCAATATAAAGTTTTGTTTTTTACATAAGTGACAAGAAAATAATTAAGCAGAAAGCAATATTGTTATAATGAGGCAAACAGATATATTCATTTCAATTTAATTTTCATATTATATACATTAACCCTGACCCACACCAGGAAAACTGTTTCGGAAGATATGATGAGTTATGCATTATATAATATAACCCACTGGATATTAGTAGTTTCATCTACACAACTGAGGAAAGGATACACTCAATACATTCTTCATTTACAACCATCATGTCATTTATATCTAACTTACTGATGACAAAGTACATTAGAATCAAGAATTGTGAAAAGTGTGACTGAGTCTAATTTAAAGATTTTACCGTTTTTCAAGTTTAGGTTGCAGAATCAAAAATAAGTACAATATACTTTATAACTGTAATGACCATGGACTACACCTTCAAATTTTTGTCCATTCATTTCTTGTCTTATTTTCATCTTCTTTTTTCTGTTTATCTAAACCAATGAATTATAATGAACATGCTGGGGGACAGTTTAAATTGAACGATCTTGTGAATAATTTAAAATTATTTCATCATTTCTGCAAAAAAAGACAGCTGTTCATACAACCCCAAAATATATTATACTGCTCTAAGAACTTATAGTATTAAGCAAAGTTCATTTGCAAATTGTCTTTAAAAACTGCTTTATTTTACTAACCAATCTACATTATATATAAATTTATATTGATTTCACTGCTTTAGCACACCTAAATGTAGTAATTTTTTTATATTTTGGTCTGCTTTCTTTAGCTTATCATTTGAGGTAGACTGTTTATAAAGACATTTATGTTCGGAACAAAGCTGTAACTGTTTTGTTATGGGAATATAGTAGAAAGTATGTTAAAATTAAAATATTTATGATTTTTAAGATGTGGTGATGATGATAATAATAATAATAATTTGTATTTATATAGTACCTTTCCCATGCTCAAAGTGTTAAAAATTACTTTTTAATTTATAGATATGTTATTTACATAGCAATTCTCTTGAAATAAAACTGGTATTTTACTAATTTAGAGTTTAGCTAATACATCAATATTCAAAGTAAAGGTTGAAAGATGTTATTTTAAATTAATTAGCATGATAGCAATAAATCATAAGCACATACCTTGTCTTGAGCTCTGCTTCTGTTTTTTGTCATGACTTTATTCCTTTATATGCTATAGTGATTGCCTGCAAAAATTGATCCTGTTAAAGTTTTACAAAATAGATCTCCAATAGAGTTTAGGACAGTAAAAGCTTGTTTTTCTGGTTTACCTTGGGGTACACCCATGCCCCAGTGGTAAACAAAGGTTAATCACAATCATTAAGTCAGAATCTCTCAGTAGTATTTCAAACTGTCTTGAGATGCCTTCAGGGAAATAATAAAATAGGCTGGCATAGTTTTCAACAATAATGAGCCCACAAATCCTATATTTCTTTGAACAAAAATTAACAAAAAGCCAATATTATGCAAAAAATAATGTATTGTTTGAAGAAATGAGTATTGTAGCTAGTCAAATGTATTCCAAACCATTGTTATGTACTATATAAAATGAATGATAGTCCTGCCATTATAAAAGATAAATGTAACAGAATAAAATCTGTAAGAGCTGAACCTCATCTTTAATTAAAGTGAAGAGTGAAGATAATCTCTCTCTCTCTCTCTCTGTCTGTATATTTGTATACATAATTATTGTGTTATCATTTTAAGATTTTTCTTGCTTCCTTTCTTAAAATAAAAAACTGTTTTGTTAAAACAACTTTCTCCTAACTATTGATGAGCAAACTCCAAGGTGTTCGGTTTCACCTTGAGTTTGGAGAAATCACGGAATTGTTTGCATGTTTATGCAAATCTCGCCGAACTGGCTGAAATGTATTGAAATCAATGGGAAAGACTGAACTAGATTTGACAGGACTATAATGGGTCAATCATCTTTAAAATGTCCCTGAGAGGTAGGGAAAAATTTACCAACTACATTGGACCGATTATTGTGGCCAAAAAAGGTGACCTGAACTGTGTGGTGGCAGTGCCAACCAGTACACCACCGTGCCTCTGTGATATCAAAGAAGAAAGTGCACAGTCAGACACATGCAACTGCTTGTTTTGTCAAAACAAATATTGTAGTCGAAAGGCAGAAAAAATACTGTATATAGGCCTTTTAAAGGCAGAAAATTCAAAGTGGTGTGTCAGGATTGAAGCCAGTACCTCATTCTGTCTGTGCTGATGCTTTGCACTTTTTATTCTATCAGAAAAAAGAAGTGTCTTGTAAATACAGGGTGATTCTAATGTATTAGTGACTTAGTAATGAAGCAATCCAAATGCAATAAAGATCACAGTATTCGTGGATAAATGTATGAACAAGTGAGGAATGGCACCAACTTATTTGTGAATGAGCTGGATGACTGTGAGGTCAGTGAAGGTTATTTCTACCAAGATGGGGCAACCTGTGACACTTCAGCTCACAGCATGGCACAAACTGAATAATTTTTTGGCATTTTAAAGGGACTATGGTCACCTCTTTCCCCAGACCTGTCACCTCCAGATTTCTTTGTTTGGGGAGCACTGAAAAGAAAAATGTACAAGAACAAGCTTTGTACAGAGGAACAATTACAGTGAAACATTGAACAGTAAATTGCTGCCATCACACCTTGAATGCTTGCAGATCCCTTTGCAGGAAGAAGGTGATTTTTCCAACACCAAATGTGATTGGATCGTTTACACATGTACTAAGGAATGAATAGCATTATCTCTTGTTAGAGTGTACGCAATATACACTTCCTACTATGTGTTCTTTTCTCATGTGTGGGTAACTTAGTTCTGTTCATTAAATGCAAAAGAACCGCAGTGAATTTCCCCTTGACTTTGCGAAAACCATACTTTGGCTGCATAGCGTATCAAATGTCATCTGAGTTTTATCTATACAGTAGAGTCTTGCTTATCCGATAAACGGGCCGGCCGAACGTCAGATAAGCGAAAATGTTGGATAATGGCAGGTATTAAGAAAAAGCCTATTAAATGTCAAACTATGTTATAATTTTACACTTTATGAACCTAATAATCACGTTTTACAACAAAACAACAGAATAAATTAACTGAAAAAATGAACTTACAGTTACAGAATTGTCTGACGTTAAATACAGTATGTACTGTACTTAAAAAGTTCAGTCCTGTGATGATTTAAAAACATTTTTGATCGTAGTCTGCTTTCCTGACGAGTGCCGTTTCTTCGCTGTGAATCTCGCCATCTTTGCAGCATCATTATGTCGATTCCTGTAGCTTCTTCTTGTTGCTCAATGTAATTGCAGTTTCTAGAGCCTTAACTCCGTCACTCATATAGTCAACATCCATACGAGCGTATACTGTTTACTACAGCATTGTGACTGCGTGTGTGTGTGTGTTTGTGCTGTGATGTGCGAGTTCCCGTCTTGCACCCAAAAACACGAAGCTGAGTCTCAGTACATTAGCAACACCAGCTTTATTCATTTTGAAACAGCAACAGCAAGGTTATTTATTGTTGCGGGATCTGCCACTCTCCTATACACAGACACAGCAGTCAGGCAGGGTCGGGGGAAAGTAATACTGTGCCCTGCGCATTTATAATGTTCCTTGTTCCTTGTATCACCCATCGACGGCAGGCGCTTATAGCATGTCCGCGCTCTTTTCGGATTCGCTTTTATGGCGAACTGCTACAGCACTGGGAGACTGCGATTGATTTGGGACGCTCTTCTGCGTGTCATCCCATTTGGTGGAATCCCACAAGAGTTTAGAAACTCACTCACACCAGCCATGATTCTTTTCAAAGGTAAAGTGCAGGTTAATTTGCTTTATGTATTTTTACTTTATATTTTGTATTAATCATTTTTATATGAATATTTTTTTGGTTTAGATCGAATCATCTGAGTTTTCATTATTTCTTTTGGGGAAATTCGCATTGATATATTGTACGAGTGCTTTGGACTGCTAGCACGTTTCCAGAACGAATTATGCTCGCAAACCAAGGTTCCTCTGTAATTAGCTGTGGTAGAGTCGGGAGCAACAAAAAATAGATTACACTCACGCTTGCAACTTGCAGTTCTTGTTGCCAATTGGTGTGTTTTTTTTTTGTTTTTTTTTTGAGGTGGAACGTCGGATAATACGGAATATCGGATAAGTGAAGGTAGGATAAGCGAGACTCTACTGTAATTCCTTTAGTAGTTTATTAATAATGTGTATATAATAGCAAAGTAATATACATTTGGAGGATATGTTGTTGTTAATATAAAGCCACTGAGCGCTTTGTATCTTTTTTCTCTGTTTTAGTTTCACCCTTTTGATTCCAATAAGCCTGTGAATAAAGAAACAACTGTCTATAGAGTTTTGGATAAGGAAAGGTGTTTATCTGTCTGTCAAAGCACATTGTCTGAGAGGTGGGCAGGACATATATATAAATGGCCGTTCAAGTCACAAAATCATATTGAGTCCCAAAAATAGTTGGAATGCCAACCCGCCAACTCTATTTAATTTAAAATTTATTTAAAATGCAACAGGTCGTGCATTTGTGCTCAAACATGAAGAATGCTGGCAGTCACCTCCAGTTTGCCCTCTGGTGGTCATTCCGAGTGTAAACTGGATGACAACATGCATACAAGACCACAAGATAACCCCCCACCGTACCCAGAAGTGGGTGGGTTAGAGTTGATTTTACCCCACAGTATTTTTAGTCGACCAATGAGAAACGTGTACCAAGAATCATGAAAATTGCTCCAGCCGTTCGGATGTGATGCTGGAACGTACATACAAGGTGGTTCAGATCTAATTATGCAGATCCAGATCGTCTGGATGACTTTGATTTATGCAGGGACGATTCCAGTTCGGTGCGAAGACAATTCATCATATCATCAGCTCGCACACTTCTCGATGGTCCAGGATTTTTTGGGTGATTTTCTATGTAATAAACTTAATAAGTTATAGCGTAATGAAAGTTGCATAATTAGATCTGGACCACCCTATACATACATACACACACACACACACACACACACACACACATACATTGACTTTTATATATACATACAGTAGATGATGATAAACTCTTCACTACAGTGCCAGCTCTTTGCAAGCTGTTATCCATTAAGTCTTCCAACTAGATCAAGCAGAATTTAACTACCAAAATGAGACGCATAGACTCTTTAAGGTAAAAGTGCCCTAAATGACAATAAATAAATAAATAAACAACTAACTAAAACAGGAAAATTCAGTGAAGAAAAACAGACTAAGCAAGATAAAAAAAAAAAAAAAAAAAAATCATACAAAGGAGCAGAGATAAATTACATAAATAAAAAAGTGCTGGGGAAATATATAGCCCCCAATTCCAAAAAAGTCTGGACAGTTTAAAAATAAAAATAAAAAAGAATGATCTGTAATTTCTATTCATCGTGTGCTACTGTATGTTGAAAACACTGCAACCACATTGAATTTTTTATCTTGTGAATTTAATCATTTGTTTGAAAATATACACTCATGTCATATCTGATGACTGCAACACATTCAAACAAACTGGGACAACCGAGTGTTTACCCCTGTATAGCACAACTAATAACAAGCATTAAGTATTTGGGCACTGAAGACACAAGCTGGTTCCCCACATTCATCTATTATGCAGGTATTAAGCTCCAGCATTGTACAAGACCATCATTGCCATATTTTGTTCTTCATAATATGCCGTACATTCTTACTCAGAGACAGGTCAGGGTTGCAGATAGGCCAATATCATACATGCATTCCTTGCTTGTAATCTGAGCAAAATGTGGTTTGCTGTTGTCCTGCTGAAAAATGCAGGGATGTTGCTGGAACAGATGGCATCTGGATGGCAGTATATCTTGCTTCAGAATTTTTATATATCTTCCTGCGTTAATTCTGCAACTTTTTTAGAATACGCGGCAGGCATTGATTTCAGAATAAACATATATATTCAAAAGTGAATGCAATTGATTAGGTAAAACATGAAAAACCTTGTCTTAATACTTGTTTTGTTTGATTACAAGTCAGATTAAATTTATTTAAATATTATTCCACCTCTGCCAGATTAACATCTTTTTATGAGTTAATTGTTGTCCAGTGCTTTGAAACAGTCTGTCTGTTCCAGATTGTGTGTGTGAACCTTTGCTTTCAGTATCTGGTGTGACCCCCCCCATTGCAGCAATAACTGCAACTAAACGTTTCCGGTAACTTTTGATCATTCCTGCACACCGGCTTGGAGGAATTTTAGCTCATTCATCCATACAGAACAGCTTCAACTCTGGGATGTTGGTGGGTTTCCTCACATTAACTGCTCGCTTCAGGTCTTTCCACAATATTTCGATTGGACTTTGACTTGGCCATTCCAAAACGTTCACTTTATTCTTCTTTAACCATTCTTTGGTAGAACGACTTGTGTGCTTAGGGTCGTTGTCTTGCTGCATGGCCCACCTTCTCTTGAGATTCAGTTCATGGACAGATGTCCTGACATTTTTCTTTAGAATTCTCTGATATAATTCAGAATTCATTGTTCCATCAATGAAGGCAAGCTATCCTGGCCCAGATGCAGCAAAACAGGCCCAAACCATGATACTACCACCACCATGTTTCACAGATGGGATAAGGTTCTTATGCTGGAATGCAGTGTTTTCCTTTCTCCAAACATACTGCTTTTCATTTAAAACAAACATTTCTATTTTGGTCTCATCCGTCCACAAAACATTCTTCCAATAGCCTTCTGGTTTGTCCACGTGATCTTTAGCAAACTGCAGATGAGCAGCAATGTTTTTTTTGGAGCGCAGTGGCTTTTTCCTTGCAACCCTGCCATGCACACCATTGTTGTTCAGTGTTCTCCTGATGGTGGATTCATGAACATGAACATTAGCCAATATGAGAGAGGCCTTCAGTTGCTTAGAAGTTACCCTGGGGTCCTTTGTGACCTCACCGACTATTACACGCCTTGCTCTTGGAGTGATCTTTGTTGGCCGACCACTCCTGGGGAGGGAAACGATGGTCTTGAATTTCCTCCATTTTTACACAATCTGTCTGACTGTGGATTGGTGGAGTCCAAATTCTTTAGAGATGGTTTTGTAACCTTTTCCAGCCTGATGAGCATCAACAACTCTTTTTCTGAGGTCCTCAGAAATCTCCTTTGTTCGTGCCATGATACACTTCCACAAACGTGTTGTGAAGAGCAGACTTTGATAGATCCCTGTTCTTTAAATAACACAGGGTGCCCAGTCACACCTGATTGGCATCCCATTGATTGAAAACACCTGACTCTAATTTCACCTTCAAACTAACTGCTAATCCTAGGGGTTCACATACTTTGCCATACACAAATATGTAATATTTGATCATTTTCCTCAATAAATAAATGACCAAGTATAATATTTTTGTCTCATTTGTTTAACTGGTTTCTCTTTATCTACTTTTAGGACTTGAGTGAAAATCTGATGATGTTTTAGGTTATATTTATGCAGAAATATATAAAATTCTAAAGGGTTCACAAACTTTCAAGCACAACTGTATGTTGCTGAATGAAATCTTCTGGCAGATCCTAGTTAGTTGTTTTCTACATTAGGGAAAAAATGCTATTACTACTACTGCTAAGAGTGGGACCAATTTTGCATCAGTGTCAGATATTTGAGGCAGTTAAAACCATTTTCCTACTCTGAGACCCTTGAGAAAGGCTTGCAGTCTTTGTGCACAAATATTTTCTTAATAGAAATGACAGAAGACTCCTGAGCCAGTCACCCTTTTCTATAGTTTGATTAATCTAGAGCTGACTACATCACAAATTAATGGAATGATCAGTCAGTTCATTCAAAACTCATATTCTACTTCTTCCCTGGTAAAATATTTTATTTGCATAAATGAGTGATGTGCTGGCTTTCATAGTGGATTGGGTGTTGGGCACTGTTTGGATTTGTTATTTCTTACATCCCATTATGTCTGATTGAATTAATAAAACTTTAATCACAAAATATCCTGTTATAGAATGAATTACTGCCACTTCCATCATCTTATAAACATAATAATTCATTGTATTTTTAAAACTGAAATCATACTCTATTTTAAAAGTAGAACCTACACATATGTTAAAACAAATCAGTTAAATACAAGTATATGAGTATTTTAAAATGAAATATAATTTATCTAGGGTGTTTTTATAGTAATAAAAACCTTGTATCTACAAAAGAGGAAAACAGTGTTTTTAAATAAATATAAAATAAATGATTAATTGCTATACCAAAAAGGAACACAAACTCTGGAAAGAGTTGGAAAAATACAGATACCTTCTTAATAATAACAAGAAAGGTGAAACATTAAAGCATTTTCAACCCTTCAATTATCTTTAAATGTTAGATATTTTTATTATAATTTATAAAAATTCAATTCAGGTTTCACAATGATTGCTGAAGAGCATCATCTTGCACTTTGGTATTCTGTCGGTATTAAACATATGCAAAAAGAGTGTAAAAAATCTTGTTCTAATTTTACAGTTCACATTATAAAGTAACACAACATATACAGGTACAGTATGTGTGAATAACGTATAAATGATATGCAGTATATTAAAAAAGATATGAGATGTAATCAACATTTTAAACATTTAATTTTTCAATCTGACAATAATTTCATTCTGGATGAATCACTCTGAAAGATTTTGCCATACACAATTAATCTGAGAGCCTTTCTAAACCAGCTGTAGAAGAAACCATAAATAAGAGGATTAAAGGTGGAGTTCATATAACCAAACCATGCAAATATGTCAATGAGTAATGGTGGCGTTGAAAAATTTATTAAAGGATCGATAATGTTACATAAGAAAAATGGAGACCAGCACAGCAAGAATACTCCTACGACTGTTGCTAGTGTTTTTGCAGCTTTTGTTTCTCTTTTTTTTGATGCTACATTTCTCTTTTGTTCTGCAGTTTGGTTAAACTGTGCTGCATCTTGAATTGATCTAGCCTGTCTTTGTGCTACACTGAAGATTTTTATATAAATAACTATCATAATAAAACCAGGGATATAAAAGGAGAACAAAGAGGATACAAGACCTGATGCTTCATTTTGCAGGAGGAGGCAGCTCCCAACACATTTGCTCTTCTCATAATATAGATCTTCAACCCCTATTAGGTTTAATTCTAAGTATACAATAAGAAATCCCACTGCCACAGATAGAATCCAGCAAAACAAGATTAAGTGTATGGTCAAAGACATTGTAATCTTACTTTTATATGTTAAAGGATGGCACACTGCATAATAACGGTCAATTGATATGAAGGATAAATGCAAAACAGATGATGTACAAAGTGTAATGACTACACTAAGATAAAACCTGCAGAAAGCTTCTCCTAAATACCAACAGGTTTCGATTAGCTGAACTGCTATAGGTGGCATTACAAAACCCCCTAAAAGTAGATCTGTGACAGCCAGTGAGAATACAAGAAAGTTTGTAGGTGAATGAAGCTGAATGAAGTGTGATATTGAGATGATAACGATTAAGTTTTCACATACAGTGATAATGATGATTGCCCACATTACTGTATACACAATAGCATATGTATGAATTGAAAGGACATGTTTTTGACAGGAGTTGTTCAATGACTCATAGCAGAAGTGAATACTTTGTAGACTTCCACTTTCATTAAAATTCATTTTATTCTAGATCACTTTGAAGATACCTATAGGAGAGAGGAAAAATGTGAATTAGAGACTGATTCTGACCTTTAAAAACATGTAATTAAATCCTGAAAACATTTAGCAATGTAGATGATTTTCAGATGCTTACATTTTTGAATCACTGATAAAGTAAAAAATCTACATTTAACTACGGAAAGAAAATGTCATTTAATCAGCAAAGATGCCTTAATTTGTACATACAGAAACACATAACACATGTATTATTTATGATTTTCTGTATTCCTCTAGTCCTCTGTGAATGAATATGTTGTAATAGTACAATATACATGTTCAGTCTATGACAAATATAAAACGGTGGTCATATTTTCATGCTAGATACTGTATGCAAATGATGGCATTTGTAGGGCCACTGTACACATGAGTGCAATTAAAGGAGCACACATCAGGCTTGCCAAGTAAACTGAAAACCAGACTTGGTCAGTGCAGAATGAGCTTATTGTCCTCGTATTACTGCTACAGCATATACACACTACAGAGTGTGGTCATTGGTCTCCTTGAGGTCATGTGGTTAGCCCAACAAATGACTGGTGAGATCCAAAGTGAGAGTGTGATGGATGTCCTTGTTGCACAATCTCATCCCTCTTAGGACAAACATAGTAGGTTCAGAAATCAACACTACTGAAGTACTGGTGGATTTAGGATCATCCCACAAGTAAAACACATTATCCAAAAGTCATCTATACAGATGTATTTCCTTTTCTGGATCATGAATCCATAATAAACTATTACATAAAGTTAAGTACTATGTTTTTTGTTTGCTCATGATCTGCCAATTTACTTCTGTTTTCTTACTGTACTGTTTGAGGTCTGTCATATTACAGTGAGGCTCTTGATAGTATCCACTTCTCAAATCGTTCCAAAAATTTAGACTATGGTATTTGTTGGCTTGTCTAACACAATCACGTTTTTGCTATGTATCCCTCACATGTTTGTTTTGTTTATGTGCTCATCAACATCTTTATGAAAGGTTAGCTTCTTCCCCAGTTTTGCATTTCAACCTTTTCTTTCTTTCACGACATGATTATGTGCTCTCCAGTGTTGTTTTGCACCATCCCATACAGCCCATCTTTTGACATAAAGCCATACATATCCTTTTGAATTTAAATGGTCCTTCAAAGGCTATTTGTTGTCCAAGAGAGCAATTAGGAAAGTTTATTTAAGTAATCTGATTTTTTTTTCTTTAAACAAAGAACAGTTGGTCATGCCACTGTTAATTTCAAATGTCTGGTATTACAATAATGCATATATTAATGTTTATTCAACCAATTTCTCTAGTTTTTTATCTGTATTATTTTTCAGCAATTGTAATCATTCTTCTATATTTCTATTCTATAATTCTACTGTATATTTGGAGAGTATGTTTTACAGTTAAAAAGAGCAAGTTTTAAAAAATCCATCATGATTTCAAGTTTTAGGCTAAAAGATTAAACGTTTGAAAGGTTATGTACATTTCTACAGGTGCTGTGTAAATTAATTGTAAGAAATGTAAGCAGTATGTCGAACAGCTGCTTCACAGTACTAGGTTTCTCTCTTTAAATTCTAGGTAAGCCATCTAATGTTTGTATGTGGTCTGTCTTCATGTGAAGTCCCAAACATTTCTGATTCACTCTTAGTACTAGGCTGTACTGTGTTAGCCATTATGAATGTAGTGAGAAGTCAAGCAAAATGACACCTTTTATTGGCTAACTAAAAAGATTACAATATACAAACTTTTGAGACAACTCAGGCCCCTTCTTCATGCAAGCGAAGGGGCCTGAGTTGCCTTGAAAGCTTATACATTGTAATCTTTTTAGTTAGCCAATAAAAGATGTCATTTTGCTTGACTTCTCACTGATTCACTCTTAGTAAAATACATATATTAATGAATTCCTGATCTTAACTTTACTTACATTTTACCTCAAAATGTTGTTGGGGAAAACTAGATTGAAATTTTTTACAATATTACCTTCTGTCCATTAGTTTAACTTCTTAATCTTTGTCAAGGCTATACATTTTCTATCAGTTTTTAGGGAATCTACTTTTAAGTAATAGCTGAGATCACAGCTACAATGGATCCAATAGACATCCTTTATTACATTAGATCTGATGGGGCACCTACCATATAAACAGTCTTGAGTTCACTTTGACAAACTCTTAGAACTTAAATTTTTGCTTGAGCTTATGAAGGCTGGGATCATTTGCATAACATAGCTGTAAAACACACACTTTATTTCAATCAACACAAACAGAATAGCATAGCCCATCTTACATCCTGTTTTGTATCAATAGAAAAGTATCAAAATATCTGGATAGTTTAAAAGTCTTTGAAATGATAATCTTATTATTCATTAAATAGGAAGTTTTATATAGAAATACAATTAATGAAAGAATTATATGATCTACTCATCTCCATGGTAAATAAACTGCCAAACAGAGTCTTAGTTACACAGTAAAAAACAGAGAACACAACATAAATGGCAAAGAAAGAAACTACAATAAATTCCATACCAGTCCCTTTTGAGATATGCATAAATAGAGACCAGGGTAATAAAACTTCTCCATTGTCTATTGGCAAAAGAAAACAAAATACATAATGAACATGCTAACACAAACTGTTAGAAAGCAGTTGAACTCTTACTTGAAATAAACATCCGTGGGGTGGTGCCCTGTCCAGGGTATGTTCCTGCCTTGCATTCCTGGGTTGCAATCTTACTCAGGATTAAGCAGTTTGAAAAATGGATGTATGGATGGATCATTTTATGACATGTCTGTGGAAACTCTAGTTTTACCATAATGACTTAAATTTGGTTCTCATCTAAACTTTGACAGTTATTTTTCAGAACTTAGTTGCAAAGACAATGAATTTAATTTTTGTACAGTAAAACAGTAGGACAGCATTAGAAAATAATAAAAAATGGAAAAATAACACTTTATTGAAGCTACATATTTCAAACAATTTTTTCAAATAATTTACCTGCTAATGTGAGGCTTCTTATTAAAAATAATTAATTGATTAAATAATCTTCAGCATAATGATGTCAGTGAGGACTTCTTCCCTAGAAATAACTATAAAAATGAAAAAATAAACTATGATTATTATCCACCACAGTAGCTATCATACTTTCAGCATTATAAAACAAAGTATTGAAGTAGCAGCATAAATAAATAAACTGTAAAATATGAACTCTAGGTTACAGCTAACACATGTTCTTATAAATTAATAATTATAAGTTAAAGAAAGCA
The DNA here is from genome assembly GCA_026402145.1 of Polypterus bichir lapradei. Taxonomy (NCBI): domain Eukaryota; kingdom Metazoa; phylum Chordata; class Cladistia; order Polypteriformes; family Polypteridae; genus Polypterus; species Polypterus bichir. The sequence goes on from JANRMT010062791.1 coordinate 113,104,085, forward strand.
TTTGCTGATTTTTCTTTTTTCCCACAGAGTTTATTTGATTGTTTTATCTTTAAGAAGAACTTGACTTTATTATACTTTTTATCCATCCATATATTAAAGACCTGAGTTCAATTTTACTTATGTCAAGGGTCTGCTCAGTCAAAATATGATTCAGGGGACGTGTACTTTCAATTCCTCCATTGACTATTATTTAGATATTTTTGTAATTATTAGATATCTGACACCTTTGAATAACCTTCTGGTATTTGTTTATTTTTCTTGACTAGCTTCAGTTTTGAAAATCAGGTAAATTAATTTTGAATTGCTGTATCATCACATGTATAATAATCCTCTCTTCTGTTTAAAACTATTCTTTAAAAGAACTGTAACCAATCTAAGAACATTATTTGCACAATTGTCTTATGTCTTGTTCAGTTTAATTCTATATTATTAGTATATATTCTTATATAGGACTCTTCAAAAGTTCAGTATTTCATTTATTTTATTCAATTTTGTACTGCGAAGAACATTAGAAATTTTCAGTTAAGTTAAAAATCTTTTTGCATTCTATGATTTATCTGTTTGTAAGTTGAAGATGATCAAATTAAAACAGAAAGTTACCATTAAATTAACAATATTATATCTTATAATATATATCAGCCTCAAACTGTTTAGTTTTTTCACTTTACTTTTCAATATTCTGTGAAAGGATTAATCATACTTTACGGATGAAGCAAGAGTGAGTTTATGCTAAATTTAATTCATCATTTTTGGAAAAAAATTTAGACCAGCTAGAGATTTTTGACTTACTTTTTTTAGAACTTATTTGCTATTTATTTATTTATATATAGATTTTCAATGTTAGCTCTGCTATTTGTATTTTTTAAAAAATGCTAATCCCATTAACTGGCCTTTATAATAGTATGTCTTGGTTTACTATAGTCTCTTTTCAAAGAAAACTAAAGTACTTACCAAATGTTTTATTTTTAATATATAGCTTAAATTAAGATAATTACATTTACAGTGACATTACATTGCCATTACTGAATCAGTTAAACTGTACAAGATAAATGCTAAACAAGCTCACCTCAGTTTTACTTCTTTCATGCTGCAGCATATTTTATAACTTAAACTGTTCTAGCTGTAAATCCAAATAGTAGCACAACATATGCCATTATTTTATAATGTATACCGCGAGGCTTTCCACATTTCCCACTAGTCAGCAACCATCATATTTATGAGAAACTGTCCCTTGTGAATGTTACTTTAATTAGTGCACTTGATTAATTGAGGTAAGTGTTGATATAGGAAACCACAGTAGTAAGAAGATTATTCTGAAATAGATTTTTGCATAAACACTGAAAAAACTAGTTTTTTGAAATTAATATTTTTATGGTAAGTGGATACAAGAAATGTATTCATGTAAATCAACAAATATAGACTATAATTACATTACCATTCATTTTTCAGCAGTACAGTATAGCATCAGCTCATTTATTTTCAGTTAGGTTTAGTACAATTTGTTGCGTGATTGCAATTGCTTATACATGTTCAGTTTACACAGATCTTTAAATTAAATGCAAATATTACACAATGAACCAAGTATTTCAAACTGTATTTAACATTAGCCAAATTAGTTACATTAAATGTACTGGAATAACTTAGGTTAACATATTTTTTGTACTTTTGTACTAGTTTACTTGAATTGACCACTGTTAAAAAATAATTTAGTTAAACCCAGTAACTGAAAGTTAACTGAACAAAATGTAAATTTGTGACAACATGCATACTATCACATTACATGACAACCTCATACACCCAAAACAGAAATGCTAGTTTATAGACATGTTATTTCTACATATTAGTTAAGATAGCAAATCATCTGATTCTTTGGAGACCAATTGTTCAAACACATCATTATTCAATAAGATTGCCAAACAACCAATTATACCAGATAATGTAATTATATATTAAATAGTCACCTGTTATTACACATAGAGGTAAATGCTAATCTTGTGATGTATGCATAGCCAGATTAATACATAGGTTTATGTGGTCTTAAGCCTAGGCCCCAAGGTGTGTATGTATACACGGCTGTGACTTTAAAAAATATCATGACTTCTTTTAAATTTTCTAATTTAGTTCTGAGTGCTTAAGTTAAACAATTAAAACAAAAATCATACAACATTCATTTAAAATAACCAATAAAAACACGTGGAACTTGTCTAACTCAGTGGTTCACAAAGTGGGCTATCCTTGGGAAATTCTAGGGAATTGGAAGGGGCTCCACACTTTTGTAAAGGTGTATGCAGTAATGGCATATGCAGCACTTCATTGTGTAAATAGTTTTGTTTACCGTCTTGTAGATAACAATGTTACATTCACTATAGCTTCTTCCAATTCCTGGTATTTTTCATCAGTGTATCCTGTTAAAAAATAAATAAATAGACAGGTTATGTTGAAAAAACAGATCTAATAGATTGATCAGAATGCTTTGCTCAACATGAAGATAATAAACATAAGGCAAAGAGTAAGTACTTATTAGTAAAGGAAATAAAACAGCATGAATATGAAACTGATAACTTCAAAATTAACACATATTACTGAAGTTAAGCAAGAGTGAAAGCGAAGGTCTACAGGATGGTAGTGAGACCAGCTATGTTATATGGGGTGTAGACGGTGACACTGACCAGCAAGCAGAAGACAGAGCTGGAGGTGGCAGAGTTAAAGATGCTAAGATTTGCACTGGGTGTGACGAGGATGGATAGGATTAGAAATTAGTACATTACAGGGTCAGCTCAAGTTGGATGGTTGGGAGACAAAGTCAGAGAGGCAAGATTGTGTTGGTTTGGACATGTGCAGAGGAGAGATGCTGGGTATATTGGGAGAAGGATGCTAAGGATAGAGCTGCCAGGCAAGAGAAAAAGAGGAAGGCCTAAGAGAAGGTTTATGGATGTGGTGAAAGAGGACATGCAGGTGACGGGTGTAACAGAACAAGACGCAGAGGATAGAAAGATATGGAAGAAGATGATCCGCTGTGGGAACCCCTAACGGAAGCAGCCGAAAGAAGAAGAAGAAGAAGACTGAAGTTAAGGCCCTATCCACTGTGTTTTGTCTTCTTTGCGTATGGCAGTTTAAAATCATAAGACATTAATAAACAAGTCATCACACATAGCAAAAGAAGGGGGAAATTCTTTAGTGAGCGAGTTACATGGTCAATCAGAAATCTAAACTGAAGAAAGTACATTTTCTTATCAAGCACAAGCAAAATGCCATGAATTTGAAATCTGCAAGGGCCTCGCTCATCCAGGTGCAATTGCAGCGAGTAAAGTCATGCAAAGTTACTAGCCAGCTTGAAAAAGTCCCTCTTCTTGTGATACATTTACATTATGCTTTGACTTGGCACAAGACATTTTGGTTCTGTTGAATGTCTTGCAGAGTGAAAAATTTGCACTTCGGTAAATCAGTTGGTATAAGTGGGTCTGCTCAGCTACTTGTATTTGTGAAATAGTGCTTTGATGAACACACACTTATTAAAAGAGACAGCATATAATTGGGGGTTAATACTGCCACTTATAAATTTCATGTTACTAAAGTTTACAGGAGAAGAAAGTTTGAGAATTCTGGTCGAACTGATCAACTTAAGGAGAGTTCTAAAAGGAGTGTACAGTGTCCGAAATTCACATGGCCGCATTTAACATGCAAAGTGGATGATATTCTGTTTTATTTTAGGTTTTGGCATGACAGTTTATGTGTTTCGGTGACATGTGATATCACTGTTATTTGCTTGACTTTTTTCTTTTCTCCCTTTTACATATTTGTTCCCCACTTTTGGGGTCTTTTACCAAACAGAAGCCAAGGGTAGAATGTACAGAGATGTTATAAATCATGGGTACCCAGATTAGTTAATCCAGCCTTTGACATTGGGGGTGCAATAGGTTTGAAAGACTATCTTTATTAAACTGTGTAACTAGTAAATTGTACAGGAAATTGACACTTACAGCCTTGATACATGATAATTTTGAGTAAAATCAATTAAAATTACCTTTGTAATGACAGCAATATTTTTTGACTTGGGTTTGGAATTCATTTTACTGTTTTTAGTTGCCTTCTATTGAGAGATAATCATTGCTAAATATTCCAGCCTAAAAGAAAGCAAAACCTCATCAGCAGCAGTAAAAAATTAGTAGGTATCAGAATTTGTGAAAAAGTTTTTATGTTGTCTTACAAATAGAGTTTCTGAGATAGTTAAGAAGTTTAAAATCATTTGGTATCAGTGTTGCTTACAATAAATGTGAGTAACAAAAAAATTATTAGAATAGACCAGCTGCTTTAAAGGTCTGTCTATCTGCTAAACAGCCTAAGTAATTTAAACACACAACAACAACAACCTCATTTATCTCTTAGCACATTTTCATACAAAGGATGTAGCCCAAAGTGCTTCAGAACTTGTGAAAGCAATAGTTACATTCAATGAAAAAAATAATTTAGATAATAATAATGAGTAAATACCATAAAGAAGACAAATAAAAGACCATTAATTTAAAGGGCAAATAAAGTCTCCTTCATCAACTTATTCCACAAAGAAGATGATCAGGACACAACATTCCACAGTTAAGATGCATCAACTTAGAAATGTCTAATTCATACAAAAGTAAAATACTTGTAAAGGAAATTACTCAAACTAGCCGAAGCCCACCGTAGAATACGGCAGTGTAAGAATAGGAACGGAAAACAGTGAGAAAGGAATTCAGTATAACAAAGGCTTAGGAAACCACCGTCACCGTATAACGAAAATAGCAAGGAACGAAACCAATGCCAGTGGTCGAGAGAGTACCTTCCAGTAGCAGGCTACAGAAAACATAGACATATATAGATAGACGCCGCATTCGCTGTGTTGCCCACTCGACACGATAAGTCAGCGCGCCCGAACTATTGTGAGTGGTAAAAGTGCCATTTAAACTAATACAGGTAGATGTGGTAACCGGGTTTTCTGATGAAAAAACATAACGTTTTAAACAGTATCGTTTACATACAACAGATTTCGGCGAATCGTTTACATGCAATTATTTATATCCATTTATACACTAACAATGGCAATTATTAAATAATAATTTAACTATTATTATTATTACTACTATTATTATTAAATAATTCCAACCGTATAAGTAACATTTCTCGGACTGCTTTCTTCCATCTCCAAAACATTTCTAGACTTTGTCCTGTTCTTACACAACACAGTAGTAAAGTATTGGTTAATGCCCGAGTCACCACATGTACAGATTATTGTAATGCTATTATATCTGGCATCCCACAAAAATGTATCCATCGCTTACAACTTCTTCAAAATTCTGCTGCCAGGATAATAACCTGTTCTAAATCCACTGAACATATTATTCTTTCTCAACTTCACTGGCTCCCTGTTCACTACTGAATACAATACAAAATACCGCTCTTAACATTTAAAGCTCTCCACAACCTCACTGATCTCCTACAGACTGACACTCGTCTCGCTCACTCTGATTCTCATCTGCAGCTGTACTTTCTGTACCACACATCAAACTCTGTGCTATGGGAGCTCGAACGTCTCTCATAGTGCTCCTCAACTCGGGATTTCCCTTCTCTCTCATATACATCAGCTCGATTCAATAACACATTTTAAAATTACCCTCAAAACTTATCTTTTCAAACTGGCATACCAATTGTGAATTTTGCAATGTTACTGCCAGTTATCTTTGTGTGTTTGCTAATTATTGCTGTTTGATTGAGAGCGACGGTAGACACGGAAGTAGGATTAGAGATGGCGGGCATATCCCATGGTCTTAGAGTTGGTAGGCGGGGCTCTGTGAGTTGGCGGGCATGTCTCTCTGTCTTGCGTGCGCTCTCTGCCTTGCTTGCCCTTAGTTAGAGTTGGCGGGCGGGGCTCTGTCGAGCGTATCTCATGGTCTTAGAGTTGGCGGGCGGGGCTCTGTCGAGCGTATCTCATGGTCTTAGAGTTGGCGGGCGGGGCTCTCTGTCTTGCGTGCGCTCTCTGTCTTGCTTGCGCTCACTGTCTTGCGTGCCCTTAGTGAATTATATATAGATAATGCTTAACTAGCCAACGCCCACCGTAGCATATGGTGGTGTAAGAATAGGAACGGAAAACAGTGAGAAAGGAATTCAGAAATTATCCATCCATCCATCCATTTTTCAACCCGCTGAATCCGAACACAGGGTCACGGGGGTCTGCTGGAGCCAATCCCAGCCAACACAGGGCACAAGGCAGGAATCCAATCTCGGGCAGGGTGCCAACCCACCGCAGGACACACACAAACACACCCGCACACACTAGGGCCAATTTAGAATCACCAATCCACCTAACCTGCATGTCTTTGGACTGGGGAGGAAACCGGAGCGCCCAGAGAAAACCCATGCAGACACGGGGAGAACATGCAAACTCCATTCAGAAATCAAGAAGAAATAAATACTTCTTGAAAGATGCAGTGTGCATATAGAATTTCCGGCGAAGCAGGATTACATGTGAAAGTGATGAATAAATCAGGCTTTCCGAATTTACATACTATGGCCATGGCATCCTGATAGTTTTGTTGCATGTATCTTGGACTTCCTGGAAATGTGGATGGTAATATGATCATTTTGCCTACACGAATGTTGTTATTTTCAGTGTTTGCTTGCAGTGCGTCTGAAAGTCCTTTGTATTGTTCCATGCGCAGATCATGCTGATGTAATCTGAAATGTTTGAGACACGCACCCTCTGTTTTAACATACGCATCTAGGACGTACTGTTGGAATAGTTTGCTCCTGGAGTGCAAAATACTAAATGTATTCCTCATTGCTAATCTGTATGTGTAAAATTGGCATTGAGTAAGCCTTATTCGCTTGGCGGTTCTTTTATCGGGAACATGTTGTAAATCTTTGTACCAGCCAATGTCTCCGTAAGGGAAAAAAATGTGTGTAAACCATAGAATCGCAATTCATATTGAGCGTGGAAATCTGTTTACAGGAGTTGCCTCTGGGATAGATGCAAATGTCAGTTTCGGCAGGCGTTTCGCCATCTCCGACGAAAATCGCTGCAACATCAGTGTGACATGTCGGGGCATTATCGTCGTAAATCCTGCCTAGGGGTTTCCTTGAAAACCATTCATACAGATGCTGTTGGATTGGACTGAGCGATTTCATGCATGTGTTTATATGATTTAGCGAAGGAGTTGATGGTTCTGGGCATGGAATCTAGCTGGAGAAGTACATTTTCGCTTCATGCAGAATTTGCTTTATTTTTTAAGCGTACTTTAGTAGCTTGCGCTGTGTCAAAAACATACAACTGTCCATATCCTGGAGAGGTAGAAGTGTTACCGTATAGTGGAGAGTGCTGAACTGACCTCTCTGAATGAATAATTCCAAATATCATATACACCTATGTCTCTGTTTTTTTTTTGTTTGTTTGTTTGTTTGTTTTTGACATCATAGACCATAAGGTGCATACAGCATGAGTAGGAACACTCAAAAAAACTGAATTTAAAAAAAATCAGTTGACAGTGAGATATAAAGAAGGCAGATTCACCAGCGTTTGTGTGTCAGCTTTTTTCCCTCCAGGTCAGAGAATATCCAGTTCCCTTGCCTCAAAACACCACTCACATCTACAGTTACTCCCAGTTTCAAATAAAAACTAACAGCGTCAGCTCCCCTTAGTATGTATCGTGATTGTGACTGAAAGAATAAAAGTGAAAAAAAAGGTAACTTTCACAAGTCCTACAAATGCACACCGTCTGTTACAGACGCAAACCAAATGTATGTGTGTACTGTATAATATTAACAATAAGAGCAGCTCACTACTGAAAACGGCAAATATAGCAAGCAGTCAGGATCGAACCTGGGACTCGTGATTACAAGTCAGTAAATCTTACCGCTATTCCACAGAAGCTGTTGTCTTATCCTTGAACCTTTTGTGAAAGTGTTTATTTGATCTTTGGACTTCAGGCTTCACACATTATATAGTTTATTTGTACATTTTGTCATTTATTACTAAAATATGAAAAAACATTTCTGTTTTAACAATGTGTTTACACAGAGTATTGTACAAATGGAACACACATGAAATGCATGTGTTCTAAATAACGATCTATTATTTCCCCTCTAAAACTCCAGCACTTCACTCCCAGATAATCAATCAAGGCATGAGCTGGGAGAACTTTGCGAATGTTCTGCAGCTGTAGGGGGATTGAATAGCAGGCAGCTTGCTGCTTGTCTTTATCGGCACATTTATGGACAAAAGACACTGACGGAGAGGTGCGAATGGATTTAAGGTGGGCCGAATCTACAAGTTTTTTCGTAGGCTCTGGTAATTCTAGTGTTAAATGTAGGATGACAGGAAATGCAAAGCAAGAAATGTTGAACAAATAACTAAAACAGAAAATTTTTTATCTTACAGTAAAAATGCTGATGTGAAGTGTATAATGTGTGAAGACTGAAGTCCAAATATTAAATAAACACTTTCACAAAAGGTACAGTATAACAAAACAAGTGTGGTTTTATTCAAGAATATAACCAAAGAAAAAAAATCATTCTGTTTACATGTTGCTGTCAATGAGTAAAAACCCAAGCCCTGTGCTCATGTGTTCGGTGATCAGCGCAAGGTCAGCAAACAATTGAAGAAATGGTTTTCTACACACATTTTAGGACTAGAATTAAGTGCTTCTTCGAAACAGGAGCATCATACTGTTGGCTTCTTTTCCACAAAGTAAGCTTCCTTAGTGACTTTTTCAAACTTAATGTGTGTCCTCCTCAGCAGTGGGTAAAAACTGAGATGCGGTGCAATCTCTTGTGAACAATGTATTCTTTATATTGATCTTGTTTCTTTTTTTTCAGATTGCTGTGGCAACCTTTAAGGGAACAAACAGTTCTAGACTTAACTTTAAATGAGATATGGGTATAACTGTTTCTGATTGTTGACTTCTGGAAGTTATTGGTGTAGACTGTTGTTAGAACAGTCATGGATAGCTATGAATAACACTTTCTCATTCTCTATTTCTTCTCATTATTGTCTTGTGGCATTTCACACTACAGTTAAACAAGTTACATCTTCAGGAATGTGGATTAATATGTCATTCCATTGCCATTGATTGGAAGCTTATCCCTGTTTACCATGGATCTGATGGACATCCTGGATAATGGACTCCTTGTCGGGGAGACTGCAGTTTATGAGACTCAAGGACTGATATGGATGGGGATGATTTGCCGTGGGAGTGTTTTACATCCATTCCATTGTAACAGTAGGGGGCACTAACGCTCCCTTGAATCCTCAGGTACCACGCCAAACACCGGGTAAAAGTCCAATTATTATTGTTTTTATTATAATAACATGCACCAAGCACCCTACTCTCCACAATACTCATTAATTATTCACAAGACTACAATAACCAATCCTCCAACTCCCAGACGCGTTGCCACCCTTCCACCCAGCTCAGCTCGTCGTCTGGGAGTTCCCAGAGTTCTTATATAGTTCCTGACCCGGAAGTGTTCCCATCCTTCAGTCCAAGATTTCTTATCACTTCCGGGTCAGATAAAAAGTCCTTTTCTTCCCCCGGAAGTACGTCATTCCTCCTGTTCATGTGACTCGGATGTACTTCCGGGTACGTAGTACCCGTAATAGTAGTCCCTGGTTCTCCCTGCAGCCACCCCTGGTGGCCCCGATGTTATCCAGCAGGGCTTTACAGGAAAACTCCATAGTCCATGATGCCCTGCTGGAATTTGAAGCATCTCCATGTCGCAGGGAGGGCTCCCTCTGGAGGCCTGGGGGTACTGGCCAGGATAAATGGCCGGCCATGGACCACAGTACTCCCCCCCCACCCCAGCGAAGAACCAGAGTTCGAAGTGGCCAGCCCCGCGAGGGACGTCTTCCTTCAAGAGGCTGTATTGGTCAGGCCTCGGCAACGTTCTGCATATTCCCGGGAGAACCTAGGGGGAACATTAAATAAATTAGACTTCCTTTCCCCTGTCCCCTGAGGACAATCTCTCCATAAGTGGCCCGGCCTGCGGCATTCATAGCACAGCCTCACTCCCCTTGTTCTTATCCCTCTGTGGGACTGAAAACACTTTGGAGTCTCTGGCTCCGCCCCTTTTCCTGCTGAGTAGGCGTCACCAGCCACCTCTGCTACTTCAGCGCCCCTTTTTACCTTATCAGGAGACCCCTTTGTCTCAATTGGGATCTCCTTTTTACTCTGGGGCTTGTCTACAGTTTGAGTCTCTCTATGGGAGAGAGAGAGCCCTTTCACTGTCTGCACGCCCTTTGATTTATTTGTAATCGGAGGCGGCGTCTTCAGCACTGCATCACTCAGAGAGACAGCACTTTTCAGCTGCTCCGATTCGATCGTCCACCGCATCAATCATGACGGGAGACTCCCGACCAAATCGCTGTAGGTATTCCTGTACCCTTTTCAGCGGCACTTCGGCCGTCACTCCCAGCTCCTCCACCCGTTTCTTCACGTCCGCCAACACCTGGAAGAAACTGTGTACGGGCTCGAGCAACTTCTCGAGATCCCACAGTCCCACAATGTCATTTAATTCGGCCAGAGGCAGGCTACAATCATCACTTGCCTTACCTTTTGGCCGGGAGCCAATGAGCACGTCCACTCATGGCACATGCTCGGCTGGGTTGCGCACAGCCTCTTGGCATTTGGAGTTTTTAGAGGGTCAGGTGGCCGCCACCGGCCGACTGTGATCCGCCTTTTCTACTTTGACGGGACTGTTCAGTCACGTCTCGCTCCTCTTTACCTTTATTTACCATCGGCGCTGCTTCGCTCGCCTCCCCCTTCCCCTTCAGGGAGCTCGGTTCTGTCGGGGAAACATTAACCTCACCAATGGACCGAAGTTGACCTTCTCCTTCCCGAAATCCTTCGGGTGCGATCACGTGTCCTGTTTCAGGGAATAGGCAGGTCTCTTCCTGGTCAGGTGACACCGTGTTTTGCTTATGGTTTCCCCAGCCTGCCCCAGAATAGTGCACGTGACTGTTTTCGCCGAATGGGCTTCTCCCTTGAAGACTCCTAGAATGGCTCGGCTCCTCGCTATCACGGCCATCTTGCCCGGGTATGAGGTAGGCATCCGACTCACCGTCTGAGTTCTGCAGACAGGCCTCTGAAAAATAAGTAAAGAAAGTTCCCGGCGCCTCGGGCGTCTTTCCAGTACATACCTCTGACTTTTGTTGCTGAAGCTCTTGCCTGGCTGGGACGCCTCCATGCTGGGAGGACCAGGGGAGCAAGCGTGGCCAGAGCATTACCTCCCCTAGAACACTAGATGGCAACCCCCCTGGGTGCCTCAGACTCCCACAGGGCTTCATGGGAGTTGGAGTGTGGTGTAGCCCTGTTGGGATTCACAGGTGCCGCCAGGGGGTGCTGCAGCAGGAGCTGCTGATCCCTTATGGGTAGTTCTCCTGCCACACCCGGAAGTGCTGCTGAAAACGTGTAATCAAGCACCTGGAGCACTTCCAGGTGCATTATAAAAGGAGCCAGCAGCCACTACTCGGGGAGCCAGAGTTGGGAGGAGAAGCGACAAAGCTTGACTTGAGGATTGAAGGAGGAGAAGGAAAGAGTGAAAAAGAGACGTGATATTTTTCTGTGCTTGTGCTTGGACTGTGTTATGCTTGTGGGGAATGGGGAAGGTGTTTCCCACAAGGGAAAAAGAAAATAAAATCAAAAGTGTGCATTGAACTTGTGTCCCACGTGTGTCTATGTCGGGTTCTGCTGGCCTGTGTCGGGTTCACCTGGTGGGCCACACTCTTCTATCTATTTTTATTTATTTATTTACATATTTTTACTATTACTAAAGTGTTACTCTGCTGACCTAGCTCTATTTCTCATGGGTAGGATTCAATTTGTTTCAAACCAGTTTTGTTAAACTTGACTTGCATGTATGGAATGTTTTTTGATTTTAATAACATAAAATATACATAAAAAATATTTTAATTCAGGGGCAGCAAGCTAAAGAATTTATAATGAACTACATTTATATACAGTGTAACAGATGCAAAAGCAGACAGCAAAAAGGTTTGGGGTTTTCCGGCCCCGTATATTGTAGACGATCCACAATAAAAATGAAAAAAACTGGTCAAAACACATAAACTAAACAGTTCATATACGCGACGCCGAAACATGGTGTCGGCGGCCATTTTATGAGGGAGGAGCCGGAAGTGGAGGAATGCTGGGAAGGAGCCGTGAGGGAGGATGGGATTGATGACGTCAGGACAAAATGGAGGAGGAAGGGCGGAAGTAACGTACTGCGGGCAAACCCGGCTTATGGTGGCGGAGCGTCTCTTTTCCTGAAAGAAAACAGAGGGAGAAAGTTAGTACCCCGCCATTCCCTGCCGGCGAATGTCTTTCCAGGTGTGTTCAAATCCGTCCGCGGTCTCCTACTCGCGCGTGCGTGACAACAGTTTAACTACAATGGAAACGTATATTTGTTATCCAATTAGTACAAACATTTGAAACAGTCTCCTGAATATTAAAATGTGTTTTTTTTTTGCACATGTATGGTGATAAACAAAATTACATTCAAAATAGATTATAATTTTAAAGATTATAGCCTCACTTTATTTGAAAACAATTTATTGATAGTTCATTTTATCAAGTTTAATTTTTAAATCAACATTATAATGTCTGTAGACTTTCACGCTTTAGTTTCACTTAGATAGATAGTTAGTCCAGAGCAGGGTTGTTGGTGGGACTGGAGCCAGTGCAAGCAAGCACAGGGAACAAGGTAGGAACAAACCCTAGGCTGGGCTCCAGTCCATAGCGAAGTCAGCACACAAACACTAGGGCCAATTCACCTAACCTGCACGTTTTTGGACAGTGAAAGGATCTTGAAGCTCCTGGAGGAAACTTACACAGACAGGAGGAGAAAATGCAAATTTGCCAACTGATGACAGCATAACACTTAAAATGTATCATTGCATATTATAATTACTATAACCATGAAAGAAGCTCATAATGCATTTGTGTGCATTAGTGTACAGAAATGAACATATCTCAACCAGTTACAAGTGTGCTTTTCTCTATGTATTCTCATGACACACAATAGAAATCATCCTTATTGACTGCATCACATCCTGGTATAGAACTAGCTAAGGTAGTACAGAATATTGACACCAAACTGCCTTCTGTTCAGGACATATACCACACTCACTGTCTTATAATTGCAATCCGCACAATTAAAGACATTTTCCATCTTGCACAGCCGACTATCTGACTATTGCACCTGTAAATTCAGGGTGTTGTAACATAACAGTGTGTATAAATGTGTAATACCTGTACATGTAGGGAA
>JANRMT010062791.1:113117774-113139190 GCA_026402145.1 Polypterus bichir lapradei
TATATATATATATATATATTGTAATTAAATTGTATTTATGTATATAAACATTCAAGTTCCTTTTGTTTTTGGTGGTAGGTCTATAGTAACTAGCTTAAACAAATGTAGCATTTATTAAGATAAGGATCAATGGATGACACAACAGTCATGGAGATAAACTGGAAAATTAAGGCAGCATTTGTGGAAGGAGTTAACCAGTAAGATTTCTGTAAACAGTAATTAATGTATATTGATTTTCCCATCATTTGGACTGACATTTTTCGTATTTGCTTTTAAATACTGCCATCTACTGGACTTTTTCTCCACAGTTGTGAATGATAATACTATTTATCTTTATTTGTGATATATAATATTGTTAGTCATGTTACATGTGTTGTATTTGTATCTCAGTTTTATTAATTTCATCTTTTAATGCAAAAGTAAGTTTTCATTTTTTATAAATATTGTTATTTTTTATTTCTAAAATGTGAAATAAAGAAAAAATTTCAGGACTAGTTCTGACGATTGTAATTTTGAAATTATGCATTCTTGACTTTTTGCATGAACCCACTACTGAAATTACTTAGTTAATATTCTGGAATTCCTCAGGTTTCCTAGTTGTGTTCTAGTTGTTTTGAGACAAGAACAAATGGAGTTTGTTTGGAAATTCTGTTGCCTTCACTTTCTACACATTCAATTTATTTAGGTGTTAGCTGTGCTACTTATCAGAGATGGGTTGAATTCTAAGTAATCAATGTAGACCTCAGCACTAACATTTGCAGTGCACCATCTTTCTGTAATACAATTTTGTAATACAAGCAAAGAAAATGCTTTGCATTTGTCATTACAATAGGTGGCACATCACAAACATTTATAGTAATAACATGCATTTTTACAAATGTTTATAATGTCTCTGCTATATGTCATTAGTTATGGAGATTGTAAAAGCTAATGCTAGCGATGCCCCATTAGAATAACAGTTAGATGCACAGATACATAGACACATTTATCCTTTTATCAAAGTGAATTTATTTTTTGTTCATTTGAAAGAGTTTTAAGATTCAGTCTAACTAAGAAGAGAAATTACAATGCGAGAAATCATAGTGAATTTCACCACCAAGGTTCAAGGCATATCATGTTTGCCACTTTATAGATTTTCCCAGTAGTTCTAACAGTGGAGAAGTTCATACTGGACCTCAGGTGCTAAGAAGCAGTTTGATCTTTAATTAAACAAAAATACAACCGAATAAGTTAATGTCTTTGTTAATGATTCTGTTCAATATCACTACTTTCGATCTCAGTGCTCATTAAGAAGTTTTTAATTCAATATACTGTACTTTTGCATAGTGCTTTTCACAGAAAAGTGTCTCAAACCAGTCATAGACTTATTAATTTGATATGTTATATCTTTCATTAAAAACCTGAAATACTGGACAAGGAGGAAAAGGAACAGCAGCACACACAAACTAATGCAGGACAGGAGCTGAGTTGTAAGAAGACCTGGTGAGATTATAGGAGTGCCGACAGATGTTGCCCTTAAAGATGAGCATGGAAAACTATACCACCCAAAACTGTACTGTTTCCCAAATTTTCACTAATGTTACTGCATTAGCTTCAGAAACCATGAGCGCTGAATGACTGAAACAAGGTGCTACCAGGAATGATGTACAGTGGACTCAGTAAATATCAGGATCCTTTCACTTTAATGCATACGTTATTTTACTGTAGATTTAAGTTTAAATGAATACATTTGCCAATTTTTCCCACCAATATAAACTAAATAAATTGTAATGGTAAAATGAAAGCATGTTCTCAGAATGCTTATTCAAAATCAAAAACTTAAATCTCTCATCTACTATATATACTGTATGTATTAAAAACCTTTACTGTGGCACTCCAAATTCTTTTCAGTTACATCCTGCTTGCTTTAATTCTTCTTGGGATGTGCCTTGTACTTAATTGGAGTCCACCTATGGCCAATTGAATTTACTGGACATAGTTTAGAAAGGCACACAGCTGTTTTTATAAGGTCCTACAAGTCCCATTGCATGTCATGACAAAAATAAGTCAAAAAGTCCAAGGACCTCTCTGTAGACCTCCTCAATTAAATAAATTGTGGTGAGGCATAGATCAGAGAAACCCTTTGTAAAGCTCTTCCCAGGAGCACAGTGTCCTCAATTATTGTGAAATGGAAGAAGTTTGGAACTACCAGGACTTTTCCTAAAGTAGGCCATCCAACCAATCTTAGTAACCAGGCAAGAAGGGCCTTGGTCAGGGAGCTGACTAACAGCCCAATGGTCACTCTTCAGAGTAAGTCTTCTGCTCAGATTGGAGAACCTGTTGAAAGGACAACCACTCAGAAGCCACTCTTGAGTAAGTGAGACTGATCAGAATTGAGAGCAGGATGAATGAAGCTAAACATTGAGAGGTCATTGAAGGAAAACTGTTCCAGAATGCATGCAACTTCAGACTGGGGTGATGGTTCACCTTTCAGCACAACAATAACCAAAAGCATTCAGCCAAGACAATGGCAGTTTACAAATACTTTACATCCAGTTTGAGAGAGCTTACAAGGCTCTGCCAGGATGGGATACACTGTCCAAATCCAGGTGGGCAAAGCTTGTAGAGACTTATACAAGAAGACTCAGAATTGCAATTGATGCCAAATGCGATTAAACAAAGCAATTAATTAAGAGTCTGAAAACCTATGCGAATGAGAGATTTGAGTTTTTGGTTTTTAGTAACTGTGCATACCTTTCCAAAAATATTTTCACTTTGTCATCCTGGTTATTGAGTGTAGACTGATAGCAATTTTATCCATTTAAAATTAAATCTAAAACAGAATAAAGTGCACAGAATGTGTGTGTAATTTGTTAATTAGACAATTTAATTTAAACAATATGTAGACTTTTATTGTTTTTAAACTGTTATTATTTTGTAGCGTGTGAACATGATGTGCATTTTTCAGGCACGCTTACATTAGCTGTAGATGGTAGCAATAGTGTAAAAATGTAAATAAACATCCTCTATATGTATTTTTTTTTTACATCAAAAGCTTTTATAGTACAATGGTAATAGTTTAACATGCTGCATCTGATATTATAATGTTTATATTCCGTGGTTCATAATATGTTACATTATAATTTTTTAATCTTTTCTAATATACACTGTACAGTAGTAAGAATGTCACTTTACATTATTGATAAAAAATACACTAATTCTACTAGTTTGTAATATTAATCTAAAATGATGTATCTACACAACTAAAATATATTGCAGGTGGTTATTTTGGAAACATTTTGATAGTCTTTATTTTTAAGAACTGTATTGTCTTTATAGTATTATGGTTAATACACTAATATTACACATTGAATCCAGATACTTCAAAGATTGATTAAAGCATTACATTTTGTTCTCTTTCGTACTTACTTTCAAGTCGGTCACACTGCAGACATAATGGGAATTGAAAAGGGCACTAGTTAGCGCTGCTGCACTTGGACCCCAAGCATACTCATTGTTTGTGTGAAGTATGCGTACACTCTGCATGCACAAAGTTTCGACTTTGAAGGTAGTGAAAGAAATATGTTGCTGGTAAGTTAAATTTGGAGTGTAATTGTTCGTGGGATGCAAAAACGTTTTCTATGTACAGATCTCTAAGTGATTTAATCCCGACATGTGTATGTTTGAGAAGGTGGGAAAAGGTGGTTCTCGTGCAGAGGTGCCACAGATAAAAGCTTCTTTATCTTAAAATACTTCCTACATTGGTTCCATATTCTGAGTGAGTGAAGCACAATTGGGTTGTTAGTGTATTGGTGATGACTTGTATTTATTGGGGTACAAAGCAAGGAATATAAAGAAGTACTGCATAATTTTATTTTTATTGCAGACCAAGCTTGTGTATGTTAGTCTATTTCTGTCCATGTCCAGGTGTTTATAGTCTGTATGTTTGCTGCCCAGTAATAAAGTTGAAAGTTGGGTAGATCCATGCCACCTTCTACCTTAGGTCTTTGTAGTGTCACCCTTTGGATACATAGATATTTAGAATTCCAAATAAATGAGGTCTAATTTCTTAAAAAATGATCTACAGATGTATATTGGAATAGTTTGAAATAAAAAGAGAATTTATAAGCACAGGATCATTGGAATGTGTTTTTCATTTATGATGTGTGCTTATTTTTATGGAAGTATGTATTTAACAATATTTTGCAACCCACTTTGAAAAATTGACTATATTCACATTTTAGTGAATTTTTATTGAAGTAGACAGGATACAAAAATTTCAGTAATTTTCTAAACTCTTAAATTAGACAAGAAACAGCCTAATAGAAACACTCACTTCCATTTGTTGCACTATGCTCTGAGAAAATATTACTGGAACCTGCAATAAAACAATGATACCAACATAATCCATGGAAAGAGTGAAGCCCAGAAAAAGAAGAAAAAAGTAAATATCACACAATTATATGGTAGTAGTATACATAGCATCCAAATGAAGCTTTCATTCATTCAAATTGCAAAATGCTCAAGAATGAACTAAATTAAAGATATAGCACTTCCAGTACTTGAAAGGCAATGAACCGGTAACTTCCAGTATGATGCAAAAACTAATTTGTTGCAATCGTACCCAAAGTAATGCAAGCTCTAAATATCTGAAGCAGCTTGACTAGATTTTAACATAAACAATATTCACTTGCTTTCATCTCTAGCTGACCCATTCAACTAGTCCACTGACAAAAAGCAAAACATAATATTAGCAACAGAGCAGGAGGTGTGTGCCTTTTAACAAACAAAATTAAAAACAAAAGAGGTTTTTCAAGATATTGTGATTTGGTATGAAAACCAAAGGACAAAACCATTATTGTAGATAGATACAGTAGATAGATACTTTATTAATACCAAGGGGAAATTCACATAATCCAGCAGCAGCATACTGATACAAAAAAACAATATTAATTTAAAGAGTAAAAAAATGCAGGTAAAAACAGACAATAACTTTGAATAATGTTAGTGTTTACTCCCCTGGGTGGAATTGAAGAGTCACATAGTGTGGGGGAGGAACGATCTCCTCAGTCTGTCAGTGGAGCAGGACAGTGACAGCAGTCTGTCGCTGAAGCTGCTTCTCTGCCTGGAGATGACACTGTTCAGTGGATGCTTTGGATTCTCCATGATTGACAGGAGCCTGCTCAGCACCCGTCGCTCTGCCATGGATGTTAAACTGTCCAGCTTCATTCCTACAATAGAGCCTGTCTTCCTCACAAGTTTGTCCAGGTGTGAGGCATCCTTCTTTTTTATGCTGCCTCCCCAGCACACCAACGTGTAGAAGAGGGCACTTGCCACAACCGTCTGGTAGAACATCTGCAGCATCTTATTGCAGATGTTGAAGGATGCCAACCTTCTAAGGAAGTATAGTCGGCTCTGACCTTTCTTATGCAGAGTATCAGTATTGGCAGTCCAGTCCAATTTATCATCCAGCTGCACTCCCAGGTATTTATAGGTCTGTACCCTCTGCACACAGTCTCCTCTGATGATCACGGGGTCCATGAGGGGCCTGGGCCTCCTAAACTCCACCACCAGTTACTTGGTCTTGCTGGTGTTCAGGTGTAAGTGGTTTGAGTCGCACCATTTAACAAAGTCCTTGATTAGCTTCCTATACTCCTCCTCTTGCCCACTCCTGATGAAGCCCACAATAGCCGTGTCAGCGAACTTTTGCACATGGCAGGAGAGTTGTACTGGAAGTCTGATGTATATATGCTAAACAGGACCGGAGAAAGTACAGTCCCCTGCGGTGCTCCTGTGTTGCTGACAACAATGTCAGCCCTGCAATTCCCAAGATGCACATACTGAGGTCTGTCTGTAAGACAGTCCACGATCCATGCCACCAGGTGTGAACTACTCCCATCTCTGTCAGCTTGTCCTTAAGGAGCAGAGGTTTTTATGGTGTTGAAGGCACTAGAGAAGTCCAAAAACATAATTCTTACAGCACCACTGCCTCTGTCCAAGTGGGAGAGGGATCGGTGTAACATATAAATGATGGCATCCTCCGCTCCCACCTTCTCCTGGTATATGAACTGCAGGGGGTCGAGGGCGCAGTGGACCTGTGGCCTCAGGTGGTGAAGCAGCAGCCGCTCCATGGTCTTCATCACATGTGACATCAGAGCGACAGGCCGGAAGTCATTCAGCTCACTAGGACGTGATGGTGATTCAAGATGTTTTCCAAAGCCTCGGGACTCTCCCCTGTTCCAGGCTCAGGTTGAAGAAGCGCTGTAGAGGACTCCCCAGTTCCAGCGCACAGGCTTTCAGCAGTCGTGGCGATAATCCATCTGGACCCACTGCTTTGCTGGCACAAAGTCTCCTCAGCTTTCTGCTCACCTGCGCTGCTGTAATTGTGGGTGGGGATGTCTCTCCTATGCTGGTATCAGCAGAAGGATGGTTGGAGGATGTAGTACTCCGAGGTGAGAGTGGGTTAGGATGGTCAAGCCTGTTAAAGAAGTTGTTCATTTGGTTTGCTCTCTCCACGTCTCTTTCAATGGTGGCACTCCGCTTCGAGCTGCAGCCAGTGATGATCTTCATCTCATCCCACACTTCCTTCATGCTGTTATTCTGCAACTTCTGCTCCAGCTTTCTCCTGTACTGCTCCTTCACCGCCCTGAGCTGGACTCGGAGTTCCTTCTGCACGCGCTTGAGCTCATGCTGA
Source organism: Polypterus bichir lapradei (assembly GCA_026402145.1). NCBI lineage: Eukaryota > Metazoa > Chordata > Cladistia > Polypteriformes > Polypteridae > Polypterus > Polypterus bichir. The sequence continues at coordinate 113,124,448 of JANRMT010062791.1, forward strand.
TCACTGCCTTTAAAAGCTCTTTTCTTCTGGTTCAAAAGGCCCTTTATGTCACTTGTAATCCATGGCTTGTTGTTAGCATAGCAGCGTACTGTTCTTACTGGAACTACAATGTCCATACAGAAGTTGATGTAATCAGTAGTGCAGTCAACAACTTCCTCAATGTTCTCACTATGTGATCCCTGTAGGATATCCCAGTTCGTGGTACCAAAGCAGTCTCTCAGAGCCTGCTCTGCCTCAGTGGACCACTTTCTGAATGAGCGTGTGGTTGTAGGTAGCTCCCTCACTCTTGGTTTGTAGTGAGGCTGAAGCAGAACCAGGTTATAATCTGCTTTCCCAAGCGCAGGCAGCGAGGTGGTGCTGTATGTGTCTTTAATGTTTGCATACAGTAGGTCAATAGTCCTATTTCCACGGGTGTTACAATGCACATACTGGGAGAAGGCAGGTAATATTTTGTCCAGCGTTACATGGTTAAAGTCTCCAGCGATTAGCACAAGTGCCTCAGGGTGCTGCGTTTATAATTTAGCAACTGCGGAATGGATGACGTCACTCTCTATCTCTGCATTCGCTCGAGGGAAGATGTAAAGAATAACAACAATCACGTGTCCAAACTCTCTGGGCAAGTAATAGGGACGCAAACTTATGGCCAACAGTTCAATGTCCCTGCAGCAAGTGGAGATTTTAATGTTTACATGTCCAGAGTTGCACCATCTTGTATTGACATAGAGAGCGACACCCCCTCCTTTCTGCTTCCTGCAGGTACTTGCGTCTCTGTCCACTCTAACTGTGCTAAACCCGGGTACCTCCACGTTAGCATCTGGGATGTTAGTTGTTAGCCATGTTTCACTAACACACAGCAAACTGCATTCTCTGTAGATCCTAACATTTTTCATCAGTGCAGCCAGTTTGTCGATCTTATTTGGTAGTGAGTTAACATTTCCCAGGAGCACAGAAGGCACCGAAGGTTTGTAGCACCACTTTCTTGCTAGACGCTTGGCTTTTATCTTGGCACTGACTCTGCTCTCTTGATACCACCTTCTTACCTCGTCAGGTAAATAGGGAACCACACCGGTGTGCGCATTTTTTCTCAGCACTTAAAGTTGACTACTTGAATAGACGAGTCTCAGTGTGTAAAAATCCATCTCCAAGTAGTAAAAAGTGTCCAGGGAACGAGTCCACATAAAAGAAAGTGGGAGGAGTTAACAGTGAAATAAAGAAAAATAGAGGAAAAGGTAGAAAGATAAAGACTTTAAAGATAAAGTCATACACAGAGCTGCTGGAAAGGCTGCCACTCGTGTCGGCGCCTGAGTCATTATTATGACTATTATTGTAATTGGATACAAATTGTAAGGAGCTGTTTATTAGAGTATTATTGTTCAACTGGATCAAAAACACAAAGATAGAGGGTCAGTTTGAGACAAGAAGACCAAAATGTCACAATCCAAAATATCTAAACCACACTAGACAAATCCAAATCTTTGTGATGTAAATTGAAATGTCTTTGGACAGATCTCCTTATCAAACTATTATTCACCTGCACAGATTATACTTAAAATTACATGGAAGATAAAAATCTTTCTCAAGTAAAGAAAAACAATAACATACACCCACCCAAACACATCTTGAAATGTCAGCTTTCAAAGTGTTAAACTTTCATGTAGCTCTGCATGGTAGTTCTCCTCTCTTTCTCTTGGCTGGGGAATGAATTTTGCTTTGTTTTTTTGCTTTGTTAAGTTTGACTTAATTGTATTGAATGTGTATCTGCTTCTAATGAAAATTAAAATCAATTAAATAAAAAAAAACACTTCTGTGAATTAAAAACCAATTGCCTAAGACAAAATAAAAAATGTTTTTTATTCTTAACACTCAATAAGAACACTGTAATCTGGATGGATAGCAAAGAGACACAGTGAAGAGAAAGATAGACATCAATAAAGATACTTTAGACCAGAGATGGGCAAACTACAACCCACGGGCCAGATCCGACCCGCCAGACTGTTCAATCTGGCCCGCCAAATATTTACAAAATAGCCCTAAAGACTGCATTCGTTTTACCATTTTCCTGCTATACCTATCAGATTCCACTAGATGGCGCACTATTGTCTTTGCCAAAGGTGAGTCTATCCTCTCTTCACATAGATATTCTTTCTTCATGTTACCCCCAAATTGACCCCTACTTTAACAATGAATGAACCAAAGAAATGAAAAGTCGAAAGTGAGTCCCAAGTTTTTAATAAGGAGTGGGCAACAACATATTTTTTTACTGAAGTCCGATCAAAAGCCATATCTCTTATTTGCCAAGAAACCATTGTGGTTTTCAAAGAATGTTTATATTCTTCAACCAGGGGCCTCATGCATAAGACCTTGTGTAGAATTCACACTAAAACTTGGCATACGGACAAAAGCGGATATGTGTGTACACACACAAAAATCAAGATGCATAAATCTGTGTGTATGCCAACTTCCACGTTCTTCCACTTCATAAATCCCAGTCAGCTTGAAAAGTAACGCTCGTTCACGCACCTGCTGCCCCAGCTTGTCTCCTTTCAGAATTACACCTCTTTGGATATGCAAATCAATATAAATAGCCCCTTATGTTTTGTGTTCTGTGAAAAGACAATGGCAAAAGCACAGGGAAAAAGAAGAATTTCAGCGAATACCCAGTAGAGGCAAGGAAAAATTTAATATTTGTTGGTTTAAGTAGTGATATAGACAACAAAAGGAAGTTGATCGAGTATCAGGGTAGTGGACAAACTTGAAAGTTCAAGTTCAGAAAGTCACACAGTGCCTGAAATAAATAAGAAGTGGTCAGATATCAAAGTCACCATGAAAAGGTGAGTCACAAACCCACTGTCTGAGTGTCATATCGAAGCGTATTAGGGTACAGAGAAAAGAAAAGAAAAAATACTGGGACACTGTGAAAAAAGGTTGAAATTTCCACTTTAATCACGTAGTCTATTTTGTCATTAAAGTAGAACATCATAAACTTCATCTTAAAATTGTTTAATTTAATAGCTTCTCAAATCCCATCGTAACTAAACTAGCATGTTAAATGCTTCGTATTCTATGTGTGATACTATGTACTCTCATGTGTGTGAATTACTAGTTGCTTCTTAAACGGGCTTTCTCTTATGACGACAGGCCACAGAATACATTACATTCAAGATGTTACAGCTCTCTGAACAATTTAAATACTAAGATGTATACCTGATATTTTCATGATGATAGAAATTAAAGCATATATAAAGAATTGAGGCAAGGTGGGGCAGTAATAGCAACAAGCTGGCGACCTGTCCAGAGATTGTTCCTGCCTCCCGCAAGATGGAACCTTCACTAAACTAATTTATTGCAGCAGTACTGTCTCTTTCAAACATACTAACCCCCAATTCTTGTTCTTCCTTTTCTTTCTCCAAATAACCAATTGCCACACAATCAGTATTTTAATAAATTCTTCAAAACTTAAGAAACATTGAAATATCTTCTTACTACATGTTTAATTATTCCATCCATCTAACCATCCAGGGTCGCACCAGTCCCAGCAAGCATACAGCGCGAGGCAGGAACAATCCCTGAACAGAGCACCACCTCATTGCTGATGTTGCGCTACCGAGTCCTCGCATATTTAAACATTAACAATATATATTATTTAAGTGAAGTTAAAAATGTATCTGTATAATGTAATATATATACTTTACTGCATTTCATCTTAAAAATTATATCAAGAGCTCCATGATTATAGCGCCTAGAAATCTAAATCGACTTAGAAGGCGGTCGTCATCATCCGTAAATATGCAATCTCTTCTATTGAATTGAATTGAATTCCTTTATTGTTTATTGTATGGTACAATGAGATTCAATATGCAAATCCTCCATAAACTTATTTTTCTACAAAATGGAAAATAACAACAACAATAATTATAATAATAGGATAAAAACAGTGAAAATATTCAATATGAAAGCATATGTGGCTGTGGTTGTGCAATATTACAACTGTAATGCAAGTTTGCAATGAAGCAATTGTACTTACGTATAAGTACAAACAGTTCTACCAGGAGCACTTGATGGACTGATTGTGTTTATAGTTCTTGGAATAAAACTGTTTCTGAACTGCACAGTCCATACAGGAAAGGCTCTGAGGTGTTTGCTGAATGGGAAAATTTCAAATAGACTGTGTGCCTGACTGAGGTAGCATGTGCTAGAAACTATATCCAGATATTTCTCCCCGTTCTTGACACAATCTGCCGTAGTTCTTTCCTATCAGCTGCTGTACAGCTGTGATTCCATACTCAGATACACTGGGTTAAAATAATCTTGAGTGGTGTGCACTGAGAGTAACAGCGCTAAAGTGGCTATGGTATTTGGAATAGTTTGGCTATTCTGTGCACCATTATATGGTTACAGGTTGATTACAATCAGATGGTTTGAACTAAAAAACAATATGCGGTTAATTTCAGGGTATTTGATAAAACCGCGTCAGAGATGTGACTTAAAGGGAAAAATAAAGGGAAACCACACAGGAACAGTAGTACTGCTTTGATGCTGGGTGCCGCCAGTTTGCAAAACCGAGCGGAGAATTTGCATATGGCAGGGATTGAGCTGGAGTGAAAATGTGCATACTCCAAGTTTAGTTTTTATACATCATGATGTGTGCATAGAAACAGGTGTACACAACATTTTTTGTGCGCATGTATCATTTATACATGAGGCCCCTGGTCTTCTTCTTTAGCCAGTTACAGCAAATTCTCATAATGGAAAAAAACAGGACTGGCACTCCAAGACTGGTTTTGGAAAATCTTGCAAAAAAAGTTCTAGAGTTGTTTTCAGTTGGTGTAATGAAACACTCTCAGGATTGAAACTTGTTCCAAACTGAAATGCAAACACTCTACATTTAAGGACCTGTTTGCCACTTTACAAAAAATATGGAACAGCTGTATTCCTTTCAAAGATGAATCTGACTTCATTACATGACCTTCTGCAGAATTTGTTTTTGTATGTGGTGGACACCTTTATGCAAGGCAACTTACAACATTTAAGAGATAGCATAGGCTAAGTTTCTTTTGTTTTAACAATTACAGCACATGCAGATGAAGTGACTTGCTCAGGGTTTTACAATGTTAGCGGAGTGTTTTGAACCCACCAAGGTCTGAGGTCTAAAGCCTTAAACACTAGACCACACTGCCTGCCAGAACACAGGAATAATTAAAATCTTTGTATATGTTAAATGGGGATTCATGTATTCATTAAAATAAATATATTTTTAATGACCAGTCTACGTGATAAGTGAAGTGACAATAGGGTTGTCAGATCACTTAAGAAAATCTTTTCCAAATCTCACTTTTGAAGGGTGCAATTCAATTCTTTGAATTCACACGCGTACCATCTTTGCTTCTTCTTCTCAATTCATATAAGGAGTGTTGCTTTTGTTGAGTACATTACTTTTATTGCAAAGGAGTGTTCATTTATGCATATTTATTAATTTTAAACTGAAAATGGACTTCATATGTAAATTAGTAATGCACCATTTCTCAGATGTAATTACATCCCTAATCTTGAGATTACGGTTCTGAAAAGCAGCCTAAAACTGTCAACCTGGAACAGCTGGTCCATATTCTAAGTTGAGCATTTCATTTGTAGCATACTCCCGATGTTTATCACAGCACCGGACCACTGAAAACAGACGGCTTTCCCCACACATGTACACTTAACACAAACAAGAGAAATTGTATTTTGTGCATTTTTACTGGCTCAAACAACAAACACATAAAAAGTCAAACTGATTGACCTTTATGTTACTGTTCGGTTCCTTTCATTATTCATAACACCTTTTATCTTACTGCTACTTCTTTCTCAAAAGCTGGAACATAGCATCGCTGGGAACAGAATGCATTTGCCTTGAGGAGGTTAGGAATTTGGAAATAGAAAGCGATTCTGGTGGTTTATTTACATCAACTGTAAGACACTGACGATTCTAAAAAGCGCTATGATTTCAGAGTTGTGAAAATGTAAAGTGTGCATCTTAGAACTGCTTGATACAGGTAATAAAAGAAAACAAAGTGAACCGAGTGATTTCAGTGCAAGCCCAAAGAAAGCCATTTCACATTTTATGCCACTTCCAATTTACATAATGGTTATGGTTCCTTCTAGGTAGAGGAACAAGAAACCAGATTCTAGAAAAGGTACATTTGCCTCCCGTATTGGATAGTTCCGAATTCTAAAGTTACTGGTTTCTGAAAGGGTTCCAGCATTGATAAAAACGGCATTTCTCTACTTTTCAATTACACTATGGTAAGGAGGCCTGCTCATGAGAAGACATTTGGGAAAACAGCGGCTACTGCAAAACAAACTTTTAATGATATGTTTAGTTGCTCCAAAATAAATGTAATGATCTAAAATCATGTCTCCGTGCTACATCACAAGAAAATCTTCATGTTCACTGTGTTTAAAAGATGGCCTTTTTTAACTTCTTATATTGATATATAATAAGTTGGCAAAGGTTTATGGATGAACTCATTTGATATTGTTCACCAAACTTTTTTTTTTCCATATTAGGAAAGAAAGCTTTGATTAACTTGCAGAAATATGTTTTACATCATTGCTTCAAGTTTTTCATGGATTTTCAGCAACAACAACAACAACATTTATTTATATAGCACATATTCATACAAACAGTAGCTCAAAGTGCTTTACATAATAAAGAATAGCAAAATAAAAAACACAATCAGAAAAAATAAATCAGCATTAATTAACATCGAATAAGAGTAAGGTTCAATGGCCAGGGGGGACAGAAAAAACAAAAAAAAACTCCAGACGGCTGGAGAAAAAAAAATAAAATCTGTAGGGATTCCAGACCATGAGACCGCCCAGTCCCCTCTGGGCATTCTACCTAACATAAATGAAACAGTCCTCTTTGGATTTAGGGTTCTCACAGAAAGGCTTGATGATGATGGTCACGTAGAATTCTGCCTTTTAGTCCATCCATCATTGTTGGAGCATCATGAAGCTTTGAGTAGGTGGAGGTGGCGCAGGACTTGCCAAGTACAGTCATTTACACTTTCATTAAGTTAGATTTTTTTTACAGTGATACGTTTCAGAAGTCATGTTTTGAGACAAAGCCTACCTAAAATTACTTAAAAATTGTAAACATAGCTTTCATCTTTCACTGCCAAGCATGCTTGCCTCACTAAGGTCACAGGCTGTGGTTGGCTGTGATTGAAAATAGGTATTCAGTACAAGATAAACAACCGTCATCCCAACATTCGATATGCTGATTGTACAAAAGTTCATGTAGATCCTCAAAAGAGTGGATATAGTTCTCCTAGAGGATTTCTCAAGAAAACTCTTAATTCAGAGGTATATTTCTTGTTTAATCACTCTGCTGGCTAAAGAGAAGAGGACAGCACAAGGACTACCTCTATGCTTAAGAAAAGATAAGCAGCTATCAACAACATGTAATGTAAGTTTAATAAGAAATGTAAAACTAAATGATTAACTAACTATAAACTGAAGTTAGTTCACAAACTTTCACTTGGCTTTGGAAAAATCTGTTTTTTCACAACTGAAAATGCAGAATAGTTCAAATGTTATAAATGTAAAATAGCTAATATGTGCAAACAGAAAAAAAAGTCAGATCAACACAATTGAAGAGCAGATTTAAGAATGGGGGAAAATGTGACATTGCTGTTAGACTGATTATTTGGACACTTAGAATAACCTGTCCAAATTACATGACCAGAATTGTATAAAGAAGGAATAAACTAGGGTCTGTTTTGTCACTGTTTAACAATTGTGTTTCGTTTTTAGGGCACAGATTCCACCCAAGACAGCCTAACCCCAAACTCAACTGAAAGGCTTCAGGCTTCGCATTCTCAAAAGGGGGGGACAAGCTTTTATGGTTCAATGTTCAAAAATATTAAGACAGCCGGGAGAAACACTGTCAAACCTTGGGCTCACAGTAACAGAGGAAAGGTCTTTTATAATAAAAGAATTTATTTTAAAGAAAAACAATGATTAGCAGGAAAAAAAGGAACAAAATAGGTTTGATCAGTAGGAGAAAACATAAAGGCAAACAAAACCAAGAACATAAATCCAATTGTAATGCCTAGAATGATAGCATTCCACACAAAAACAAGAGTATCAAAAACATTCGCAAAACCAGGAAATTTTTTTTTTATATGTCTGGGGTCTCCCTCCAGCTGAAACATCCATTATTAACATAACACAGACTGACAACATATTAAACACCATATTAATAAAAACCATAACATAATCTAAATATATATAAAAGACAAACCCAATAACAAAATATACAAAATGTTCAAACAACAACAAAAATATTAAAGAGAACATTACTTGAGTCAGGGAAAACCCTGGCTAGACCACAATATTACTTACTTAGAGAATATGCTCTTAAAATGTTAAGAACTAACGTGTCTCAGCTATGTGGGACTAGGAATACATTTTCTTTTTCTGGTGTCATCTTTGATCTTATGTTAATCTTATTCAAATTTTCTCATCGTGACATGTTAATGCTGTAGCAGAATATCTTATCCTGCATAGTCCCTTGTAAGGTTTCTAAACCCTTTTGGGACTCCCCCCAACAGGACAACATGCCAAAGAGCACTCTGAAGCGCAGCTCGCTGCTAAAGCAGATCCGAGTCAATCGCGGTTGTACTATAAGTGCTTTCCGTCGATGGGTGATGCAAGGTACATTATAAATGCAGGGAACAGGATTACTTGGCCACTAACCTGGCCACAACCCTGCCTGATTGATGTGCCTGTGTATAGAAGAATGGTAGATTCTGCTACAATAAATAACTGTGCTGTTCCTGTGTCAAGCTGAATACAGCTGGTTTCGCAAACGTGCTGAGACTCAGCCTTGTGTTTTGGGGTGCAAGACAGGGACTCACAAGTCACACCCTGCTCCAAAAGACAGCTGTTTGAAATAACTAATGTGACACTTTTCTCATTGAAGTGTCATCAATCATTTTTTATGGATACTGTGGCAATGTTCCCTGGGAGCACCCACAATGTCTTCATTTTCACAAATTCAATAAGTTTGTTAGTGGACCACTAGTTAATGATAATGGGTATTGCCTTTGTTTATATCTGTTGACATCTGTAACTAACTCACAGGCAGCAGCCAAAGAACAATACAACATAGCACATCTTCACACCCGTGACATACCATACCATTTTTATTTGTTGAGCGCTTAAAAACACAGCATTACAACTGACCGAAGCGCTGTACAGTTAAAAAGAAGCAAGACTAAAAACAAAATATTAAAAACAAACATTAAGAGAGAATTAAAACAGAGATACTAAAAACAGGTCAGAGGACCCAATAAAATAGAGAGATAGGAAGAAGCAAGTGGAAATGAGACAGGTTAAGAATTAAAAGCCCCAAAGTGAAGAAGTGTGTTTTTAGGCGTGATTTAAATGTGGCGACTGAGGCGGCTTGCCTAACCACTAAAGGTAGGGAGTTCCAGAGCCTGGGTGCACAGACAGAAAAAGCCCTTTCACCACGAGCTTTAAAACGTGCCTTGGGAACAGTTAGGAGCAACTGATCTGCGGATCTAAGAACACGAAGAGGATTGTGACGATGGAGCAAGACACTCAAATAGATGGGGGCTAGACCGTTTAGTGCCTTATAGGTTAAGAGGAGTATCTTAAAATCAATTCTGAATCTAACCGGCTGCCAGTGTAGGGTTTTTAAATTCGGTGTAATGTGTTGGCTTCTGCTGCTTCCAGTTAGAAGCCTTGCAGCCGCATTTTGAGCCAGTTGGAGTCTAGAAAGAGTGGCTTTACTGATACCATATAGGCAGGAATTAGAGTACTCGAGCCGGGACGTAATGAATGCATGGATTACTGATTCCAGGAGGTGGTTAGACAGAATAGGCTCGAGTTTGGCGATTCGCCTAAGATGGAAAAAGCAGGATTTTACTGTGCTGTTGACTTGAGCATTCATTTTCAGGACCATATCCATTTTGATTCCAAGATTGGAGACAGACGAAGTTACTGGAATGGGAAGAGAGTCGAGGCCAAGGGGTGGGGTCTGTTTGCAGTTGGGACTAAAAACAATGACCTCGGTTTTTGAATCGTTCAGGTGAAGGAAGTTTACAGCCAGCCAGTCCTTAATGTCAGATAGGCAGTCGAGGAGAGGTTTGATGGAGTCAGTTGGCTTGAGGGAAAAATAAATTTGGCAGTCGTCAGCATATAGGTGATATGAAATTGCATGTTTTCTAAAAATTGCAGCTAAAGGCAGGATATAGATTGAAAAAAGTAGTGGCCCTAAAATGGAACCCTGGGGGACCCCACATGGGAGTGGGACTGATTCAGATGAAAAGTCGTCTAGCATGACTCTAAGAGTCCTGTTGCAGAAATATGACCTGAACCAGTTGAGGGCTAAGCCAGATACACCAGCCCAGGATTCGAGTCGGGAGATCATGATGTCGTGATCGATTGTGTCGAAGGCAGCAGATAAGTCGAGAAGAACCATAATCATGTGGAGTCCTGAGTCCAATGCCAAAAGGACGTCATTTAGGACACGTAAATGCGCGGTTTCTGTGCTGTGTTGGGGCCTAAAGCCTGACTGAAAAAGATCCATTACCTGATGGTCCTGTAGGTGATGAGTTAATTGCTCATAAACTACTTTTTCGAGTATTTTTGACAAGAAAGGTAGTTTGGAGATTGGACGAAGATTAGAGAGAACGGCAGGGTCAAGATCAGGTTTTTTCACGATTGGATGTACAACTGCATGTTTGAAAGCACGAGGAACTATAGCCGAGGATAGACTACTAGTTATGATCTTTAGAATATCGTATCGAATCACAGGAAACACATCTTTCAGCAGTCTGGACGGCACCACATCGTCCGGAGAGCCCGAAGGCTTCATTGAGGCGACGATTTTTTCCAGATGGGGGAGCGAAATGGGTCAAAGCTGGTGAGGGAGCCATGTGCAGGAGCGGCTAAATCAACAGAGCTAGAACAAGAAATGGAGATCTGGGATCTAATGTTCGTGACCTTATCCAGAAAAAATGTGAGGATCTGATTACAAAGAGCAGTGGAGGCAGAAGAGAAAACAGTTGCAGCTGGAGAGAGGACAGCATTTAGTGTTTTATATAAGACACGTTGATTGCCAGAGTTTTTTGAGATGATGTCAGCGACAAAACGGTTCCTTGCACCTCTGACTGCTCTCTGGTATTGGGACCACGCGTCTCTCATGCAATCGAATGGTAACAGTGAGACCATCTTTCCTCCATTTACGTTCTAGCCGCCTACAGTTTTGCCTGATGGAGCGAGTTTGTTCGTTTAGCCATGGGTCATGCTTGACTTTGGATTGTCTCCGTTTGAGTGGGGCTACAACATCCATCACAGAACAGCAGGAAGTGTAGAAGGTTTACAATAAAACATCCGTGGATTCACATGATGTGGAGATTGGTGGAAAAGCAACTGCAAAATCTTCAGCAGCAGAGGGGGGAATGACACGGGACGGATGGGTAGTGGTGGATTTACCATGCTCAACAGAGACCAAATCCAAATTAAACAGAACAGGCGAGTGAACAGAAAAGCTGGGAGGCAGAATGTCTAAGTCACTGATTCTGAGACTGCGAGAAAGAACCAGGTCCAGTGTGTGAACCTGTCCATGTGTTGGTCCGTTCACTAGTTGAGAGAGACCAAAGGAGTCAATAATGTCCAGAAAGTCTTTTGCTAGAGGTTTAACGGGACAGCAAACATGGATATTAAAATCACCCAAACAAAGGAAGCGATCATATCTGCAGGTAACATCAGCCAGGAAAGCTGCAAATTCATCTAAAAAGTCCTTATTATATTTTGGGGGGCGATAGATGAGAGTGCACAGCAGCGGTGGAGAGCAGACTAGTTCAAACATACTGAGCTCAAAAGTTGAAGGGGAAAATGAAAGGGGAAGGGAAGGGCGGTTGCAGATAAAATCAGATTTAAATAAGGTCAATAAACCCCCGCCGCGGCGCTGCGCTCTCGGCGTGTTGATATAGGAACATCCCGGGGGCAAAACTTCAGTGAGTGGGAGCGTCTCGCCCGGTAAAATCCAGGTTTCAGCGGTACATAAAAAATCCAGGCCATTGGAAAGAAAAAAGTCTTTCAGGATGAAAGTTTTGTTCACGACCGATCTGGCATTTATCAGCGCGAAACGAACCGGCTGGGACGACATTAACAGAGACGAACCAGCCGTGGCGGCTGACATTGTCATGATACGGCGTAGGTTGTTAAAGTTCACCCCCCGGCGGCGGTGACGGAGCAAGGTAGGTAGGTACACCGGAGCGTCCGAGGGCAAGTGGCAATTCGGCAGCATTACCTCATGTTGGGAGCCAGGAGAGTTGTTCCTAGAGAGGATCCGGGAAGCTCGGAGCCGAGCCCTGGTGCCTCCACGCTTCCCCCGGCGGCGGCGTTTCCATCGGCGACCGGCCAAGCCGTAGGCAATGATGAGGAAGGCTGGGACTTCCTCAAACAGTCGGCCAAAGGTTTGACTGAACTCAGGGGTCAGATGTTGAGAAACCCCCACATTTGTTCGAAGAGCCAGAAGGGTGAGGCGATCATAACGAATCATCGAGTCAGGAAGATCATCACAGGAGCAGGTAAGCCAAGGAAAAAGCAGGACTAACGAGAAACAAAAAAGCCAGAGCGGCTGACGGCGTGCCACAACAGTCGGCGCCATACTGTTCCCCCCTTGGTGAAAAACAAGCTATAGGCATAAGTCACTATTTGTGGATGATGTGCTTCTGCTACTGCATAAAGAGTAATGTGTTTTGTTTTTTGCATTGCACTACACTCTAGTTTTTTCCTGTATATCTGAGAAGTAAACCCACAGTGTACTGTCCAAAAGTGTGTGCATCAGAAAGTTGCTTGGTAATCTCTAAGATTGTAGGACAAATAGCCCTTTCCTCTTTAGAAACCCTAGCTTGGAGTTGGTCTCGTCCGATGCGAGAGATGGACGTCTAAAGTGGAGCTCCACTAGCAGCGGTGTTATTTTTCATATTATTTGCTTATTATCCTGAGATATCCTGTATTTATTCAACCCGAGAGGGACTGCTACAGTATATGTAAGCATATATAAACATGGCCAACAAGAAAGGGGGTTCGAAAGAATCGAAAACTAAAGCTACATCCAAGCTAAGATCAGCAAGCCCTAGTTCAAGATATGGCCTTTCAGAGACAGACCTGGATCAGATGGGCGAAAATACAGACTCCTCGGGACCACGGTCCGCTACATCGTCGCTGGCTGAGAGCGAAAAGGGGAGCGAAGGTATGATCGCGAGTGCAGATCTCGATAGCTCGCCGATTGGGGAAGATCACCTGAAACTGGAAAAGGCCTTGCAATTCGCGGCTTCAATTACTCCGTGCGAGCCGGGAGCAGCGGGGACACCGGCTACAGTAGAGCCTGCTGCTTCATCTACGGTATAAGAAAGCACAATTGAAATGTCTAAACTGCAGGTGATGTTCGCTGAGCTCATGCAAGATATAAAGAAAAGCAAGAAGGCAAATGAGAAAGCAAGGGTAAAGGCAAAAGAAAAATTGAGACAGGAGGTGAGACAGGAGTTGAAACAGGCAAATGAATGGCTGCGACAGGAAATGCAACAGGCAAACGAAACGCAGCGGCTGGAATTGCAACAGGCAAATGAAAGGCTGCGACAGGAGATGCAACTTGAGTTGCGACAGGTGCTGGGTAAAATTGAAGAGCACATTCAGGAAAACTCGGTTAAACTGAGCACGCTTACTGATCAATTGGAGGATCTCAAGGAGACATTCATGACTTGGATTGAAATAGCCGAAAATTTAGCTGCCAGTGCTGAGGAAAAAGCAGTAAATGTCAGCTCCGAATGCAAAAAACTCGGAGACAGACTGGCTGCTTTGGAAGATGGAAGCAGAAGGTATAATGTCAGAATTGAAGGTCTGCCTGAGAATCGAGAAAGTCCAAACCCTGTGAAATTCGCACCTGAACTTTTTTCTAAAATAATCGTGGACAACTTTAAAGCAGAATCTGAGATAGCAGCGGCTTACCACATACGTGGATCAAACACCGTTAGACCCAGATCTTTTATAATTCGCTTTGAAAGATTATCATTTAAGCTAGAGGTGATGGCACTCCTCAGAAACAAGCAAGATATTATATATGAAAATAACCACATTCGTATCTTCCCTGACTTCTCTCCAGCAACAGCTACTAAACGTGCAGCCTTCTACAACATTAAACAGCGGTTACGGCAAGCCAGCGTCAAATACAGCCTCTTGTATCTGGCCAAACTGAAAGTGGAATTGCAGGGTCAATTCTATGTCTTCGCTAGCAAGGAAGAAGCAGAAAAAGAATTATGAAAGCTGATCCCGGGACTATTCTGATACATAATAGTGAGTCATGGCCATTAATGATATAGCAAGGATTAATAATCTACTGTCTGATCTATTTGTTTAAAATACGGGTTTTTATCATCATATATCCTCATTATTATTTAGTATTACTAGGGCGCTATCTGTTTGTTTTATTGTGCTTAATTACTTTTTCTTTTTTCTCTTTTTCCTTTTCTTTTCTTTTCTTTTTTTTTTATTATTAGCTAATTATTTCATCTCTACCCTAAACGAGACTGTTCAACATCATACCCTTGATTTATTGTTATTGCTATTATTGCATTAAGACTTATGCTATTTCTGGACACATTTTTAACACCATCCCCCGGGTTTATTATCTGGGTGTATTATCTTAATGCACTAAGATTGC
>JANRMT010062791.1:113139590-113150906 GCA_026402145.1 Polypterus bichir lapradei
CCCCGGGTTTATTATCTGGGTGTATTATCTTAATGCACTAAGATTGCTGAAGACTATATATATTTTAAGTGCACAATTTTTTTTTTTTAAGACTATATTGGTAATAGATATCTCTATTTTTTAACCCTAAAACGCCGCTGTGTGGGGGCTTGTTTTGCTTTGGACGTGCTCTGTCTCTGGGTATGTCAGAGGACTGGGACTGTGTGAAGTGGGTTCTAGCCTCACTTGGGGAGGCAAAAAGGGGGGGAGGGAAAGAGAGCAGGCTTGATCTATACCTAATATATCCTCTTAATCTTTATAATTATAACTACCAACGTAATAATAAGCTGCATGGCAACAACTCTAGGGGAAATAGGAAATTAAGGGTGAAGCTGTCTCACTTCCAGTTAAGACTATAAAATGACATCAAAAACTCAAAAAGAATCTCCATGATGGGACAGTTAACTTCGTGAGCTGGAATGTTAAAGGCCTGAATCACGAATTAAAGAGAAAGAAAGTACTCTCTCACCTAACTGGTCTAAATGCTAAAATAGTATTTTTACAGGAGACCCACTTACTAAGCAAGGATCAGTTCCGGCTGCAAAAAGACTGGACTGGCCAAATGTTCCATTCTAGTTTTACAAAGAAAACTAGAGGTGTGGGAATTCTCATACATAGAACAGTACCATTTGTAGCATCAGATGTAGTATTGGATCCTGAAGGGAGATATGTAATGGTCATGGGAGACTTATCTAACTGTAAAATGATCTTGGTAAATGTTTATGCACCTAATGTTGATGATAAGGAATTTATACAAAATTTATTTGCATCCATTCCCAATCTGAACACTCATAAAGTTATAATGGCTGGGAACTTTAATTGTGTTCTAAATCCAGTTTTAGATAAGACTTCTTCCACAGGGGGAACAGCATCTAACACCGCAAAGATAATTACAAAGTTTATAACTGATCACAACTTATCAGACCCCTGGAGGTTTTTAAACCCAAATTCAAGAAAATATTCTTTCTACTCACCAGTACATCATTGCTACTCAAGGATTGATTACTTTTTTATAGACAATAACTTCTTCCCTATGATTAAATCTTGCAAATATGATGCTACTGTTATTTCTGACCATGCACCTATGATCTTGGAGCTAAAATTACTAAGCCAAATACACTCACCCCGCAGATGGCGCCTCAACCTGCTTCTATTAGCTGATGAGAATTGTATGGAATTTATATCCAAACAAATCAAATTCTTTCTAGAGACAAATACATCCCCTGAGATCTCTGCAGGAATACTATGGGAAACTCTTAAGGCCTTTTTAAGAGGACAGACTATCTCATATCTTTCCCACAGAAATAAATCAGAAGCCAAGAAAGTAGCAGAGATAAAAAGCGAAATTACTAGAATAGATGAAGAACACGCCAGACTACCAAGTGAGACTCTACATAGGAAAAGGCAGGCTCTACATTCAGAACTAAACCTCTTGACAACTAAAGAAACTGAACAACTAATTTATAAATCCAGACATCATTACTATGAACATGGAGAGAAAGCTAATAAGCTTTTAGCTCAACAAATTCACAAGCAAGAAGTTCGCAATGCAATCTCAGTAATCACCAACGCGAACGGAGATAAAATCGTCGACCACAAAAATATAATGCACACTTTCAGAGACTATTATAAATCCCTATATACTACTGAGTTTAAAGAAGACAATACACAATCTAATGCATTTCTGGATACATTACAGATACCACAAATAGACACTTTTAGTGCGGAGGAACTTGATAAACCTCTGGCGTTATCAGAATTACTAGATGCTATAAAGTCACTCCAAGGCGGGAAAGCAGCAGGCCCTGATGGCTACCCTGCAGAATTTTACAAGAAATTCTCCGCTCAGGTAGCTTCCTTCCTATTAGCAACATTTACAGAAGCCAATCTCTTCCTCAAACCTTTCACCAAGCACTAATCACGGTTTTTCCAAAACAAAATAAGGACTTATTACAATGTGCATCATACAGACCAATTTCACTTCTGAATAACGTTAAAATACTCTTTAAAATCATAGCTAGAAGGATGGAGAAAGTGCTCCCCTCGGTAATATCACAAGACCAAACTGGATTTATTAGGGGCCGACACTTATCTTCAAATCTTCGATGCCTGTTTAATGTAATATACTCACCAACTAAATTAAACACCCCAGAAATATTATTATCATTGGATGCTGAAAAAGCATTCGACATGATTGAATGGAAATACCTTTTTACTACATTGGAGAAGTTTGGGTTTGGCCCGAACATTTGTGCATGGATTAAATTACTGTATACTAACCCAGAAGCTTCAGTTTGCATCAACAACATTTGCTCAGACTACTTTAAAATAGAACGTGGTACTAGACAAGGATGCCCCTTGTCACCGCTGCTGTTTGCAATTGCCATTGAACCACTGGCAATACATTGTCGAAATACCGATCAGATAAAGGGGATTAGCAGAGAAGGACTGGAACAGAAAATTTCATTATATGCAGATGATATGGTACTGTATATATTGGACTCAGAAAATTCTGTGCCTGCAGTCTTAGCAGCACTCACAGAATTTCAAAAGATCTCTGGTCTCAGAATTAATCTGAATAAAAGTGAACTCTTTCCAGTGAATTCTCAAGCATATAATATTAGATTAGATACCCTACCTTTTATCATTGCAGAACAGTTTAAATACCTATGGGTAAACATCACAAGTAAACATAAAGCTCTATATCAACAAAATTTCACCGTCTGCATGGAAAAAATTAAACAAGACTTGCATAGATGGTCAACCCTTCATCTTACACTAGCTGGAAGAATTAACACTGTTAAGATGAATATTCTTCCCAAGCTCCTTTTTTTATTTCAAAACATTCCAATATACATTAATAAATCATTCTTTAGGCAATTAGATTCAATAATAACCTCATTTATTTGGAATTCAAAACATCCACGCATCAAAAGAGCGACTCTACAAAGACAAAAGGCAGAAGGCGGCATGTCTCTACCTAACTTCCAGTTTTATTACTGGGCCGCAAATATACAGGCAATAAGAACCTGGACACAAATAGAAGAACATACACAAGCTTGGTCCGCAATAGAAGTAAAATTCTGCAGTACTTCTTTGTATTCCTTTCTCTGTGCTCCAATAAACACACGTTATCGGCAATATACTAATAACCCAATTGTGCTCCACTCATTTAGAATCTAGAACCAATGTAGAAAGCATTTTAACCCTATAAAGCCTGCTATATGAATTAATAGTCAGAAAATTCTGTTTTTTCAGGATTGAACTGTTTATTGGATCCTTTTGAGAGTTCAAAAAAAAATTTTTCAGATATGACCTAGGAATATGTTTTTTTTTTATATCACATTTGAAACACCAGGCGTTTCAAGTCAACCAAAAACTGTGTGCCTTTAGAAAAACCGTAGCATACCGGATCTTGCCTTTTCCTGCGCTTGTGAGAGAAGTCCCAACAGAAGCTTGAAATCTTCGCAATGGCATTGGTTTCTTCCTAGGGTCCAGTTCTTTCCGGTCTCTCTTGTAAAAATTCCATGCATTTATGACTGCCACAGTGACAGTGTGCCACCAAATGTACAGATACCATCTTCTGGATCTAAAGGAGAACTTGTAAAGAGCAGACAACATGTCAAGAAGGTCAACACCACCCATAAATTTGTTGTATGTCTCCACAATAGTGGGTCTTGGCACCATTATATACATTTTGGATTTTCGATCCCAGCGTTTCACATTTGTCACTGGTTCAACTCCAACAAATGAGGAGAGCAGATTCACAGCCTTGTTGTCACACCATCTCACAATGATAGTGTTTTCCTGATTCACTCTGAAATCCCATGACCCTCTTCCTTTTTTCTTCAAATCATTTTCTTCCATCATACTGCAGTTCTTTACCCTGTTCATTCAAACTGTTCCCAAATAGTAGAGTCCTCGTTCTTTCAGGTGATCCACCAGAGGTACTGATGTAAAATAGTTGTCAGCAAAAACCTTGTGATTTTGTCCTGCTGGAAGGGTTGAGGTCAATTTCAGGATAACATCTCCTGAAACACCAACATCAGATTTCTCCATATCTGGATTTTCCGCACCTTGGCAGACAGCAAAATCATACAGGAACCCACTTTGTCCAGCACGTGCCCACATCTTGAACCCCCATTTGTGAGGTTTTGATAGCATGTAAACACGCAGGTTAGACTTGCCTTTGAAAGGCACCATTACTTCATCCACCGCATGAAATTCCTCAGGAGGTATGAGAAGAAACTGTTGGCGCAGTTTTTCTAACCATGGTCTGATTTTCCACAGTTTGTCTTTCTTCTGGTCGTCTGACACACTGAGGTTGTCTTGAAAATGAATCAGTGTCAGCAATTTAAGGAATCGTTCTCGAGACATCACATCACACACTGTGGGGTACCTTGTCTCCATCTCCCAATAGGCTCTTACATTGGGCATCTGTACCAACCCCATGTGCATGTACATACCAAGAACCTGTTCAATTTCTTTGGGTGTTGTGTTTACTGATGTTCCCAGTTTCTGTACACTGTACAAGTTAGTTTGTTGTGCAATATCCTGAATCATTTCATCAGTAACAAACTGCTTGAAATACATGTATGGTGTCCATTCTGACCTTTCTGTAGAGACGTCCTCAACATGTCTATCAAAATCAACACTTAGACTTTTAAATGGCACTTTTCTCTATTTGTACTCTTTCTTTTTTACTTTGCCCTTTGCTGACTGCTTTGTTGTGCTCTGTTTTTGTGTTACTGGTGTGTCTGTTTCATCTACAGGTTCATCTTCTTCACCACTACTGCCTGATCCCTCTGTAGCAGCCATTCCCTTAGGAGTCCATTCCTCATCACTAACATCATCATCTTCCTCCCCTAACTGTTGTATGTCGCTTGAATTTCCATCAATCATCATATTTAAGACGTCTTCTACACTGTACTTCTTTGCCATCTAAATATTCAAATCATAATCATACAAACAATACATTGTTTATTTCCAAATTATATACTGACTATTTACAACTGACAAACATAAAATTATAATCAAAATATATACTGAAAGAAATATTCAAGCTTAAATTGAACAATATATTTAGTGCAGTTTGAATTACTGTACATATAATACAAATTTAATCAAGAAATGCACTAAAACAACAACTGATGCACTGACCCATGAAATACATTGATATACCCATGGTATCATATTTGATTCACACCTTTTCCTGACGGTTTTTCTATAAAATATTTAATGAAAAATTAAGTTTTTATGAGCTTTTTCAACCTAGTAAAGACTTATTTTGAAATATAATCACATTTTTTTTCATTTCACTTACTGTAACTGTTTTAAAATTAGGGCATCTTATCACTTGAAAACGAAGCTAACTTCCACCTTGCCTGCAGCCATCTTGGAATCTTGGAAAAAAAAGTTGTGTTTGCCACCTGTGATGCATAGATCATCCACCGGGGGAGAAAACATGTATATTATTGTATACTACTGGTTTTTGAGGAAAATGGCAATCCTGTTACTAAGAAACAGGCCTTAGAAATACCTGTATCCAATATGATACGTAAGGCGTTATAGGATTAAGACGGAGAAGCTTCTATCTGTGGCACCTCTGCAACAGAACCACCTCTTTCAATCTTCGCAAACATATGCAGTTTTTAATATCTGGAAAAAATCTGGGATTAACTTGCTTAGAGATCTTTATATAGACAACGTCTTTGCATCCTATGAACAATTACATTCCAAATTTAACATTCCAGCTACACATTTCTTTCACTATCTTCAAATCAGGAACTTTGTTAAACAGAACCTTCCAGATTTTCCTCATCTTGCACCCTCATCCATGCTGGAAAAATATTGCTCAATCTCAAGGACTTAGACACCATCTCTACAATATATAAAATCATTTTACAATCCCTCTCTTTCAAAGATCCAAGAGGACACTGGGAAAAAGATCTTTCAATTAATATATCAGAAAAGGAGTGGAAAGCAGCAATGCAGAGAATTCACTCGAGCTCCATATGCGTAAAGCATACAATTATACAACTCAAAATTATATATCGAGCACATCTGTCTCGACTAAAACTCTCCAAAATGCTTCCAGGGCATGATCCAACCTGCGAACGCTGCAACCTAGTCCCAGCCTCACTGGGTCACATGTTCTGGGCCTGCACCAAATTAACATTATTCTGGACAAAAATGTTTGGTTACCTTTCAGACAGCCTTGGACTCACAATCCCTCCTAACCCGTTAACAGCTGTGTTTGGGGTTCTTCCAGAGGGGTTTAAAGTGGAGAAAGACAAACAAATTGTGATTGCATTCACTACACTTTTGGCACGCAGACTTATTCTGATAAACTGGAAGAACCCAAACTCTCCTCTTTTAAGTCAGTGGGAAACCGATGTGTTATACTATTTGAAATTGGAAAAAATCAAATACTCAGTTACAAGATCCGTACAGATTTTTTTTCAAAACGTGGCAGGATCTAATCAGTAATCTTTTAAATTAAGCTCATAAAGCACAGAGAATTTATTAATTTAGGTATGTTTACAAGCCTTAAATTTCACGCCGTTTGGCTTGCTCTCTATCTCAGGGGTGGGGATCGATCTGTCCTTAACTCAATTTTTCTTTTTGTAAAAACTTGATTGATTTGTATGGATTGCAATAAAATTAATAAAGAAAGAAAAAAAATAGAAACCCTAGCTTTACTTTTTTTTTTGTTAAAATGGAATAATTTGCTACAGATGAGGCATAGACTCGCTGATGATCACTGTGTTAGTTAATTTAAATTTAGTCAATTTAAATTTTAAAATCTGTAACAGTGATAGCTTTTATTCTGTGAACTGTCAATGAGATGTGGAGCAAACTCAGAAGAGCTACTGTTATTAGTTACTTAAGAATTTTTTATTAAGGGGATGAATCATTTTTTTTACAGTGCATGATGTCTGCTGGATTTTCTTTTCTGTTTACACATGCATATATTATTTGTGTTATTAAAAAATGTTTGTTTTCAACTTACATATTTATACTACTTTTAAGGAATATTTATTTTGTTTTACTTGTCTAATAATCTAGAAAAAAACTTTGAGTGCCAATGGGAGAAGAAGCAATCCTTAGGGTAGTTAAGGTAACATGTTTGTTTAACTGTCTGCAAGCCTGCAATAAATCCGGAAGGTAATGATAGTCAGCCAGTTTTTCATGTTTGTTAGACTGAGGTCAGGTATATAAAAGTCTTCATTAAGAAAAGCAGTACAGCATCAACAGAAGGGTTCAAACAAAGGTACGTGACTTAACTTCTTTGTTTTGGGTGTTGGTTTCACTATACTTTCATTTTATATTACAAGTAAACTATATATATATATATATATATATAATAATTAAAATGATGACGTTCATTTTATTCTCAATACTTCAGAACAGATTTTCAGCTATTAGTACATCTAATTTATAAGAACAAAAATAAAAGCATGAAACATATTATACAGCAACAAGATCAGCATCAATTTAGATAATACCTCTGCACAACTAAACTATTGCTGTATGTAAGATTCAAGTAAGTAATACTTTTAAAATGTTATATACACAATTTTACATCATGAAAAACTTCTATGAAGATTAATATAAATGATGATGATCACCATCATCAGAAAGCATCAATGACAATGTTAATTCAATATATACAATATTTCTTAACAAAATACCTTATTATTATCCTGCATAGTATATAGTATCAATACATTTCATTTATAAAATACCTCAATAAAAGAAATCATTTCAAAAGCTTAGCAACAAATAACATTAGATTTACATTACCTGCATTTACACTGGTAGCAGAAGATTCTAAGTAAGCACATAAAAGTTTTCAAGTGTTAGCCATTTACTAAGTGAAATCATAAACATATCATTTCCCTGCTGAAAACATAATGGCAACGGATGCATTTTATTACTGATACATTACAATAGATGTTAACTTTATAAGACAAAAATAAAACCAGGACTCATATTAAACTGCAACAAGATCAAACTCAGTTTATATACAGTAATTCCTCTGCTCAACTAAACTATTCCCATTTGTAAGATTTAACTAAGTAAAATTGTGTATACATAATTTTCTGTTATAAAAAAATTTGAAACTTTATATAAACTATAATGATTACCATCATCAGCAAAATCAATATATATAACATTTACTTATAAAATACATCAAAAAATGAGATAATTTCAAAACCTTAGCAATACATTACTTAAGATATACACTACATGTAATGACGCTGGTAACAGAAAATACTAAGTAAGTACATAACGGTGTTTAGTTGGTGGCCATTTACTAAGTAAAATCATAAACATATCATTACCTTGCAGAAAACAAAATGGCAATAGTTGGATTGTGAGAGTAAATTAATCTATTTTTATAAAAAAAAAGTTGAAAATATGTAAATAAAAACACATATGACATGTTTCAATTAGTATGGTAAAATTTAGGTACATTATTTACAGGAATCATTAGTATTGAGTGAAGTGTTCCATAAATATAAACTGTATATCACATTTATATTAAATCAATCTTTTTAAAAAATATTCATTAATTACACTTACACTTTTTTGGCCAATGTATTATTTCTTGATTATTATATACTATAAAGTGAAAACATTGCATACAATACATAGTAACACAATTTGAGTAAGACCATTTAATGTTTTAGTAAATCTAGGCAATAATGTTTCTTTTTAAGGGGAAAAAAAGCCTGGAAATTTGCCCTGCAACAGAAAACCTATCTAGAGTTTGGATGCTGCCTTGTGCTTAATGCTCTGAGGAAAGACACCGTGTTCATGCATATTTTACAGAATTAATTGTTTTTGGAAAAAAAAATAGATGCTAAAAGATTATTTCTTTGAAGTATTTTTTTTTGTTGGTGTTGGTGTTGTTGGTTTTTGTTGGTGTATTTTTCTAAAAGAATCTCAAAAATACAAAATTCTAAGATCCATAAACAAGTCTCTAATCATTCTTGCTTTTACCTTAAAATCATCTTATATAATTTAGAGAAGTCCAAATTGAGAAACGGTGAAATAAAAAAGAATTTAAAAATAATTTTAGTAGCATTAGAGATTATATATTTTGCAAGTGGAAAGATCACCACCACTTACTGTGCTTTTACTGCAAGTTAAATGAATGTTTCTGAGTAAATCTGAGACTGGTATGAAATAACAAGTATGATTAAGTCTTTGTTTGTGAAAGTGAACTGGTTTTAATAATATATAAGAAACATGATTTGGCAGTCAAATTGACAGTTTTGGAAATGGCACTTAAAAAAACAAAATAAGAAAGTACTAATTAGCCTGCTCATCATGGCCCTGAGCTACAATATTTACATTTACAATATGGATTAATGACTTAAGTTATATATGGTAAAATATAATTTTGCAGAAAAACATTACTTTAGCTTTTAAAATGTCAAATGGTCAAAAGTTAAAGGTTTGGTGGTCTCAAACCCTGATTGTTTGTGCTGACTATCATACTTATTAATATTATTAACTAACAGTCATTATCTTAAACAACATGTTGCATTTGCCTAACAACTCAATAGAATTCTTGTCCTAAAGTTTTGAAATCTTACTGCTGTGTGCGAAGTTAAATATTATTAACTTACATAGGCTGATCTAATATGCATATAATGTAATTTATATTTTTTTTCTTTAGGATAGGACACTTCAAACTCCAGGCTACAAAAAAAAATGAATTTGAAGGAAAACAGGATTCCAAAGTATACCCTAGTCTGCTATGATTCACTTAATAATTCTTGTCCAAAACAACTGTATTCAGTCAACAATTCTTTAATAATATATATAATGATGTGCATAATCATCGCTGTGACTGTATGTGGAAATCTCTTGGTTGTTATTACCATATCACACTTCAAACAGCTTCATACTCCAACAAATTATCTCATCCTCTCTTTGGCACTAGTTGATTTACTTTTAGGGGGCTGTGTTATGCCACCTCTCATGGCTCGAATTGCTGAAAGCTGTTGGTATTTTGGTGATTTTTTCTGCAAGTTTCATCTCAGCTCAGCTATAATGCTTTGTACCGCTTCAATCATTCATCTGTGTCTAATATCTGTTGATCGTTACTTTGCTGTGTGCCATCCTTTCAGGTACAAAAATATTGTTACGGCCTTTCTAACATTCATCTTTATTGTTTTCAGCTGGATTCTGTCAGCTGTGCTTGGTTTTATAATTATGTTTCTTGAGTTAAACATAAAAGGAATAGAAGACCAATATGTAAATACAAAGTGTGTGGGGAGCTGTTATCTGATGCAAAATGAAGCATCAGGTCTTTCATCATCATTATTCTCTTTTTATATCCCAGGGATTGTTATGATATGCATTTATATAAAAATTTTTTCAGTTGCTAGTAGGCAGGCCAGAGCAATAAGAGATACAGAACATCAAAGCCACGAGGAACAAAAAAAGAGGGCTGCTTCAAATAGAAGAGAAACAAAAGCTGCAAAAACACTGGCAATTGTGATGGGAGTTTTCCTTGTCTGCTGGGTCCCATATTTCTTGTGCAACATCATTGATCCTCTTTTGAATCACGTTATGTCACCTTTACTTATCGAACTCTTAGACTGGTTTGGTTACATGAACTCAACATTTAACCCTCTTGTGTATGGTTTCTTTTACAGTTGGTTCAGAAAAGCCCTTAAATTAATTGCAACTGGCAAGATTTTCCAAAACAATTCTTCTAGAACAAAACTTATAAGTGACTAAATGATTACACTAATAATGCTGTTTATGGGAATTAGAGAAAATAGTAACACTTTTGTACATTTTTTAAATCAATGTTCAGCATCCACATGTTAATTGAACATAGAAGAGGAAAACCCCATTCATAGAAAAAAGTTTGCTTATCTACTGAAAAATGATAATTAACAAATTAGCATCTATTTATAATCATATTATTATTGGATTGTTTTATTATTTAACATAATAATAAATCATATTTTATTGCTTTCAATATTAGTATATGTTGTATATTAAATATATGTAATTTGACAATAATTTATGTGATGTGCCATCGAACAACTTCAAGCATTATGGTATCATTCATATAAATGCCATTTTAAATAATGTTACATTCTCTCTTATATTTACATTACCTCCTGAATATTATTAATACTCCTGTCACAATCTAGTCCTGTATGTCTTTGTTGTTTGAGTCATTAAATGTGTTACTTGAATGTATATATATATATATATATATATATATATATATATATATATATA
>JANRMT010062791.1:113151006-113161689 GCA_026402145.1 Polypterus bichir lapradei
ATATATATATATATATATATATATATATATATATACAGATGGAGCCATGTCAAATAGCCGCAGCCGTGTGAATGGTGTGCGAATGGCGTACGGCTGCCCTATGCACGCCGTGATCCCCCCCTCCCTCTACTGACAGAAGTCATGTCAAGATTTCACAGTAAACACGCCCATTCATGCCCTATTTATTCATTTACCTGGTTCCACCACTAGATGGCGCTTTGTTCTCAAGGAAACGTTAACACA
Source organism: Polypterus bichir lapradei (assembly GCA_026402145.1). Classification (NCBI taxonomy): domain Eukaryota; kingdom Metazoa; phylum Chordata; class Cladistia; order Polypteriformes; family Polypteridae; genus Polypterus; species Polypterus bichir. Next base: position 113,151,250 of record JANRMT010062791.1, read on the forward strand.
CGCCAGCAATTTAGCTGCGCTGAGTTGCAATCATGTGATTTTAACAACCCACCCCCTCCCCCGCCGAACTGACGCTACCAAACTGCACTACAGAGATTAAGATGGCGGCTTAACACTAGAATTACCGGAGCCTACGAAAAAACTTGTAGATCTGTCCCACCTTAAATCGCTTCTTAAAACCGTTCTCACCTCTCCGCCAGCGTCTTTTGTAAATCTAAATGTGCTGATAAAGAAAAGTTGCAAGTAACCGGCTATTCAATCCCCCCATCGACTTAGAAAGTACACAAACTTCTCCCAGCTCATGCCTTGATTGATTATCTGGGAGTGAAGTGGAGTTTTAGAGTGGAAATAATAGATCATTATTTGGACTACACGTATTACACGTGTGTTCCGTTTCTACAGTAATCCGTGTAAACACATTTTTAAAACAGAAACGTTTTTCATATTGTAGTAGTAAATGACAAAATGTAGGCATAAACTATATAATGTATGAAGCCTGAAGTCCAAATATCAAATTAACAGCTTCACAAAAGGTACAAATATAACAGAACAAGTATGCTTTTATTCAAAAATATAACTGCAGGAAAAAAAGCCGCATTAGCATGCCACATTGACACATACGTATCTCAACTGCCATGGTAGCGTAATGGTATCAGCTGCTGACTTGTAACCAAAAGGTTATGAGTTCGATCCTGCACGATTCTCTTTTGAAAAGTAAACTGCTCGTATTCTTACTATTTTAAAATAAAAACATACATTTGATTTCAGTGTGTAACAGCCAGTGTAATTTATGATACTTGTAAAGGTTAGTTTTTTTTTATTCACTTTTCATTCTCTCAGTCGTGTTTAAGATCCTTCTCCACCTCCCCCCCCCCATCTGAAGACGCGCTATAGCTCTGCAGCGTACTTGTGACTGCATTCTCGTACCAATGCTTTTGCGAACTGCTGTGCCTGCGTGCACTTTTCGTGGTATTACACGTCTATTTTTTTTTGAGCATACCCATGTCACTCAAACACAGGAACATCTGTTGTTTACAAGTATAACAAAACAAGTGCACTTTTATTCTAGACTATAAGTGAAGAAAAAATAAAGCAAGTTACAGTAGGCGGTTGATACGACAGCTTGCGTGGGGCAATGCTAAGAACTGCTGATTTCGGATCCGTGCTATATAAAATCATCCCATTCAAATATTAACAATTCCCTCACACTCTTCCAACATTTACAACATGTGTACTTGTTGCAGTGTACACACCTCTCTGTGCTATGGTTCCTATTACACTGAATGAGCACCTGACACTGTACTTTCTTCCCTATATAAATAACATTCAAGCTATAACGCGTCTCCAAATAAATCACATTTGAGCTATAGCGTGTCTTTATGTGAAAACAGCATTGTTAGATTGGGGGGGGGGATCGTGAACGCGACTGAGAGAATGGAACTGAATTAAAAAAAAAAAGCTAACCTATACAATTATCATGCATTTACACTGGCTCTTACAGACTGACTGAAATCAAATTATGTTTTTATTCTAAAATAGTACAGTACATGCAATATTATTTGAAAACGAACAACGTCAGATCGGGTTTGAATACACGCTGACGCTCTTACAGAAGAAGTCAGCTTATTCAGTGCAGCAAAGACAAACTTAGAAGGAGTGGAAGCTGAGAAACCTCAGTGGAGAATACTGACTATGACATGGTGCTAATTGCTCTGTGTGTGTTTTTTTGGCGGGGGGAGGGGTTCTTTAGACCTGTCTGCGCAAATGTGTTTGTGTTAAAGCCAACGGAGAAATGCAGGAGCGCACACACACACACCTCTCATCCACAAATGCATTTGTCTTGTAAATCGTTGATTAAACCTATGAACACAGCTGTTCAGCAGTCCTAAACACAAGCGCATGGTCTATTTTTGTCCTTAATTAAAAGACATCAATACGTTAATAATTAACACAAAGATAACATTGTTTATTTTGCTGAATAAGGTAATAAGCTATATTTAAAATAAAACAAACCAGGAAGTAAGTGTTTTATACATTAAAGTACTCTGTATAACCAAGTGCCCTAACAAACAGCAACAGTGTACAGTACAGACAAAGAGTGTGTGTGCTGGTGGGGATTGGAAGGTGAATTAGGATACCTCATTTACAAGACAAAAGACGGTCTGAGGTGTGAATGCGCATCTCCGCTTTGCTCTTCGGTGTGTGTGTGTGTGTTTTTTAGGTTACTAGAGGTGCATTTTTAAATTCAGTCTGTCTGAATCTTTATAAACGCCAAGTTGGAAAATCATGTTTGAGAAAATGACAACAATTAAAATCTTGATCATTTGCGTCCGTACTATTTCGTGCTTAAGTGACCAAAAATATTTTTCTTAGCTTTCTTAGAACTTCATTAAAAGACAAACTTAGGAGGAGTGGATTGTGAGAAATCTCAACGGAGAATGTACTGACTTCTCCTTATTACTGACTGTTAGATGGTGCTAAAATGTTTTTTTTCGTCCTGCCGGCGCGCAAATGTGTTTGTGTTAAAACCAGCTCAGACAAACCTGACGAATGCCGGAGTGCGCACACACACACACCGGTGGCACTTTAGCCGTTAGTGCTTCAACGTTAAACGAAGCCCCGTAAACTTGATCCTGAACAGCCACGGACTGACTTTAACAATAATAGTTGATTGTTTTTATATTTATGTTTTTGTATATATTTTTAAATGTTCAAATGAACGTTTCAGAGTATATAATTTGTTGTGTCATCTGTTTACACACACAAATATATGAAATCGCGTAAAACCAAATGAAACTATGGCAAAAATATATAAGCAGTGAAAAATACAGTAGTATCGTGTAGGTGATTCCTGTCCTGCGATAACAGGCGCTAACCCTCTGGAACTGTTTAGTTCTGTTAGTATTGTTTTCAAGTGTAAATGTTTATGGGGATTTAATCTGTCTCTGCTGCCGCATCTATTCACAGTTGTGATAAGTGATTAATGGCCCATCAGATCTTTGATGGGGGAACGTTATGCTGGTTAAATGACTAAAGAAATACTGATCCGTATGGACAGATATTTGTTCCAGATATTATGCGCCATTAATTGATTTGTTATGCCATTTTTTGACTATCAGCGAAAAAAACATCAGCGAAAACATCAAAAATATAACAAAACCAAACCCAAGCAGAAGTTACATTTAAGCTTTACTTTGCAGCAAAATATAATTTATCAGTATATTAAATGGAACTAGGTAAAATACACCGTAATGTAAAATACTGTACATAGCCTGCATTTGTATTCCGTACCTACAATGATCGGTATAGATAAATTACAGACGTACCGTGTCTTTAAGGATTGTTAACCCAGATAGCACACACACTTCGCGGAGACGTCTATGCGACGTCATCTTTTTCATCTGGCAGATGTCTGGCAGAGGGCGTTTGTCTTTAAGGATTATTAAGGATGTCTTAAAAAATATTTTACTAACTAGTTTTATTAATTAATTATTTAATAATAAATAGCATAATCATCATGGGTTGTGTATTGAGTGATTTAACAAATCTGTTTTATTAATCGGTTTGTTGTTTTTTTTTACCACGTCATCTATTTATGAAACTACAGTATGTTGACAATACAAGAACTGCCTGTACAGTATATTAAAGATACGGTATAGGGCTTCCTGGACACTGCAGTTAACTGAAGCAGTCAATGATCCATCTGGCGGGATTATACAGCATTGCAACCATCTTTTTAGAAAGCGCATGGGGGCGTTTATGGGGCAGGGCATCGTTAACTGCGTCATCGCGGGGGATCACATTCCGTGCACGGATCGTGCATGGTCCTGTCATGGACCTGTCATGCTCCAGGCGGCTGTTTGACGTGGCTCCCACTGTATATATATATATATATATGTATAAATATAGTGATGCATGAGTCACTGTCTGGCACCCCAAAACACTCAGTACTTTAGCTAAAACCAGCTTTATTCAACTTGAAACAGGAACAGCACGGTTATTGTAGTGAGGTCTACCACTCTCCGATACACAGACACAGCAAACAGGTAGGGTCTGGACTAGGTCAGTGGCTAAGTAATACTGTTCTATACATTTATAATGTTGCTTGCATCACCCATTGACAATACGTGCTTATAGCTAGACTGCGATCAGCTCGTAGTTTCTTCTGCAGCGCTATGCTGCTGTGCTACAAACCTGCAGCTGCCTTGGTAATGCACAAGCAATCCTCCACAGACACGGCAATTGTGTTGTCCCATTTGGGGGGGAGGTCCTTAGCTTTGTTCAAGCCAGGCGGGACAGAACATCAGCATTGGTGTGTGCAGCTCCGGGATGGTGGTGTACATCAAAAGCAAAAGCCTGCAAGCTGATAAACCACTGAGTGAGCTGGGCATTTGTATCCTTCTGTTTCTACAACCACTGAAGCAGGCCATGGTCAGTCACCAGGGTAAACCACCATCCCCAGAGGTAGTAACGGAGGGCCTCCACCACCCACTTATTCACTAAACACTTCTTTTCAATGATTGAATATTTACATTCCCTGGGCAGCAGCCTCCTGCTGTGAAAAATGATGGGGTGTTCTTCCCCCTCATTGTCAGAGAACCGCTCCTAAACCAAAAGTGCTTGCGTCCGTTAGCAGATTAAATTCCTTGGAAAAGTCCAGATTGCAAATGACCAGGAAAGAGGATAAAGTGGCCTTTAGGTCCAAATAGGCTCTGTCACAGGAGTCGGTCCAGACAACACTACAATTCTTTCTGCCCTTTGTCAAGTCAGTGAGGGGGGCTGTCTGAGGTGCAAAATTGGGGATGAATTGATTGTAGTAACCTGCGAGCCTGAGGAAGGCACGAACCTGCCACTGTGTTTTGGGAGGTGGATATGCAACCACCTTGTCCATTTAAGGTTTTGAGCAAACCCTTCCAAAACCTATGGGTTTCCGACATACATAGCTTGCACTTCTCTGGGTTAACCATCAACCCCGTCAGCTGCAAACTGTCCAGTACCACCTGAAGATGGACGTGATGAGATTCCCAGTTATTAATGAAAATTACAACATCATTAAGATAGACACAGGATCTGGTCCATCATCCACTGAAAGGTCAACGGTGCATCATGGAGACCAAAATTGAGCACCGTAAATTCAAAACGCAGACTGGAGTGGCGAATGTGGTCTTCTCGCAATAGGACTCCTCCAAGAGCATCTGAAGGTAACCCTCCATGAGGTCTAGGGTGGAAATATACGAGACCTGCCCGAGCTTCTACAACAGCTCATCCACACGCGGAATCGGGTATGCATCAAACTTGGAAATCTTATTCAAACATCTACAATCAATACAGAACCGAACCATCAGGTTTTGAGACAAATACAATAGGCCTTTGCCACTCACTTTTGTTTGGATAAATGCTGGACTTCGTCATGTATCACATTTCTTGTTGCCTCTGGCAGGCTGTATGGGGGCACCTGTACAGTAACACCAGGCAGAGTTAAGATCTTGTGTTCCGTAATGTCTGTCCGGCCTGGTGTGGGAAAAAAGACATTGAAGTTCCCCTCGATCAGTGAAAGCAATTCTGCTTTCTGAGTGTCAGTTAGATCCTCCCCAATAGCAACTTCAGACTGAGAGACCACTGCGGACGTGACCAGGACTTTGTGGTGGTCATGCCACTCCTTCAAAAGCTTATCATGTAAAATCTGTACCAGTTTCTGTTGCCCGGTAATCCTGACTTTATAATTCACTGGGGATATATGCTCTTCTATTACTGCCAGCTCTTGCCATTCAGCCCAAAACTTATTTGGATCGGACAAGATCAACACCAGTACACAATCCCCCTTCTTAAGCTTGTGGCGTTTACTCTTCTTGTCATTATTGTGTTTTTGTACCTCATACTCGTGCTGTTGATGTTCCACTGCAAAAGAGGACAATCTGGCAATCTGCTCTTGCAGCGAAACAAGTCGGTCAACAAATCTCCCCTAACAGGGTGTCTAGCGAGTCCCTGTCCATTCTTCCCGCACGGTTGGTGGTCAAATTATAGTTTGAAAGGAATCAACCCTGTAGACGCTTGTGGGTACTCCCAGACAGCAAACAGGAGGAAAAGCACTACTGTATCCCAAGAGGTTGGGTCGTCATGGGCCACCTGCAATATCATCTGTTTTAGGGTGTTATTAAATCGTTCAGTCAGGCCATTCATCTGTGGATGATAAACTGTGTAGTGTAACTGCTTACTTACAAAATTTTCACATAGCTGCATCATGATGCGAGACATAAAGGACATGCCTTGATCAGTTAGTATCTCGCGAGGGATACCAATATGCATGAAGATTTCTAAGAGAGCTTTTGCAACAGATCACAGCACAGCTACTTATGGGTATCTTGTGGCATAATGGACTAACACAAAGTGTAAGAGCCAATCTTAGAAAGTTAAAATTTTGAGTTAAACTCATATTAATGTTTGCTTAATTTGAACAGAATATAAATTTCTTCCATAGTCATAGACAATGGTATAGTCTTTTCCCCCTATAAGTTAGTAAGAGTTAGAACCCTCTTACTATAACTGAGAAACAGTGTGATAATAGATTCAGTTGTGTTTAGAACAGGTCCCAGTACATAGGGACTTAAAAGACCCATTTTCTACTCAGAGATGGGATAATATACAGTTTTCTGACCATCGTTTTGAAATGGTTCAGAAATGATAAGTAAATAGTAACGATTTAAGATGTAAGAAGATTAAGCTTAGAAATTAGAACTTTTGTTAACATAACTTTTTTCCCTTTTTTGCCATTTTAATTTTCTTTTTTTTTGTGTGTGAACTTTTACTTTGAAACTTAACCTAACTTTTAAAAATGAAGGTATTTTGTCTGGGGAATCATTTCTGCGCATTAGGTTTTTGTTGAATACCATTTTTTGAGTTACAGCTGTTAAACTTTGTTAACTTTGAAAATACGCAGCTACACGCCCATATACTAAAAGCCACTTTTACTCTTGGGAAGCAGGCCAACAATTTCTAATCCCACCCTCTCAAAGGGGACATCTAAAATAGGCGTCTGTACAAAGGGAGCCCTGGCGGATCTGTGAGCGGAAACTATTTGACAGTTGGGACAGACCTTACACAATCGCTCCACATCCCGGCCCATATTCACCCAATAAAGGCGTTTTGAAATGCGTTCTCTCGTCTTTTCTTTGCCAAGGTGACCCCCCCCAAAATGTGACTGTGAGCAATTTTTAAAACCTTCTCCCTATGCCCACTTGGCACCACCAGTTGCTCGATCCGCCCATGCAATCAGAAATCACCTGATACAGGAAACCATCCTTGCTTAAAAAATGTGTTTTTTTAAAGTTTGGGTCCTCTCTCTCCAGATATTTAGAGTCATTTGTGACATGGGCTTGTTTGAATATGAATTCCAATGGTATTAGCTTGTTGAAGGGGTGCTTCCACTTTGTCCGATGCAGCACCGTTCTCTTCTCCCACTGCTACTTCATTTTCATCTGGGTCGGTACTAGGTGTTAAGTCTGGGGAGGTTGTTGGTGTGAGCGTCAGCGTGGAAAAGTCTGCCAGCTGTCCCGTGTCTTCACTTGAGGATTCGTTTCTCACCTCGCTGGACAACACCGGTTCAGTTTCAAACCCGGTTCCTTGACTGTCATTGTCAGCAGCAAGCCCATCACTATTCACTCTATCTCACTGCAGTGGGAGGCACTCTGGGACGAGGGCCTTCATTTTAACTGTTAAGAGTGGCCAGGGTGAGGTATCTGATATGACAGCCAAAATCTCAAAGTTTTTCCCTTTAAATTTCAGAGGAAGTAATATAGTCTCATATTTTTTAATGTCCCCATGGATGCAGTGGATGTGCACTTGCTCTGTAGTTTTATAAGGGGTCTGCTGGAATGAGTAACGGTGGACTACGCAGAGGTCACTACCAGAGTCCAACAGTGCCAAGACTTCTCATCCAGACTTTAACATCTTGGGGAACACTTGCGAGCCACATACCTGGGCCAGTCCAATGGTCATGGTTTCCAAAGGTGGGGAATGGCACTCCCGTGCCAGATGTCCGGGCTGATCACAGAGAAAACAGCTGCGTTTGGTCTGCACTATAGTGTTCCCACGATGGCGTCTTCCACTCGTAGTGCCGGCAACCCTAGAATTCTGCGGTGGCTGGATTGAAGTCGGGGTCAAGCCTGAGTAGCCCTGTTGTTTCCAGGTGAGTGGACGTTGTTCTGTAGCATCTCATCACAAAGGCATTAGTGTATCTCTGACAGGACTACATCAATAGGGAGCTTCTCCTCAATGCACTTAAAAATGTCTCTGTGGATCCAGCTGTAAATCAGAAGTACTTAATCCTGGATCTGTCCTTGTATAGGGTATTCTGGATCAATATGCCACAGACGAAGCTAGTGCCTCTTGACCACAGGGTTCACCACTGTATTGTGGAGGATCTGTTGCTTCAGAAAGTCATAATTGTCAAATCTTTTGGGAGGGAGGTTTCACATGATCTGTAAAGCCTCCCTGGTTAAAAACAGGGCCACAATACCTGCCCAGGCTCCCCTGTCCCAGCGGATCAATGTTGCCGTGTGCTCGAAGCAGGGGTGTCTGCAGGAGACTCATTTTCTTCTGCTGGTAACAGGGTATCTTATGCCTCTTGGTGCTCCATTGGTGCAAGACCCCACTCCTGGTACCATGTGATGTGCGAGTCACTGTCTTGCACCCCAAAACACGAGGCTGAGTTTCAGTACTTTAGCAAAACCAGCTTTATTCAACTTGAAACAGGAACATCACAGCTATTTATTATAGCGGGATCTACCACTCCAATACACAGACACAGCAAACAGGCACGTTCGGGACAAGGTCAGTGGCCAAGTTGTACTGTTCTCTGTATTTATGATGTTCCTTGCAACGCCCATCGACGACAGGCACTTATAGTGCGACTGTGATTGGCTCATAGTTGATTCTGCGGCACTATGCTAAGACCTAGTTTAAGTACAGTAACTTAATTTTACTTCATCCAGGTAACTCTAGGCCTGGCTTCATGGACTTTCTATTTTTTGTTATTTTTCTAGTGCTTGGATAATATGCACTGTATTTAAACACATGATGTCATACTCAGAAATGATACCCAGGTAACCAGCAACTGACATCATTAATAAATAACATGATGGCAGTCACAAAACACACAAAACAGTGGTGAATAAATGACACTGCCCTGACAACGGCAATATAAAACTAAAAATAATAAACAATGGAAAAAAAACATAAATATTCTAGCAGCCCACCCAAGTGCACACCAATGTAGAGTGTCAATAGAGTCTTGCTCTCTACATCACACTTACAGGTACAAGTTGCTGTTTTTACACTAGTTGAAATTTCTGTGTGACTGTGGCAGGCCGGCTGTTTTATATGTTATCCTGCAGCTGGATCTGAAGATCCTCATTTGCATGATGGAATGCCAGCTCACACTATTGGTAAGTCAATGTGATGTCATGCCCAGGCTGATGCAACTAATCACTGCCTTAACGTCCATCCATTCATTATTCAACCCAGTATATTAGAATTGGAAAAAATAAATTCCAAAGGTGAAAGAACAAAGGTTTATTTGTAGACGTATAATATTGCAATGCCAAACTAGCCAGTATGAGTGTGTGCGTACACCTGTGTTAGAGTGGCATCCTGTTTTTGTATTGTTCCTGCATTGCACCAGATAATTGCTGGAATAGTCGCCAGCTTCTCCATGATCCTGCTTTGGACAAGAAGGTTTGGAAGATGCATGGATGGAATGACAGAGTTCTTAAGTTAATATAAATAAATGTTTAATAGACATGTTTTATGTAGAATGTTTAGTCATTTGTACATATTGTATATTAAAGAAAAACACAGTTCTATAGCATAGTTTCATAAACATGATTTGGTTCAAAGTGCTTTAAAACATGTCAAAGAAATAGTTACCAGAAACAAATTAAAATTGAAAAAAATAAAACTAAATAAAAAGATAAAAAAATAAATCAATACATACTTACATAAAATAGCTGAATGATTAAAAGAAAAGTCTATAATTAGAATTGATTTTAAGTCTCTAAAGATGAGTCAATTTACAAGGTCAGATGACCAGGGAGGAGAGAAAAAAAAATCAAGATAAACTGGAGAAAAAAAACAAGATCTGCAGGGGTTTGAAGTCTAAAAGCCCACCCAGTCTCCACTGGGAATTCTACCTAACATAAATGTTCTTAAGTGGTTTGTTATTTTTTTATAGACTCCATTTTACTGGATCCGATACAGTAGGTTTCTTGGAAGGTTAGGATGTCCACTTTCATTCAGAAATCATGGGCGGCTGCACAGTAATGTGATCGTTTACTATACATTACATTTAAGTTTACTTGCTTAGCAGGTACTTTTACCATAAGTGACTTACAAAAAAGGTCAACATAATCGAACATTATTTTGGAAAAAGTTTGGGAACAAGTG
>JANRMT010062791.1:113161699-113178526 GCA_026402145.1 Polypterus bichir lapradei
GGTCAACATAATCGAACATTATTTTGGAAAAAGTTTGGGAACAAGTGCTATAGGACAAGAGTAGAAATTTGATTACACCCTGTGAAGACCTCAAAACTAAATATAAGCTAGTTTGACAGGCAGCCACGGCCATTACCTGGCTGGGGTGCCAACTGTGTGGAAGGACCGGGGGAGAGAGCATTGGCAGGGGAATACCTTCCCCAGGACGCTAGAGGGCAGCTCTCCTGGGCGGCTGTGGCACAATGGATTCCTGTGTAAAATTTTCTGCTGGGTCCTGTGTAAAGTGGCACAATGGATTCCTGTGGAAATCCTGTGTGGAAGACTGAAAGTAGAGGGATTGTGCTGTTATTATGGACATTGTTTTTGTATAGCTGGGAATGGGCAGCCAAAGAATAAACGTGTGTGTTGTGTGGTGAACCTGTGTCATGCCTGTCTGTATCAGGTTGGGTCGGCTGTACGCACCCAGGCATCACACTACTTACAATTCCCAGATTTACAAAACTTAGCAACTAATATCACTTTGATAGAAAGTTACCAGGCACGAGACTTTTCAAGTGCTTCTTTAACACATTGAAGGAGTCACTGTTTCGAATGAAGGTGAGGAGCTCATTTCACCAGCCTGGAGGTACACATGAAAACAGTCTGAACTGAATTTTTTTTTTTATTAATTTTATTACAATCCATACAAATCAATCAATTTTTTACAAAAAGTAAAATTGAGTTAAGAACAAATCGATCCCCACCCCTGAGAGAGAGAGCAAGGTAAATGGCGTGAAATTTAAGGCTTGTAAACATACCTAAATTAATAAATTTGATAAACCAATAGAGATGAATGCAGAAGACAAAGAAATACGAAAATAATTGCTTGCTCTGTGCTTTAAGAACTTATTTTAAAATATTACTGATTATATCCTAACATGTTTTGAAAAAAGTCTGTACAGATCCTCTGAGTATTTGATTTTTTCCAATTTCAAATAGTATAACACATCGGTTTCCCACTGACTTAAAAGAGGAGAGTTTGGGTTCTTCTAGTTTAGCAGAATAAGTCTGCGTGCCAAAAATGTAGTGAATACAATGACAATTTGTTTGTCTTTCTCCACTTTAAACCCATCTGGAAGAACCCCAAACACAGCTGTTAATGGGTTAGGAGGGATTGTGAGTTTAAGGCTGTCTGAGAGGTAATTAAAAATTTTTGTCCAGAATAATGTTAATTTGGTGCAGGCCCAGAACATGTGACCCAGTGAGGCTGGGACTTGGTTGCAGCGTTCGCAGGTTGAATCATGCCCTGGAAACATTTTGGAGAGTTTTAGTCGAGACAGATGTGCTTGATAAATAATTTTAAGTTGTATAATTGTATGCTTTGCGCATATGGAGCTCAAGTGAATTCTCTACATTGCTACTTTCCACTCCTTTTCTGATATATTAATTGAGAGATCTTTTTCCCAGTGTCCTCTTGGATCTTTGAAAGGGAGGGACTGTAAAATGATTTTATATATTGCAGTGATGGTGTCTAAGTCCTTGAGATTGAGCAATATTTTTTCCAGCATGGATGAGGGTGCAAGATGAGGAAAATCGGGAAGGTTCTGTTTAACAAAGTTCCTGATTTGAAGATAGTGAAAGAAATGTGTAGCTGAAATGTTAAATTTGGAATGTAATTGTTCATAGGATGCAAAGATGTTGTCTATATAAAGATCTCTAAGCAAGTTAATTCCAAATTTTTTCCAGATATTAAAAACTGCATATGTTCGCGAAGGTTGAAAGAGGTGGTTCTCTTGCAGAGGTGCCACAGATAGAAGCTTCTCCGTCTTAAAATGCTTTCTACATTGGTTCCATATTCTAAGTGAGTGAAGCACCATTGGGTTATTAGTATATTGCTGATAACATGTTTATTGGAGCACAGAGCAGGGAATATAAAGAAGTACTGCAGGATTTTACTTCTATTGCGGACCAAGCCTGTGTATGTTCTTCTATTTGTGTCCAGGATTTTATCGCTTGTATATTTGCTGCCCAGTAATAAAACTGGAAGTTAGGTAGAGCCATGCCGCCTTCTGCCTTTTGTCTTTGTAGGGTCACTCTTTGGATGCGTGGATGTTTTGAGTTCCAAATAAATGAGGTTATTGTTGAATCTAATTGCTTAAAGAATGATTTATTAATGTATATTGGAATGTTTTGAAATAAAAAAGAAGCTTAGGAAGAATATTAATCTTAACAGTGTTAATTCTTCCAGCTAGTGTGAGATGAAGGGTTGACCATCTATGCAAGTCTTGCTTAATTTTTTCCATGCAGACGGTGAAATTTTGTTGATAAAGAGCTTTATGTTTACTTGTGATGTTTACCCCTAGATATTTAAACTGTTCTGCAATGATAAAAGGTTGGGTGTCTAATCTAATATTATATACTTGAGAATTCACTGGAAAGAGTACACTTTTATTCAGATTAATTCTGAGACCAGAGATCTTTTGAAATTCTGTGAGTACTGTTAAGACTGCAGGCACAGAATTTTCTGGGTCTGATATATACAGTACCATATCATCTGCATATAATGAAATTTTCTGTTCCAGTCCTTCTCTGACTGAAATTTGATACCACACAAAGGTGACATCATGAGATGCCATTTAACAGCAGACCTGAGTGGTCAAGAAGGAATATAGGATCTCACAACAGTTACTTTATTTTCAGTTCCAGTCCCACTGATTTATTTGTATGCAAACATCAAGAATTTGATCTTAATATGTTCTGCTACAGGGAGCCAGTAGTGATCTGAAGAGAGGAATTACTTGTGCCTGTCTTAGGTGGTTGAACACCAAAAATGCTGCCAGCAGAGAGTTGGAGTATTACAGATGTGACAAGACAAGAGCTTGGAGTAGGAGTGATGCTGCATACTGTATCAGATACAGTCTAATCTAGGAGATATTATACAGGGTGATTCTCCAAGATCAAGAAACCATAACAACTTGTACCTTAAAGTGCAGATGGTTATCAAGATTCAAGAGATTCAAGATTCAAGAGTATTATTTATTGTCATTTCATCCATATATAGTAGTGCAGCATACAGTGAAACGAAACAACGTTCCTCCGGGACCATGGTGCTACATAGAACACAGGACAATGAAGAATCCATGACACATAACATAAAGACACGTAATATATAACAAGGTGCATGTGAGACAAATGTGCAAACATGTGCAACCATGTGCAACATTGCAGAGCAGAACACATATATCAGATATCAGATCGGTCCATGAGTGTTTAGGAATCTGACTACTTGTGGGAAAAAACTGTTACACATTCTGGTGGAAAGGGCCCAAATGCTTCGGTATCTTTTTCCCAATGGCAGAAGTGTAAACAGTGAGTGTGCAGGGTGTGTTGGGTCATTCACAATGCTGGTGGCTTTGCGGATGCAGCGTTTGGTTTAAATGTCCATGGTGGAAGGAAGAGAGACGCAGATGATATACTCAGCTGTCTTCATTATCTGTTGTAGGGCTTTACGATCTCTGACCATGCAATTTCCAAACCAGACAGTGATGCAGTTGCTCAGGATGCTCTCTATGGTTCCTCTGTAGAATGTTGTTAGAATAGCTGGTGGAAGATGGGCTTTTCTCAGCCTACGCAGGAAGTAGAGCCGCTGCTGAGCTTACTTGGTTAAAGAGCTGGTGTTGTAGGTCCAGGTGAGGTTCTCTGCCCGGTGGACACCCAGGAATTTGGTGCTATCGACGACTTCCACAGTTAAGCCGTCAATGTTCAGTGGCAGATGGTCACTTTTAGTTTTCCTAAAGTCAACAATCATCTCCTTTGTTTTGTCTACATTCAGAGACAGGTTATTGGCTTTACACCAGTCCGTTAACTGCTGCACCTCCTCTCTGTATGCTGAATTTTATGATGTGATTAGAGCTGTGCTTTGCTGCACAGTCATGAGTCAGCAGTGTGAACAATAATGGACTGAGCACACAGCCTTGAGGGGCTCCAGTGCTCAGTGTGGTGGTTCTAGAGATGTTATTTGCAATCCTGACTGACTGAGGTCTCTCAGTCAGGAAGTCCAGAATACAGTTAGAAACGGAGGAGTTTAGTCCCAGCAGGCTCAGATTTTCCGTCAGCTGCTGAGGAATAATTGAGCTGAAGTCAATAAATAGCATTCGAACGTATGTGTCCTTATTGTCCAGATGAGTGAGAGCCAGATGGAGAGTGGTGGCTATTGCATCATCTGTTGAACGGTTCTGGCAATAAGCAAACTGCAGGGGGTACAGTGATGGGGCAGCAGGGTTTTGATGTGCCTCATAACGAGCTTCTCGAAGCACTTCATGATAATAGGAGTGAGTGCAACGGGACAGTAGTCATTGAGGTTGGATACTTGTGACTTTTTTGGCACGGGAACTATGGTGGTGGTTTTGAAGCAGGTTGGGACAATGGCGGTGCTGAGGGAGATGTTGAAAATGTCAGTAAAAACGTCTGCCAGCTGGTCTGCACTTTCCCTTAGTACTCTGCCAGGAATATTGTCTGGTCCTGCAGCCTTCAGTGGGTTGACTCTTCGTAGATTATTTCTCACATCAGCCACAGTCAGATTTAATGCTTGGTCGCTTGGAGGACAGGTGGTCTTCCTCATCACCACATTGTTCTGTACTTCAAACCATGCATAGAAGTTATTCAGCACATCTGGAAGGGAGGCGTCCCTGTCACAGGTGGGTGGTGTTGTCCTGTAATTAGTGATAGCCTGGATGCCTTTCCACATGCTCCGTTTGTCTTTGTCACATAGAAAAAGTCCTTGGATTCTCTGGGCGTGTGTGTGCTTTGCTGCTCTGATGGCGCAGGATAGTTTGGCCCTCACTGTTCTCAGGGCAATTTTGTCACCTTCCTTAAAGGCAGAGTCCCGGGTCTTCAGTAGCACATGCACTTCCTTTGTAATCCACAGTTTCTGGTTGGGGCGTGCAGTGATGTACTTGGAGACAGTAACGTCATCAATCCACTTATAGATGTAGCTGGTCACTGATGACGTGTACTCCTCCAAGTTGATACAGTCGCTATTGGTTGCAGCCTCTCTAAACATCTCCCAGTCAGTGCACTCAAAACAGTCCTGAAGGGCAGAGATGGCTTCTGCTGGACAGGTTCTTACCTGCTTCAGAACTGGTTTGGTGAATCTGACGAGCATTCTGTATGCTGGAATTAACATGACAGAGATGTTATCCGAGTTCCCAAAGTGGGGGCGGGGCTCTGCCCGGTATGCGTCAGGAATGTTCGTATAAATAAGATCCAGCATGTTCGTCCCTCTTAAAGTCCACAAACTGATGGAATTTAGGGAGCACTGACTTGAGATTCGCATGATTGTAATCTCCAGTGACAATAACCAGTCCATCCAGGTGTGTGTTCTGTATGTCTGTGATGGCGTTGTACAGTTCCCAGAGTGCTTCCTTAGCATAAGCACTGGGAGGTATGTAAACTCCGATTATGTGGATGGTGGTGAATTCCCAAGGCAAATATAAAGGTCTACATTTAACAATCACAAACTCCACTAGTGGTGAGCAGTAGCTAGAAACAAGCACAGAGTTAATGCACCATTCCATGTTGATATAAACACACAGTCCACCACAGCAAGTCTTACTGCACAGAGTAGCATTTCTGTCCACTCAAAACGTGGCTAGCCCATCTAGCTGAATGGCGGCGTCCGGAACTCTGTCGCTGAGCCACGCCTCCATGAAAACAAAGACACAACAGTTTTAAAACTCATGCTGGGTAGTTCGCTGGAGTCGAATGCAGTCCAATTGATTGTCTACGGAGCAGACATTTAAAAGTAATATGGACAGGAGCGCCGGCCGGCTGGGGTTAGCTTTTAGCCTAGCATGGACTCCCGTTCGCTTCCCGTGTTTCCGCCTCCTCACGCACTGCCTCCATGTGCCTTTCTTTCGGCCATTTGCATCAGGCAACGCCAGTGGGCGGAGGTCCGGTTCTCGTAGCAGACCGAGATCACAAAGTTTATCCTGTAGATCATTCTTTATGTTTTTATATGAATATCGGAAGCAGAAAAGCGTATCACGCTGATATACATGGACTCTAGTTGTTCTGATGTTCATGTACTACTGAAAAAGCGGAAGAAAATAAAATTAAATATTACATAAAAACACTACTACGGTCTGGAGAGGCCGCTGCGAACTGCCGCAACGCCTCCTCTGAGGCGGCACCATCACTAGGTTACATACCATTACATACTGACTTGGCTGGTGTTAGTGATAATGAGTCAAGCTGAAGAGAGATGGGGTGCTGAACAGATGGAAAACCTGGAAAAATATAAGTGAGACATGGAGAGATTTTAGCTGATACAGTGTGGTCTCATAAAGCAACAGGTGAGTTTCATCTAAAGTTACATTACAAGAGTACACTTTTCAAACACTTCAAAATGTGTTCTTGAATATTCAAGATTCATACATACGATATTTGGCACAGAATAGCATAAAAATTAATGCAGACCTCATAAAACCCATAGTAAAAAGGCTACACAATTCTTGATTCTTGTCTCAGCCCAGGACAGGCTTCACCCCAAGCAGCCTAAGTCCAAACACAACAAACAGCCTTCAGCCTTCACATGCTCAAAATGGAGATTCAAGCTTTTATGGTTCAATGCTCAAAAAAAAAAGATACCAAGGAGGAACATTTAAACCTTGGGCTCACTTAAAATAATGGTCTTTTGTAATAAAATAATTTAAAGAACAATTAAAGATAAGCAAGAAAAAGGAGCAAAATATGTTTGACCTTTAGGGGAAAACCTAAAGGCAAACAAAATCAAGAACACAAATCCAATAGCAATATCTAGAATGATAGCCGAGGTAAAAATCCAGGCAATCCGTAGGGAGCAGTAAAAATCACAACAACAAAGTTGCTTAATAGGGTTTTTGGGAAACACGCAAAAAGTAGCCTGTATGTTATATACAGGTATATATGCATTACAAAGTTGCTTGTTAATCTGTAAGATTCATCACTGTTGGTTCACATGGCCATATCGTCTATAGAAAGCCTTTTCTTTTACAAAGGAATAATTAGCTCCAGATGAGTTCCAGATTAGGCTCACTGATGTTCACTGTTTGTTATTTTATATTGGGTCAATTTAATTTCTTTAAATTAGTAACAGTACATCAGTATATCTTTTATCCTGTGAACTGTTGATGAGATGTAGAGCAAACTCAAAAGTGCAGCTGTATTTAGTTACTTAAGAATTTTTTATTCAGAGGAGGATTCATTTTTATTCATTCTTTTCTGTTTTTGTTTCACATCCATATTTATTTGTGTCATACAAAAAATCACAGTTGTAACAATGTTGGCATTTCCGACTTTTTATTTTTTATTATTTATACTGCTTTTCAGGAATGTTCATTTTGTTGTATTTTGTCTAATCATCAAGTGCCAATGGGAGAAGAATTAGTCCTTGGGGTAATTAAGGTAACATTTTTGTTTAACTGTGTGCAAGAGTGCGATAAATCTGGAAGGTAATGATAGTCAGCCAGTTTTTCATGTTTGTTAGACTGAGGTCAGGTATATAAAAGTCTTCATTGAGAAAAGCAGTGCAGCATCAACAGAAGGGTTCGATCGAAGGTATGTGACTTAACTTCTTTGTTTTGGGTGTTGGTTTCCCTATACTTTCATTTTATATTAAAAGTAAACTGCACATATAAATATATGTATAAATTTTACATTCATTGCTTGGGTGTTACTTATCACAATTGCAAAGGTACAGTGTAATAATTAGAATGATGATGTACATTTTATTCTACATATATCAGAACAGATGGTCAGCTATTAATACATCTACTTTCTAAGAACAAAAATAAAACCATGAACCATATTATACAGGAAAAAGATCAGCCTCAATTTAGATATTACCTCTGCACAACTAAACTATTGCGGTAAGACTTAACCAAGTAATTACTGTAAAATGTTGTATACATAATGACATAAAAATGTTATTCTATGAAGATTAATCTAAATGATAATTTTCACCATCATCCCAAACATCACTGAGAATGTTAATTTAACACCTACAACACTTCTTAAAAAATTCTGTTAATATCCTGCAATGCATACTATCATAATATCAATACATTTCAATCATAAAATATGTCAGTAAAGGAGATCATTTCAAAAGCTTAGTGACACATTACATAAAATTTACACTACCTGTATTCACACTGGTAACAGAAAATAATAACTAAGTACATAACAGTCCTCAGTTGTTAGCCATTTGCTAAATAAAATCATAAACATATCATTTCTCTGGAGAAGAGTAACTTGATCTATATTGATAAAAATGTGGAAAATGTGAAAAAAATGCATATGACCTGATAAAATTAATACGGTAAACATAAGTACATTATTTACAGGCATCATTATTATTAATTAAAGAATTCCATGAATATAAATTTCAAAACAAAGCGGTATCAATTTTTTTAAATATCTATTAATTACACTTGCACTGAGTTTGAGTTTTTTTTGGCTGAAGCATTATTTCCTAATTATTATATACTATTAATTGAAAACATTACATACAGTACACTCTGCAGTAATACAATGTGAAAAAGACTGTTTAATATTTTAGAGAATATAGGCAGTAATATTTATTTTTAAGGGAAATAAAGCCTGGAAATTTGTCCTGAAGTAGAAAACCTATCTAGGATTTGGAGGCTGCCTTGTGCTTGATGCTGTGAAAAAAGACGCCATGTTGATGCATATTTTACCGAACATGGATGGTGAAAGATTTTGGTTTTTGAAGTGTTTTGCTTTCATTAGTGGTTTATTTTCTTAAAAGAATCACATGTGCAAATTACTTTTTTCAAAAATATAAAATTCTAAAAGCCGAAAAAATGTCTCTGATCATTCTTACTTCTACCTCGTAATCAATGTATATGGTTTAGGGCAGTCCAAATTGCAAAACAGACAATAAGCAAATAAAAACTGAGCTTAAAAATCATTTTTGGTTTTAGAGATTAGATATTTTCTAAATAGAAAGATCACCACTACTTACTGTTAGTTTCCCGCCATGTTAAATAAATGTATCTTATTAAATCTGTAAGTGGTATCAAATAACAAACATGATTAAGTCTTTTTTTTGTGAAAATGAACTGGTTTTAATAATATACTGTATATGAAACATACCCTTTTGATTTGGTAGTCAAATTAACAGTTTTGGAAATGGCACTTTAAAACAAATAAATGCTAATTAGCCTGATCCTGTCCCTGGGCTACAATACTTTCATTTATAAAACAGGTAAATGTCGTATCATTTATATTATTAACTAACAGTCCTTATCTTCAACGACATGTTGCTTTAGCCAAACAACTTAATATAATTCTTGTCCTAAAGTTTTGATATCTTATAATTGTGTGTTTTGTTAAATATTTTTTAACTGTTGAAGTAATATGCATATAATGTTATTTATATTTTTTTTCTTTAGGATAGGCACTTTAAAGTCCATGCTTCAGATAATGAATTTGAATGAAAACAGGATTCCAAAGTATACACTAGTCTGCTATGACTCACTTAATAATTCTTGCCCAAAACAACTCTATTCAGTAAACAATTCATTAATAATATATATCATAATGTGCATAATCATCGTTGTGACTGTATGTGGAAACCTCTTGGTTGTTATTACCATATCACACTTCAAACAGCTTCATACTCCAACAAATTATCTCATTCTCTCTTTAGCGCTGGTTGATTTACTTCTAGGGGGCTGTCTAATGCCACCTCTCATGGTTCGAATTGCTGAAAGCTGCTGGTATTTTGGTGAATTTTTCTGCAAGTTTCACCTCAGCTCAGCTATAATGCTTTGTACCGCATCAATCATTCATCTGTGTCTAATATCCGTTGATCGTTATTTTGCCGTGTGCCATCCTTTAAGGTACAAAAATATTGTTACGGACCTTGTAACATTCATCTTTATTGTTTTCACCTGGGTTCTGTCAACTGTGCTTGGTTTTATAATTATGTTTCTTGAGTTAAACATAAAAGGAATAGAAGATGAATATATTAATACAAAATGTGTGGGGAGCTGTTACCTAATGCAAAATGAAATATCAGGTCTTTCATCTTCATTACTCTCCTTTTATATCCCAGGAATTGTTATGATATGCATTTATATAAAAATATTTTCAGTTGCTAGTAGGCAGGCCAGAGCAATAAGAGATGCAGGGCATCAATCTCACGAGGAACAAAAAAAGAGGGCTGCATTAAATAGAAGAGAAACAAAAGCTGCAAAAACACTGGCAATTGTGATGGGAGTTTTTATTGCCTGCTGGGTCCCATATTTCTTGTGCAACATCATTGATCCCATTTTGAATCACGTTATGTCACCTTTACTTATCGAACTCTTATTCTGGTTTGGTTACATGAACTCAACATTTAACCCTCTTGTTTATGGTTTCTTTTACAGTTGGTTCAGAAAAGCACTGAAATTAATCGTAACTGGCAAGATTTTCCAAAACAATTCTTCTAGAACAAAACTTATAAGTGACTAAATTATTATACTAATAATAATTATTCTAATTTCATAGAAAAAGGTTTGTTTCTTTACCAAAAATTGATTATTGACAATTCAGTATCTAATTATCATCATATTATTATTGGATTGTTTTATTATTTAACATAATATGAAATATACTTTACTGCATTCAATATTATTTTATTTTGTAGGTTAAATATATTTAAGTTGGAACTTCAAGCATTATGGTATCATTTATATAACAGTAATGTTTAAATATTATTGCATTCTTTTAGTATTTATTAATATTAATTAGCACTGTCACATTCTAGTCTTGTATATCTTTTTTCTTTGAATAATTAAATGTATTACTTAAAAAATAGTAATAATGTTGCTCAAATTCATTATTTTCATATAGAAAAATTATTACATTTGTAATAGCATTCCCAACTAAAAAAGTACAGTATAAATTCCCAGTTTAGTAATATCAAATGTTGTGCAAAATAAATTAAAAATGTTTGTCTCTCTTCAGATGTACTGTGTTTTGTATTAATCAGAACTTATGTTTTATTTGCTGTCAAACTGCTTTTGTTATTTTTATAAAATGTGTTGAATTATATTTTAAGTGTTTTGATGTAGAGCATATCTCTAAATTTAAAAATTAGGAAAAATATTTTTATTGAATGATATTGACTTCTTTTCCTTATGTACCTTAAGTGTTTTGACATGTTGTTTCATAAATAATTTCCGGGCCGCCTGTCTCAATAGGTTTATAAAGTGTACTTATCATCTAATTACACATTATAAATGAATTACAAATGCTTAATAAAGCCTCGACAATAATTTTTAAGAGATTTATACATTATTTTAGAGGTAATGCCAAAATATGCAATATTGCAGGTCAGCATGGCGGTGCAGTAGTAATGCTGATGACTTGCAGTAAGGAGACTGAAATTTGCATGCTGGGTGTGATCCCTGTATGGAGGTTGTGTGTTCTCCCTGTGTCCATATGGTTTTCACTGAGTTCTGTGATTTCATCCCAAGATCTGAAGTCATGAAATTTACGTAAAATGGTGTTTCTTAATTAGCCCTGGTGTGCGTTCTCTCTGGAATGGACTGGCACCTTGTCCTGCCTTGCACCTGATAAATGCTGTGATAGGATCCAGCTGCCTGCTGAACATGCCCTGGAAAACCCAAACCCTGGTTTGTAACATGAAATGGAAATTTATCAAATGTATGTTTACATATCTTTGATTCCCAAAATAAGAAAAAAAATTGAGCTTATTTTTTATTATAATGATGTGTAAACTAACCATGTGTTTAGTTTCATCAATCAGTGAGATGTCGATAATATGGAAACAAGTGGGAGGGCAGTATTAAATTGCAATTTTGCACAACTTCCCACGAAAGAGCGAGAGTGTCATTTAGCTGCATAATGATCACCTTTTCTAGGATTTTACTTAGGCAGGTTAAAAATAGGTCAAAAATGTTCAAAAACAGAATCAAGATTATTTTTCTTAAGCAGGGGTTTAACAACAGCAGTCTTAAGACAGTCTGGGAAGACACCCATATCTAATGATGAATTTATTATGTGAAGAACACTCTCAGTTAGCACATCAGATACCTCTTTGAAAAAACTTGTTGGCATTGGGTCAAGGACACAGGTGGACAAATTATTTTATATAAATCGGGTAAATCTATTCTGGTGACAGAATTTAATCTGCTTAAAATAGAATACCAGGGTTTAAGAGGACCAGCATTCGGGAGATGTACTATATTATTTCTAATGTCATTCACTTTGTGATTTCACCGGAAGTTTTTCGGAGGCATTCCATTGAATGGCCTGGGTTTAGCAAATGATCAATAGTAGAGAATATAACTCTCATATTGCTGGCATTGTCTCTCCATTATAAAAAAATTCCCATGGGAGGGAATGAATAGGAGACGATACGTGATCTTCACGTTAAGATCACGGAAGACAAATAAAAGACCTGCGAGATGGCCAGCAAAAAAAATCAGTAGTGTAAAGGCACGCAGCACACACAGATACAGGGGTCTCAGTGCATATAAAGCGTATAAAGGACAATACGTTATAAATGAAACGTTGACGAATAAAAGATTGCATTAGCGCAAACAAAAGGAAATTAATCATCAGGAACAGGTGTAATTGAAAAGATAGCAGGACAAAGCGAGGTCAGAAATAAAAGGCAAAGAGCAGAAAACAAAGTCTTTTCGCATTTGCAAAATTAAATGCACAAAATGTAGATTTACACAAGAATGGACCATACGCTATGAGAATCTGTGTTCCCGCAACAGTTAAAGCAATGACAAGTTTAATTTCAAAGAAAACACAATTTGATTAGGTGTATATTTATGATCATGGAGCAGCGATCACAACGCGAGCAGCAGAGACACGAAGTGGCAAAAAGGACAGTGGCTGTACAGGCTTTAAAATGATCGAGGGGCAACGAGATAGCAGCTGCCCCCCTTCACAACGCGAGCAGCATTATATGTCCTGCAAGGGGCCGGAAATAAAGGATAATCATTGTTTTTACAACGTCACGCGAGACAAGGCAGTGAGCCATCATTTAAAATAAGTCCACAGACATCTAACCTGGCGGCACGGTGGCGCAGTGATAGCGCTGCTGCCTCGCAGTTAGGAGACCCGGGTTCGCTTCCCAGGTCCTCCCTGCGTGGAGTTTGCATGTTCTCCCCGTGTCTGTGTGGGTTTCCTCCCACAGTCCAAAGACATGCAGGTTAGGTGGATTGGTGATTCTATATTGGCCCTAGTGTGTGCTTGGTGTTTGTGTGTGTCCTGCGGTGGGTTGGCACCCTGCCCAGGATTGGTTCCTGCCTTGTGCCCTGTGTTGGCTGGGATTGGCTCCAGCAGACCCCCGTGACCCTGTGTTTGGATTCAGCGGGTTGGAAAATGGATGGATGGATGGACATCTAACCTAGCAGTTGTTGGATTGCTTTTTGCAGACAAGAATCATGTGCTCCCAGCTCTTAAAACAACAACATGCAACAAGCAGAACAGGCAGCTTGCAAGCAGCAAAAAGAGAGCAGATGATTCGATGGCATATCCTTAGCTTGTGTTCAGCTGCCCCTCCCCCCCCACAATGCGAGCAGCATCATACATCTGGTGAGAAAGAGATGTAACCACACCCAGAGCTGGAAATAAAGGACAAGTATTGTTTTTACAAAAGGTTTTAAAGTAAAAGTGAAAATAATGCATATGTAATAATTCCCATGAAAATAACAATCTCTTTAAATTGTATATGCGGTAAACTAAACATGGGGGTGGGCAAAGCGAGCATGGGGCGGAGCCCCCTAGTTATTTATAATTTTAGAGAAAGTGCACCGGCTCTCAAGATGAACTATGTTGTATTCTGTTATTTTAGCCTTCAATATTTCATAGTGGATAATCAGTTTAGTTTTTCTCCATTTATGCTCAGCTCTCTGGCATGTTTTTCTTTAGATCAGACACTTTGGGTTTTCCGTGGTGTAACAGTGCTGGAGGATTTTTTTAACTGTCTTCTCAGGATCGACTATGTCAGCACCAGCTCTCACTTTAGTATTAAGATTTTCCACCTTAGTATTTACATTATTATCATTACTGTAGTAAGCACTACAAATGGACTGGTTGCTTAAATTTTTTTAAACTTTGAAGCTGTAGATGAATCAAAGAAGTGTTTTTTAAAAATATGCTTCTCATTATTTTTATCTATGAGTATTTCTATATTAAACAGTAAGAGAAAATGGTTAGATAAACCGATATCCACATAATATTACGTTTGTGTGTTGTGTGAATATAGGAAAGGATTATTTAGACAGTTGTATGGGACTGTGGGAGGAAACTGAAAAACATGCCGATTAGGTGGATTTGCAAAGCAAAATTTGCCAGTGTGTATGTGTGTGTATACACCCTGTAATAGACTGAAATCCTGTTGAGGGATTGTTCCTGCCTTGCACCTGCTTGATGGTATAGGCTTCAGCTTCCCCATGATCCTGCTCTAGACAAGTGGCTTTAGAAGATGAATGAAGGGAGCTTTTAGTTTAATTTAAGTAGCTACGTAAAAAGCATGTTTTTCTGTAGAATGTATAGTCAACATATATATTGTACATTAAAGAAAATCATGATGGCTGAAGAATTATTTGCAAACTGGCTGATAGGATATTGAAATATATGAAAATATGAAAACATACAGAAGTATCTACTTGTATAGTATGATGGCTAAATAGCTTATGTGAAGTTTAAAATGAAGATAAAATAGTGTGTATAAGGTTGTAAGAAGAGATATGATAAGCAATTAAGACCTTTTAAGTTATGATGTCATTGTATTAGCTACACTGTAATGATCAGGCACATAACATGACCAGTGACAAATTGCTAGTGTTTTGGTTTTAGCATGATGTAGCCGTTGCTTTGTTTCTGTAAGTCATACATGGCCATATATTAGGGTACTATATAAAAGAGAGTTTTAGAGCGTCTTAGATTCCCATTTGCTGTTCTTCTGCCACGTGCAACACTGTCTGGACAGCTTCTGTACCTGTAACTGCTCAAGGATAACTAGCTCATATAAAGCATGTTGTGTGACATTGA
Source organism: Polypterus bichir lapradei (assembly GCA_026402145.1). Classification (NCBI taxonomy): domain Eukaryota; kingdom Metazoa; phylum Chordata; class Cladistia; order Polypteriformes; family Polypteridae; genus Polypterus; species Polypterus bichir. The sequence goes on from JANRMT010062791.1 coordinate 113,176,763, forward strand.
TTTAACCGTTCAGATTGTATGCTTTCATCTATTTAACTTCAGGTATTTGATATACCTGGTTTTATGCAAATAAACTTTGAGAGGTTTAGATTATTATCTCACTGAAACGAAGCTATCAATCATCAAGGGGTTAGAGTTTTTTCTTTCTAGACCAGATTCTGCAGGGAATGAGGGAGTCATCCTTGGCCAACCCTCTTAATGGTCCCTATAGAGTGCAGCCTATCATTGAAGAAACAAATAAAGAATGGAAAAAACAACAAATATTTATCAACTGGTATAACAGTCTCTTAAATACATCTACAATTGTGGTCAGCTTTCACCCAGCATCAAAAATGTGGCCTCAGAAAATGCAACTCAAAATGCAAACATAGGAAAGTATTTGGTACCTGTTGTGCCAGTTAGGAGTTCATTTTGAAAGCATTTTGGACCATATCTTTGTCAAAATGAATGACTGAGAAGGCATTTAATTCAATAATTAAAAAAAGACATGGAACCAAATGTAGAAGAAAAACATAAATAATTGTATTTATGCTAGAATTCATAGTTGTTAAATACAGAAATACTATATGTATTTTTTTTTATTTAAATATTATATATTTTAATCTTTGTTCTATTGATGTCATTTTCTAATGTCAAAGTTAAGATATTGTTGAAGAAATGAAGAATTGAAAAAACAACAAGCTAAGAAGTAGTGTAAACTGGTGATAAAAATGTATAAGTATATAAATGATGATCCAAATATAACCCCTTAAAATATGAGTCAAGTACAAATATTCACCAATTGGTGTAACAGTCTCTTAAAACCCAGCCACAGGGGATATACAAACCAGTGCGTTTCTCCGTGCCAGTCCCGAGTCCGGATAAATGGGGAAGATTACATCCGGAAGGGAATCTGGTGTAAAATTTTGCCAGATCAGCATATGGACAACAATACAGATTTCCATACCGGATCGGTCAAGGCCCGGGTTAACAATGGCCGCCACCAGGGTGCTGGCAGAAATTAGGCTACTGTTGGCCGAAGAAGGAGAAGAAGAGGGGGAGAGGTGTCTGGAGGCAGGATGAGAGGAGGAAGGTAAAGAGAGTGGAACTGAGGATAGGAACTTTGAATGTTGGCAGTATGACTGGTAAGGGGAAAGAGTTAGCTGATGTGATGGAGAGAAGGAAGGTTAACATATTGTGCGTGCAAGAAATTAAATGGATGGGAGTAGGGCCAGATGGATCGGAGGTGGATTCAAATTGTTCTATCATGGTATGGATGGGATGAGAAATGGGGTAGGGGTTATTCTGAAGAAACAGTATGTGAAGAATGTTTTAGAGGTCAAAAGAGTGTCAGACAGAGTGATGATTATGAAGCTGGAAAATGAAGGTATGATGATGAATGTTGTTAGTACACATGTCCTGAAAGTTGGGTGTGCAATGGATGAGACACAAGATTTCTGAAGTGAGCTGGATGAAGTGATGGACAGTGTACCCAAGGGACAGAGAGTGGTGATTGGAGCAGATTTCAATGGACATGTTGGTGAAGGGAATAGAGGAGGTGATGGGTAGGGATGGTGTCAAGGAGAGGAATGAAGAAGGTCAGATGATAGTGGATTTTGCGAAAAGGATGGACATGGCTGTGGTGAATACGTATTTATTAAGAGGGAGAAACATAGGGTGATGTACAAGAATGGAGGAAGATGCACACAGGTAGATTATATCCTATGCAGAGGGTTAATCTGAAGGAGACTAAAGATTGCAAAGTGGTGGCAGTGGAAAGGATAG
>JANRMT010062791.1:113178926-113199007 GCA_026402145.1 Polypterus bichir lapradei
TAGTTAGGCAGCATGTGATGGTGGTCTGTAGGATGACATTGGAGATCAAGAAGACGAGGAGAGTAAGGGCAGAGGCAAGGTTTAATTGGTGGAAGTTGAAAAAGGAAGACTGCAAGGTTGATTTCAGGAAGAAGGTAAAACAGGCACTGGGTGGCAATGAAGAGTTACCAGACAGCTTGGCAACTACAGTATAATTAGTAAGGGCTACAGGAACAAGGCTTCTTGGCAATGACACCTGGACAGAGGAAGGAGGAAAAGGAAATCTGGTGATGGAATTGGGAAGTATAAAGAGGAAGAGGTTGGCGAACAAGAAGTGGGATAGTCAGAGAGATGCAGAAAGTAGAAAAGAATACAAGAACATAAGGTGTAAGGTGAAGAGAAAAGGTGGTGAAGGCTAAAGAAAAAGCATGTGATGAGTTGTATGAGAGGTTGGACACTAAGGAGGAGAAAAGGACCTGTGCCAATTGGCAAGAAAGAGGGACTGAGCTGGGAAAGATGTGCAGCAGGTTAGAGTGATAAAGGATAAAGATGGAAACATACTCATAAGCAAGGAGGGTGTGTTGAGCAGATGAAAAGAGTATTTTGAAAGGCTGATGAATGAAGAGAATGAGAGAGAGAGAAGGTTGGATGATGTGGCGATAGTGAATAAGGAAGTGCAACAAATTAGCAAGGAGGAAGTAAGGACAGCTATGAAGAGGATGAAGAATGGAAAAGCCGTTGATCCAGATGACATATCTGTGGAAACACAGAGGTGTTTAGGAGAGATCGTAGTGGATTTTGTAACCAGATTGTTTAATGGAATATTGAAAAGTGAGAGGATGTCTGAGGAGTGGAGAAGACGTGTGCTTGGGAGATTTGCAGAGCTGTACTAACTACAGTGGGATTAAATTGATGAGCCACAGCATTGAAGTAATGGGAAAGAGTAGTGGAAGCTAGGGTAAGAAGGGAGGTGATGATTAGTGAGCAGCTGTATGGTTTCATGCCAAGAAAGAGCATCACAGATGCGATATTTGGTCTGAAGGTGTTGATGAAGAAGTGTAGAGAAGGCCAGAAGGAGCTGAATTGTGTCTTTGTGGACCTGGAGAAACCATATGACATGTGGTATTGTATGAGGAACTCGGGAGTGGCAGAGAAGTATGTAAGAGTTACACAAGATATGCACGATGGAAGCGTGACAGTGGTGAGGTCTGAGGTAAGAGTGACATGCATTCAGCATGGTGGTGGGATTACATCAGGGATCGGCTTTGAGCCCTTTTTAATTTGCAATGGTGACTGACAGGTTGACAGGTGAGATTAGATAGGAGTCCCTGTGGACTATGATGTTTGCTGATGACAGTGTTATCTGTAGCAAGAGTAGTGAGCAGGTTTAGGAGACCCTAGAGGGGTGGAGATATGCTCTAGAGAGGACAGGAATGAAAGTCACTAGGAACAAGACAGAATACATGTGTGTAAATGAGAGGGAGGTCAATGGAATGGTGAGGATGCAGGGAGTAGAGCTGACAAAGGTGGATGAGTTTAAATATTTGGGATCAACAGTACAGAGTAGCGGGAACTGTGGAAGAGAGGTGAAGAAGAGAGTGCAGGCAAGGTGGAATGGGTGGAGAAGAGTGTCAGGAGTACCTGTAATTTGTGACAGATGAGTATCAGCAAGAATGAAAGGGACAGATCTACAGGATTTTAGTGAGACCAGCTATGTCATATGGGTTGGAGACGGTGGCACTGACCAAAAAACAGGTTTATGAATATAGTGAGAGAGGACATACAGGTAATGGGTGTTACAGAGCAAGATGCAGAGGACAGGAAGATATGGAAAAAGATGAAAAAGATTGTAGCAGTGTCTAACGGAAGCAGCTGAAAGAAGAAGAAAAAGGTATAACAGCCTCTTAAACAGCTATACAATTGTGGTCAACTTTCGCCCAACGTCAAAAATGTGGTCACAGAGTACTCATGTGAAAAATACTGTAAAAACTTGTGATACAAAGAATACAGTATGAGTAAAGATACTCAGTGAGTCAGTAGGCCAGAAAAAGGCTGTTTAGGGCTGTTATGCCCTAGAAAGGAGCCCTAAGACAGATACCAAAAAGAATCAGCACAAACAGAACTCAGTCAGGCTTGCATTTCTCCTCTGTCTCTATGTTACAAGCTAATTCTCATGCTGCTACTGTGCTGGCAGGTTTTGTTTTACTTGCAGGTCTCCACCACTGACCTGGTCTGAGTGCATGCATTCTCCCTGTTTGAATCTTTTGCAATAGCAACAGCACCAAGATTTATTTCTATAGCACATTTTCATAAACATGATTTGGATCAAAGTGTTTTACAAGATGTCAAAGAAATAGTTACAAGAAAAAACAAATTAAAATTACTAAAAATAATATTGAATTCAAAGATAAAGAATAAATCAATACACACATGAAATAGTTAGATAATTAAAAGAAAAGTAAAGTCCTTAATTGGAACTAATTTTACGTCTCTAAACATAAGTCAAATGATAAGATCAAATGACCAGGGAAGAGAGAAAAAACTCAAGATAAACTTGAGAAAAAAACAAGATCCACAGGGATTTTAAGTCTAAAAGCCCACCCAGCCTCCACTAGGCATTCTACCAAAGATAAATATTCTTTTGTGCTTCTTTTTTGTTTTTTAGATTTCATCCTTAGAGGATCCGATACAGTATGTTTCTTGGAGGGTTAGGATGTCCACTTTCATTCAGACATCATGGGTGGCTGCACAGTAATGTGATCATTTACTATACATTACAGTTAAATTTATTGTTTGGCAGACACTTTTACCTAAAGTGACTTACAAAAATAGTCAACATATTTGAGTAGCCTCAGTTTGGAAAATGTTTGGGAACAAGTGTTAAAAGACAAGAGTAGCAAACTAAATACTGTATGTTTGATAGAAACTTACCAAACAAGAGGGTCTTCACATGCTGATTTAACACATTGAAGGAGTCAGAGTTTCCAATGGAGGTGGAGAGCTCATTCCACAAGCCTGGAGCTACACATGAAAATACTCTGGACTGAGACTTGATACTATGAAGTACAGCAGACCTGAGTGGTCAAGAAGGAGCATAGGACCTCACAAGTGTTTCTATAGTTTTAGGTTCAGTCCCATTGATTTATCTGTACGCAAGCATCCAGAATCTAAATTTAATATGAGCCAGTTTAGTGATCTGAAGAAAGGAATGACTAATGTCTGCCTTGGCTGGTTGAACACCAATGCAGCTGCATTTTGAACCATCTGCAGTAGCTTGATGAAACATGCTGACGATCCTGCCAACAGAGAGTTGCATTAGTCCACATATGACAAGACAAGAGCCTGGACCTGGAGTTAGGCCACATACTGTGTCAGATAAGGTCTGATCTAGTGGATATTATACAGAGTGATTCTGCAAGATCATGAGGCCATAGCAACATGATCTTTGAATTGAAACTGGTCATCAACCACCACTACTAGGTTATATACCAACTTGGCAGGTCTTAGTGATAATGAACCAAGCAATACAGTGGTGTATGTGCTCAACAGAAGGACAAGCTGGAAAAACAAGATGGTATTCTTTCTTCCAGGTTGCAATATCAGTGAGACTTGCAGAGATTTTAGCTGATACCTTGAGGTCTCAAAAAGCAACAGGCAAGTTTTGTCTGATGTTACACTACAAGTGTTAGAAAGGTGTTTGTGAATATTGAAGACTCATACTTATGATATTCACCACAGAAAAGCAGAAAATTAATGTAGACCTCATAAGATACACAAAAAACACACTAAGGACACACTAATCCCGATTCTTGTCTGACCCCAGGACATGCCTTACCCCAACTAACTTAACTCCAAACTCAAGAGATGGTATTCAGCCTTCACATGCTCAAAATGGAGAACAAGCTTTTATGATTCAATGCTCAAAAAAAAATTAAAACAGGCAGGAGGAACATTGTCAAACCTTGGGCTCACACAAAAGAATGGTCTTTTATAATAAAAGAATTTATTTTAAATAATAATTAAAGATAAGTAGGAATAAAGAGCAAAATATGTTTGACCTTTAGGAGAAAACATAATGGCAAATGAAATCAAGAACACAAATCCAATAGGAATATCTAGAATGACAGCAGGGGTCAAAAATCCAGGAAATCCATAAGGAACAGTAAAAATCACAATAACAAAGTTGTACTGTATGGTCACCCAAAACTTAATAGAGTTTTTGGAAAACATGCAAAAAGTAGCCTGTATGTTACACATATGCATCAGAAAGTTGCTTGTTAATCTCTAAGATTCATCACTGTTAGTTCGTATGGCCATATTGTCTTTAGTAGCCACTGGAATAATTAGATCCAGATGAGAATATGCTCACTGATATTCACTGTCCGTTATTTTAAGTTGGGTCCATTTAAATTTTTAAAACAGTAACAGTGAATCTTTTATCCTGTGAACTGTCAATGAGATGTGGAGCAAACTCAAAAATGCAACTTTAATTAGTTACTTAAGATTTTTTTATTCAAAGGAGGATTCATTTTTTACAGTACATGCTGTCTGCTGGGGTTTCTTTTCTGCTTTTATTTCACATTCATATTTATTTGTGTCATTAAAGGATGACACTTTTAACAGTGATGGCTTTTTCAATTTAAGTATTTATACTGCTTTTTAGGAATGTTTATTCTGTTGTATTTTGTCTAATCATCAAGAAAAAGCTTTGAATGCCAATGGGAGAAGAAGCAATCCTTGGGGTAATAAAGGTAACATGTTTGTTTACCTGTCTGCAAATCTGTCATAAATCTGGAAGGTAATGATAGTCAGCCAGTTTTTCATGTTTGTTAGGCTGAAGTCAGGCTTATAAAAGTGTTCATGAAGAAAAGCAGTACAGCATCAACAGAAGGGTTCAAACAAAGGTATGTGACTTAACTTCTTTGTTTTGTGTGTTGGTTTCCCTATACTTTAATTTTAAATTAAAAGTAAACCACATATATAAATATACTTATATATTTTACATGCATTGCCAAAGTTTTAGCCAAGCACAATTGCAAGGGTACAGCATAATAATTAAAATTATGACGTACATTTTATTCTCAGTACATCTCAATAGATATTTAGCTATTAATACATCTTCTTTATAAAAACAAAAATAAAAATATGAACCATATTATTCAGCAACAAGGTAAACCTCAATTTAGATAACACCTCTGCACAACTAAATTATTGCTGTATGTAAGATTTAACTAAGTAATAATTGTATAATGTTATATACACAATTTTAAGTCCTGAAATGTTATTCTGTGATGATTAATATAAATGATAATGATCACCATCATCAGAAAAATCAATATTAATTCAATATATACTGTATTTCTTTAAAAAAATATTATTATTATCCTCCTTAGCACATTATCATAGTATCAATACATTTCATTTATAAAATATGTCAATAAAGGAGATCATTTCAAAAGCTTAGCAACAAATAACATTAGATTTACATTACCTGCATTTACACTGGTAGCAGAAGATACTAAGTAAGCACATAAAGGTGTTCAGTTGCTAGCCATTTACTAAGTAAAATCATAAACATATCATTTCCCTGCAGAAAACTAAATTGCCAAATACATAATGGCAACAGATGGATGGTGGCAGTAAATTGATCTATATTGATTACAAAATGTGGAAAATATGTGAAAAAATAGATATGATGTTTAAATTAATATGGTAAACTTTACATTATTTACAGGAATCATTGGTATTTAGCGAAGCATTCCATGAATATAAATTTCAAAACAAAGAGATGTTAATTCATTTTATATATCCAATAATTACACTTACACTCAGTTTCAGTTTTTTGGCCAAAGCGTTATTTAATTATTAAATACCAGCAACAGCACACTGCATGATAATGTGCAGTGAATACACTTGACTTGAGCATTCATAGTTTTTATCCTCTTACTCTGTAAGTTTAGGATTCGTTTGCTCAGTGGTTGATGCACTTGCTGCTTCCTGAGCAGCTCTTCTTTTCTCCACTCTAGTGGCCCTCTTCTTCTCGTCGGCATCTTCTCGCATTAAAACTGATTAAGTCAGTGTTTGTGTTGCAATTACTTACTACATTTTATTTATTTTTTCACTTAAGCTGGCACTTAAGTCTTCAAGAATGATTTAAGATAGGAAGAGGTAAGGGAAGTGACGGTGAAGGTGGTAGTGATGAGAATGGTGCCCATACGTATGTACCACACAGCCACCCTGCTGAGAGTTGATTCTACAATGAAATAAAATAAAATAAAAAGAGGAATAACCTTGGAGGTCAGTCATCACCCCGAATGCAGATAGTAGACGTCATGTAGTATATGTTTACCAAATTTCAGGTCAATAGTTCAAACGGTTTGTGTGCTACAGGTGATTTAAAATCCTGGACAGACAAAGGAACAGCCACAGTAGCGTATTATATATAATTATATATAAAGACTATAAAGTCAAACCATTACATATAATATGTAGTAACAATAAATTTATTTTTAAGGGAAAAAAGCCCAGAAATTTGTCCTGCAGTAGAAAACCTGTCTAGGGTTTGGATGCTGCCTTGTGCTTGATGCTGTGAGAAAAGGTACCATGTTCATTTATATTTTAGACAATTAATGGTTTTAGGAAGAAAATGGATGGTGAAAGATTTTGTTATTTGAAGTGTTTTATTTTCATTAGTGGTTTATTTTCTTAAAAGAATCAAATGTTCCAATTATAATGACTACACCATTATTTGATCATCAGTCTGCTATTACTTTTTTTCAAAAATATTTTAAAAAATTCTAAAAGCCACAATCAAATCTCTGATCATTCTTGCTTCTACCTTGTAATCAACTTGTATGATTTATGGCAGTCCAAGTTGGAAAACAGACAATAATCAAATAAAAATTGAGGTTAAAAATATTTTTGGTAGCTCTAGAGATTAGATATTTTCTAAGTAGAATGATCACCACCATTCACTGTTAGTTTCTGCAAGTGAAATGAATACAGTATATCTGACTAAATCTGAAACTAGTATCAAATAACAAATATGATTAATTCTTTCTTTGTGAAAGTGAACTGGTTTTAATAATATACTGTATTTGAAACATAACTTTTTGATTTGGTAGTCAAATGACCAATTTTGGAAATAGCACTTTAAAACAAAAAAAATGCTAATTAGCCTGTTCCTGGCCATGAGCTACAATATTTACATTTATATTATGGATGAATGTCTTAAAATATATATAGCATAACATAATGAAATTTTGCAGTATAGCAGTAATTTACCTTTTAAAATGTCAAAAGTTAAAGGTTAGGAGGTCTCAGACCCTGATTTTTTGTGCTGACTATCATTACTTATCATTTATATTATTAACAGTCATTATCTTCAACAACATGTTGCATTAGCCTAACAACTTAATAGAATTCTTTTCCTGAAGTTTTGAACTCTTACAATTGTGTGCTATGTTAAATATTATTAAATGTTGATTTAGTATGCATATACTGGTATTTACATTTTTTTTCAGGATAGGACACTTTGAACTCCAGGCTACAAATTATGAATTTGAATGAAAACAGGATTCCAAAGTTTACCCTAGTTTGCTATGATTCACTTAATAATTCTTGCCCAAAACAACTCTATTCAGTTGACTATTCATTAATAACATATATAACAATGTGCATAATCATCTTTGTGACTGTATGTGGAAACCTCTTGGTTGTTATTACCATATCACACTTCAAACAGCTTCATACTCCAACAAATTATCTCATCCTCTCTCTGGCACTGGCCGATTTACTTTTAGGGGGCTGTGTTATGCCACCTCTTATGGCTCGAATTGCTGAAAGCTGTTGGTACTTTGGTGATTTTTTCTGCAAGTTTCATCTCAGCTCAGCTATAATGATTTGTACCGCATCAATCATTCATCTGTGTCTAATATCCGTTGATCGTTATTTTGCTGTGTGCCATCCTTTAAGGTACAAAAATATTGTTACGGACCTTGTAACATTCATCTTTATTGTTTTTACCTGGGTTCTGTCAGCTGTGCTTGGTTTTATAATTATGTTTCTTGAGTTAAACATAAAAGGAATAGAAGACCAATATGTAAATACAAAGTGTGTGGGGAGCTGTTATCTGATGCAAAATGAAGTATCAGGTCTTTCGTCATCATTATTCTCTTTTTATATCCCAGGGATTGTTATGATATGCATTTATATAAAAATTTTTTCAGTTGCTAGTAGGCAGGCCAGAGCAATAAGAGATGCAGGACATCAATGTCACGAGGAACAAAAACAGAGGGCTGCATCAAATAAAAGAGAAACTAAAGCTGCAAAAACACTGGCAATTGTGATGGGAGTTTTTATTGTCTGCTGGGTCCCATATTTCTTGTGCAACATAATTGATCCTCTTTTGAATCACGTTATGTCTGAATTATTTACTGAGATCTTATTATGGTTTGGTTACATGAACTCAACATTTAATCCTCTTGTGTATGGTTTCTTTTACAGTTGGTTCAGAAAAGCCCTTAAATTAATTGCAACTGGCAAGATTTTCCAAAACAATTCTTCTAGAACAAAGCTTATAAGTGACTAAATGATTACACCAATAATGCTGTTTATGTGAATTAGAGAAAATAGTAACACTTTTGTACATTCTTTTAAAGCAATGGTAAGCATCCACATAACAACAGCACCTAATAGAGGAACATCTCATTTGATTTTTCTTCTAATTTCATAGAAAAAGGTTTGTTTCTGTACTGAAAAATGATTATTGACAAATTAGTACCTAATTACCATCGTATTATTATTGGATTGTTTTATTATTTAAAATAATATGAAATATACGTTTTCAATATTATTTAATATATATTTAAGTTGACAATAATTTATGTGATATTCCACCAAAACTTCAAGCCTTATGGTATCATTCATATAACAGTCATTTTAAATAATGTTGCATTCTTTTTCATATCTGTTAATATTATTGATTATCACTGTCACATTCTAGTCTTGTATATCTTTGTTGTTTGAGTAATTAAATGTATTACTTTAAAAAATAGTAATGATTTTGTTCAAATTTTCATATAGAAAAATTACAACAATTGCAATAGCATTCCATACTGAAAAAGTATAAATTCCTACTTCAGTAATATCTAATTTTTGTGCAAAATCAATAAAAAAATTTTGTCTCTCTTCAGATGTACTGTGTTTTTTATTAACTTTATTTTATTTGCAATTAAACTGCTTTTGGGGCGGCACAGTGGCGCTGCTGCCTCACAGTTAGGAGACCCAGGTTCGCTTCCCAGGTCCTCCCTGCGTGGAGTTTGCATGTTGTCTGCGTGGGTTTCCTCCGGGCGCTCCGGTTTCCTCCCACAGTCCAAAGACATGCAGGTTAGGTGGATTGGCGATTCTAAATTGGGCTTGGTGTGTGGGTATGTTTGTGTGTGTCCTGGGGTGGGTTGGCACCCTGCCCAGGATTGGTTCCTGTGTTGGCTGGGATTGGCTCCAGCAGACCCCCGTGACCCTGAGTTCGGATTTAGCAGGTTGGAGGATGGATGGATAAACTGCTTTTGATATTTTTTTAAAATGTGTTGAATTATATTTTAAGTGTTTTGATGTAGATCATATCTCTAAATTAAAAAAGTAGAAAAAATATTTTTATTGGATGATATTTACTTTCTTTTCCTTATGTTCCTTAACTGTTTTGACATTTTGTTTCATGAATAATTTCCAGCCGCCTGTCTCAACAGGTTAATAAAGTGTTCTTATCATCTAATTGAACCTTCTTCTTCTTTCGGCTGCTACCGTTAGGGATCACCACAGTGGTCTTGTTCCATATCTTGTGCTTTTTATCTAATTAAACTTTACAAATTAATTACAAATAACCAATCAAGCCTCTACAATTTAAAAGATTCATTTATACATTATTGTAGAGGTATTATTAAGCAAGGATCAGTTCCGGCTGCAAAAAGACTGGAATGGCCAAATGCTCCATTCCAGCTTTAAAAAGAAAACTAGAGATGTGGGAATTCTTATGCATAGAACAGACTAATTTGTAGCATTAGATGTAGCATCTGATCCGGAAGGGAGATATGTGATAGTCATGGGCAATTTATTTATCTGTAAAGTGATTCTGATAAATGTTTATTCACCAAATGTGGATGAAAATGGAATTCGTGTAATATGTATTTACATCCAGTCCCAATGTGAACACACATAAAATTATAATGGCTGGGAACTTTAATTGTGTTTTAAATCCAGACAGGTCTCCTGCCACAGGGGCTATGACATCTAACATTGCAAAGACAATTACACAGTTTGTAACTGACCACAACTTATCAGACCCCTGGAGATTTCTAAACCCAAACTCAAGAACATGTTCCTTTTACTCACAAGTGCATTATTGCTACTCAAGAATTGATTATTTCTTTATAGATAACAATTTCTTGCCTACGATTAAATCTTGCAAGTATGACGCTATTGTTATTTCCGACCATGCCCCTCTGATCTTGTAAAATAAATAATTATGCCACACATACTCATCTTGTAGATGGCGTCTTTTAACCCACTTTTATTAGCAGATGAGAACTATATAGAATTTATATCAAAACAAAGAATTTTTTTTAGAGACACATACATCCTCAGAGTTTACTGCAGGAATACTCTGGGAAACACTGAAGGCCTTCTTAAGAGGACAGATTATCTCATATCTTTCCCACAGAAATAAATTAGAAACCAAGAAGGTATCAGAACTAACCACCGAAATTACTAGAATAGATCAAGAAAATGCCAGGTGTCCAAGTGAGGCTCTTCATAGGAAAAGGCAGGCTCTGCATTTAGAGCTCAACCTCTTAATAACTAAAGAAACTGAACAACTCATTTTTAAATCAAGGCATCATTACTATGAACATGGAGAGAAAGCTAATAAGCTCATTGCTCATCAAATCCACAAGCATGAAGTTTGCAATGCAATCCCAGCAATCACCAATGACAAACAGAGACAAAATCATTGACCATAAAAATATAATGCACACATTTAGTGACTACTATAAATCCTTATATTCTGCTGAGTTTAAAGAAGACAACACACAATCTAATGTATTTCTGGATGCATTACAGATACCACAAATAGATACTCTTAGTGCAGAGGAATTGGATAAAACTTTGGCACTATCAGAAGTACTAGATACTATAAAGTCACTTAAGAGTGGGAAAGGAGCAGGCCCTGATGGCTACCCTGTCGAATTTTATAAGAAATTCTCCAATCAGCTAGCTCCCCTTTTATTAGAAACATTCACATAAGCTAGAGACAATCAAATTCTACCTCAAACTTTTCACCAAGGATTAATCACCATCTCTTCTAAACAAAATAAGGAATTATTACGATGTGCATCATACAGACCAATTTCAGTTCTGAATAATGATGTTAAGATATTCTCAAAAGTCCTAGCTAGAAGGATGGAGAAAGTGCTGCCTTCGGTAATTTCACAAGATCAAACTGGATTTATTAAAGGCCAAAATTTAGCTTCCAATCTTTGGTGTCTGTTTAATGTAATATATTCACCCGCAAAGCCAAACACCCCAGAGATATTATTATCATTGGATGCAGAAAAAGCATTTGATATAACTGAATGGAACTACCTTTTCACTACATTAGAGAAATTTGGGTTTGTCCCAAACATTTGTGCAAGGAGCAAACTGCTCTATACCAATCCAGAAGCTTCCGTTTGTATTAACATTAATTCAGACTACCTTAAACTAGAAGGTGGTACCAGACAAGGATACAACTTGTCACCAATACTTTTTGCAATTGCCACTGAGCCACTGGCAGTTCACTGTCGAAATGCTTATCAGAGAAAGCGGATTATCAGAGAAGGACTTGAACAGAAAATCAGAAAATTTCTCTATAAGCAGATGATATGGTACTGTATATATCAGACCCACAAAATACTGTGCCTGCTGTCTTAACAGCACTTGCAGAATTTTCAAAGATTTCAGGTCTCAGAATTCTTAAGCATACAATATTAGATTGGACACCTTCCCTTTTATCATTGCAGATCAGTTTAAACACCTAAGGTTAAACATCACAAGTAAACATAAAGCTCTTTTTAAACAAAATTTTGCCATCTGTATGGAAAAAATTAAGCAAGACTTGCATAGATGGTCAACCCTTCATCTCAGTTTAGCTGGAGGAATTAACATTGTTAGATGAATATGCTTCCTAAGCTTCTCTTTTTATTTCAAAACATTCCAATAAACATCAATAAATCATGTTTAAGCAATTAGATTCAAACATAACCTCATTTATTTGGAATTTAAAACATCCATGTATCCACAGAGGAACCCTACAAAGACCTAAGGCTGAAGGTGGCATGGCTCTACCTAACTTTCAGTTTTATTACTGGGCAGCAAACATGCAAGCTATAAAGGCCTGGACATGGACACAAATAGATGAACATACACAGGCTTGGTACACAATAGAAATAAAATCCTGCAGTACTTCTTTATATTCCCTGCTTTTTGCCCCTATAAATGCAAGTTATCGCCAATATACTAACAACCCAATTGTGCTTTACTCACTCAGAATATGGAACCAATGTAGGAAGCATTTTAAGATAGAGAAGCTTTTATCTGTGGCACCTCTGCATGAGAACCACCTTTTTCAACCCTTGCAAACATATGCAGTTTTTAATATCTGGAAAACATTTGGGATTAAATCACTTAGAGATCTGTACCTAGACAACGTCTTTGCATCCTACGAACAACTGCATTTTAAATTAAACTTTCCAGCAACACATTTCTTTCACTATCTTCAAATTAGAAACTTTGTTAAACAGAACCTGCCCGATTTTCCTCATCTCCCACCTTTCTCTATGCTGGAAAAAATATTGCTCAGTTTCGAAGACTCAGAAAGCATTTCTGCAATATATAAAACCATTTTACAGTCCATCCCTTTCAAAGATCCAAGAGGATAGTGGGAAAAGGATCTCTCAATCAACATATCAGAAAAGGAGTGGAAGGTAGCAATGCAGAGAATTTAGTCGAGCTTCATATGTGCAAAGCATACAATTATTCAACTCAAAATTATATATCGAGTACATCTGTCTTGTTTAAATTGTCCAAAATGTTTCCAGGGCAAGATCTAACATGCGAATGCTGCAATCAGGTTCCAGCCTCACTGGGTCACATGTTTTGGGCCTACGCCAAATTAACATCATTCTGGACCAAAATCTTTAAATGCCTTTCAGACAGCCTTGGTGTCACAATTCCTCCTAACCCATTAACAGCTTTGTTTTGAGTACTTCCAGATGGGCTTAAAGTGGAGAAGGACAAACAAACTGTAATTGCCTTTACTACACTATTGGCATGTAGAATTATCTTGCTCAACTGAAAGAATCCTAACTCTCCTCTTTTAAGTCAGTGGGTAACTGATGTTTTATACTATTTGAAATTGGAAAAAATCTAATCCTCATTTAGAGGATCTGTGCAAAACTTTTTCAAAACCTGGCAGGATCTAATCAATAACATTTTATATTAAGCTCTTAAAGCACTGAAGAAGTAGATTGTCTTCACATTTCTTTTTCTTCTGCATTTATCTTTACCCACTTATTAAACTCATCAATTTACTTGTTTTTACTAGCTTTAAGTTTTACTCTGTTGGCCATACTCTCTTTTCCAGGGGTGGGGGTTAATTTGTTTGCAATTGTATTTTTGTAAAAATGTATCTATTTGTATGGAACGATTATAATAAAATTAATAAAATAACATGACTGCAACCACAATACAAACACACAAAACAGTGGTGAATAAACGGAACTGCACTGACATTGGCATCAGAAAACTAAAAATAATAAATACAGTACTGCAAAAAACACATGTAAATATTGTAGCAGCCCAATGAAGTGCCTACCAATGTGGAGTGTCAATGGAGTCTTTCTCTATACATCACACTTTCAGCTAGCATGTGGTCCTTACAAGTCACATTCTATCCAGAAGAGCAGTAGCAACTGGTCCTTCTGTGGCAGGCTTTCTGTTTTTTAGGTTTACCTGCAGCTGGATCTGAAGCTTCTCATTTGCATGATGGAATGCCAGCTCATACTATTGTTGAGTCATTATGATGCCATGCACAGGCTGATGCAACTAATCAGTGCCATCACAATATGTTAAAATAGGAAAAATAATACCAAAGGTGTATTTATAGAGGTTTAAAATAAAGTTACATTGTATGGAAAAAGGACTCATAATATTACATTTATGTTATGCGTGAATATATGAAAAGGATTATTTAGACAGATGCATGGGACTGTATGAAGAAACTGAAAAACATGCAGATTAGGTAGATTTGCAAAGCTAAATTTGCCAGTGTTAGTGTGTGTGTATACACCCTGTGATAGACTGGTATCCTGTTTAGGGATTGTTCCTGCCTTGCACCTACCTGATGGGATAGGCTTCAGCTTCCCCACGATCCTGCTCTGGACAAGTGGGTTTAGAAGATGAATAGATGGATAAGTAGAGCTTTTAAGTTTATTTAAGTAGATACTTAAAAGCCATGTTTTTCTGTACTGTAGATTGTTTAGTAAACATACATATTTTACATTAAACAATATCATGATGGCTGAAGAATTATTTGCAGATAGGATATTGGAATATATTAAAATATCCTGAAGTAACTACTTTTATAGTATGACAGCTAAATAGATTATATGAGCTTTAAACTAAAGATAAAATAATATAAGATATATACTATTTTATAAGGTTGTAAGAAGAGATATGATAAGTGATTAAGACCTTTTAACTTATGATGTCGTTATATTAGCTACATTGTAATGATGAGGCAAATTAACATGACCTTTGACAAATTATTAGTAGTTCAGTTTTAGCATGATGCAACCGTTGCATTGTTTTTGTAAGTCAAAAATGGTTGGTCATTGAGGTACTGTATAAAAGAGAGAGTTTTAGAGCTTTTCAGATTGTTCTGGTTCTTCTTGGTTTAAAACCTGCCATCTGCACTGGCTTATTTGCTCTTCTTCTACCACCTGCAACACTCTCTGGAAATCTCCTGACCCTGTGACTTCTCAAGGCTACCTTGCTCATACAAAGCGTTTTATGAGACATTTATTCAGCTATTCAAGTTGTATGATTTCATCTTTTTAGCTTCTGGTGCTTGATATATCTGGTTTCATTGCAAATAAACTTATACAGGTTTAGATGAAATAAAGATTGTTATCTCACTGAAACTACACTAGCAATAACCCTCTTAATGGTCCCTATAGAGTGCAGCCTATCATTTGAAGAAACAAATAAAGAATGGAAAAAACAACAAGCTAAGAAGTACTGCAAAATGGCAATAAAATGTAGAAGTGTGTAAGTGATTATCTAAATATAACCCCTTAAAATATGAGCCAAACACAAATACTTATCACAGCATCAACAATGTAGCCTTGGAGAAGGCAATTCAAAATGCAAACATATGAAAGTATTTGGTACCCGTTGTGCCAGTTAGAAGCTCATTCTATAGAGAACTGTTTCTGAAAGTGTTTTGGACCATACCTTTGTCAAAGTTATAGATTGAGAAGGCAGACTGGAATATTTTCAATAATTAAAAAAAGCATATAGAACCAAATGTAGAAGAAAAATCATAAATAAGTGGATTCATCCCAGAATTCATAGTTGCTAAATAAAGACATACTTTCTGTATGATTTTCCCCTCATTGATAGTACTGTCTTTTGCATTTCTTTTTTAATACTGCCATCTACTGACAGTATTGGACTTTTTTCACAGTTGTGCTTTTACAGTTTTTTTATTTGCATGACTCTGGATATTTAAACATTTAATTAAGGTATAACTACGAATGATTCAGTAAAGAGATAATTTAAATGGTGTATAACAATATAATCTATCTTTACTTGTGATATATAACATTATTACATGTTTTTATCTTTGTTCTATTGATGTCATTTTCTAATGCCAAAGTTAATATTTTTTAATGATTATGTTTAAACTTCAGATTTCTAGAAAGTGCAATTAACATTATCACTGTCTGATTTAAAAAGTATAGGACTAGTTCTGATAATAGCTATTGTAAAATTATGCAAATTTGACTTTTTGAACAAACTTGCTACTGAAATTATACGTTTCCCATTCTGGAATTCCTTACATTTCCTGGTTGAATTCTAATTAGTTCATTTGCGCCAAGAAGTAGTGGTTGAGTATCTTGGAGTTCTGGTACTTTTACAATCTACACACTTAATTTACTTAAAGTAGATATTTATTTTTTGTTCTATTGAAAATATTCTAAGATTAAGGCTATGAAATTGTTCAAACTGCATTCTTATTTGTTACTTTTTAGATGTTCCAAGTAGTTCTAACAATTTGGAAGTTCATATTTGAGTTCACTGGATCAGGAGCAGTCTGATATTTCAAAAAAATAAAAAAAGTTTTCAGCTATTGTTTCTTTTTTAATCCACTGCTTTTTATGTTGGTGCTCATTAAAATTTACTTTCTGTATTGAATGTATGGGGTTGTATGTATGACATGCTACTGTATATCGTGTATATCTTTTAGCACTATTATACCATGGAAGACTCAAAGAGTAGCTGATCTAAAGAGAACATGCCAGAGAGCTGAGCGTAAATGGAGAAAAACTAAACTGATTATCCACTATGAGATATTGAAGGTTAAAATAACAGAATACAACAACATAGTCCATCCTGAGAGGTGGTGTTATTTCTCTAGAATTATAAATAACAATGCTAGTAATCCCAGAGTCTAATTCTCTACAATTGATCATCTGCTAAACCCAGGTCACTCAATGGAATGCCTCCAAAAAACTTCCAGTGAAACTTGTGAGGCTTTTGCTGTATTTGGTAATCACAAAATGAATGATATTAGAAATAATATAGTACATCTCCCCAATATGAATCCTCTTAAACCCCTTTAAATCCTGTTAAACTTCATTTTAAATTAAATTCTTTCACCAGGATAGACTTACCTGATTTATATAAAATAATTTCTCAACTGAGAGCATCCACCCGCGTCCTTAATCCAATACCAACAAGTTTTTCAAAGAAGTAGTTGGCCTGCTAATTGATAGTATTGTTGACATAGTAAATTCATCATTAGATATTGGGGTCTTCCCAGACTGTCTTAAGACTGCTGTTGTTAAACCCCTGCTCAAGAAAAATAATCTCAACTCCTCTAATTTTGAAAATTTTAGACCTATTTCTAACCTGCCTTTCTTAAGTAAAATCCTAGAGAAGGCAGTCATTTGCAGCTAAATGACTACCTCAGTAAACATGCTATTCTTCATAAGTTTCAGAACAAATCACAGTACAGAAACTGCACTTGGTAAAGTTGTAAATGACTTGCAGGTAGATGCAGACAGAGGCTGTTTATCTGTTCTCATCCTCTTAGATCTTAGTGCCGCACTTGATACCATTGATCACAATTTTATTAGAAATCGCCTTAGTCAATGGGTGGGCCTTTCTGGCTGTGTCTTAAATTGGTTTGAGTCCTACCTGGCAGGAATAAAATTATTTGTTAGTTGTGGTAATTATATTTCAAAGACATAATATTCAATATGGTGTTCCACAAGGCTGTAGCCTGGGTCCGCTGCTTTTTTCGATTTACATGCTTCTGTTAGGCCAGATTATCTCAGGGCATTACGTGAGTTACCACAGCTACACTGATGACACACAACTGTATTTATCAATAGCACCTGATGACCCCAACTCTCTTGATTTGCTGACACAATGTCTTACTTGTGTTTCTGAATGGATGAGTAGTAATTTTCTCAAACTAATTAAGGAGAAACCAGAAATTTCAGTGATTGGCAAAAATGGATATAATGAGGGTATTAGAAATAAACTTGATCCATTAGGATTAAAAGTCATATCATACCACTTCAGTCTACTTTCCTGTACATTCTTAGATATCAGTCTCACTTTGTTGTCCCTCTGATTGTCTCATTTCTAATTCTGTCCTTTTTTGTAACTCCACACATCCATCTCAACATTCTATTTTCTGCCACATCTAATGTCTTTTCCTGTTCTCCCTTTACTGCCCAAGTCTCAACTACATACATCATTGCTGGTTTATCACTGTCTTAAACCTTGCCTTTGAACTTCACCTTAATGTTTCGATCAAATACCACTCCTGATACCTCCTTCCAATTGTTTCATCCATACTGCAGTCTATGGGTTATGTCAGCATCTAGTTTACCATCTTGAGCACTCACTGATTCTAGATATTTAAATGTATCCACTTTTTTCGATAGCTATCTCTGCAGGCTAACTTCTAAATTCTGATCATTATGAAACCTCAAATATTTAGACTTCTTCCTATTTATCTTCTTCCAAAGCCCTTCAGTTTTCTTCCAAGTTCCTGTCCCTCACTCTTTTCTGATGCTCCACAATACAACATCATGAGCAAAAAGCTTTCACCAGGGGCATTGGTCTTTTATTTCATGTCTCAGCACATCAAAGAAGTAAGGACTTAAAGAAGATCCTTGATGCAGACCTATTTTAATTAGGATCTTGTCTGTTAACCCAACATTTCTTTAAACCTAAGTTCTAACTCTCTCATACATATCCTGTACAATCTTCCCATACTTCTTTGGTACTCCTTTCTCCCTCATGCACCTATGGACCTCTTGATGTTGTACTCTGTCATAAGCTTTCTCCAAATCAATTTGCACCATATGCAACTTGATGCTTCTCTATACGCTGTCTCAGTGCAAAGACTGCATCAGTTGTTCGTCTGCCTGGAATATAAAACCACACTGTCTCTCCCCTATGGTTGTCTCATCCCTAAGTCAACTCTCTATAATCCTTTCCCAAATAATCATGAGCTTGTTACACAGAAACAATCAAACATGAGATCTAAAGTTTTTAGCTGTTTGTTAATTGGCTGCTTAGTGTTTTAATCTTGGCACAGATAAAAAGTATTGTAATATTGTATCTGAGGTATGAAATTGTGTGCCGTTGCTCCAGGTTGAATTGGAGGTCTCTGCTTGCAATGGAATTCACTCTTGTTTTTGGCCACATGGTCCTTTGTCTGTAGTGTGGTGTGATGTCCCCTTCCTCAGCTTCCTGTTAGGCACTTTGCCCCCAGCAACTTCAAATGTTACTCTTTCTGTTACTAAAGTATAGACACTGAAGTTCCCTTCTTGCAGTAATGCCTCTTTTCAGTCTTCTCAAACTGGGCTTGGTAGCTGGCACACAGCTTGGCTTGGAACAGGGGATCTTAAAAGCTAATTAGCAGTGAATCACATTCTCCTGGCGTTGCATGGACACAACAAACCTGCTTCTCCCTCTCTGAATTGATGCCATTTATCGCCATTCTTTTCACAAGAGTAGCTCTGTGGCTGATTCCTGCTTAGAACTGACAGTGTGGCGCTGTCAGTGCTAAACACTAGCACAGCAAATTGCTCACGTACTGAAGTGACTTTTGCTGCAGGTGGAAGTGCCATTTTACTGATAGGGTCAAGCAGAACTGAGTTGTAGTACAGAGCAGTTTATCAGCTGGCGATAGTGCTGTGAAAAAGCTGTCTTTTGCTACGGTCCTGCCTTTTTCCAGTCTGATAGTAGTCTGATCTTTGACTGCAGCTACAAAAAACTGTTCTGCGCAGGCATTTGCCCCAGCGCTGCTCTTGTGAAAAGAATGGAGATAAATGCTATCAACTCAAAGAGGGAGAGGCAAGTTTGTTGTGCCACATGAACGTCACTGATGAGAGAAAAAAGTTAATAATAAAAAAACAACTGGGTGTTACAGACTCAAATCAAATGTGTTTCTGTTATACTGTAGAAATAATAATAATAACACCAAGTCTTGAACCCGGAACCTTCAGGTTATAAAGCACCCGTTCTTACTGCTGCACCATTCAAGAATACATATAAATTCCTGGTTGATTGACATTTGAGCTTGAGTTTTTAACTCATTGAAAGCCACATGTAAATCAAATGCTTTTTTTCTTTGGTTATATTCTTGAATAAAAGTGCACGTGTTTAATTGATATTTGGACTAAAGTCTTCACACATTATTCACTTCTCATCATCTATACTAATAAACGGCAAAGCCCTCACTCACTCACTCACTCACTCACTCA
>JANRMT010062791.1:113214007-113304651 GCA_026402145.1 Polypterus bichir lapradei
ATATATATAATGTTATCTAAATATTGAGTGTGAATAATAATAATGTAAAATATAAAACCATAACACTTCTGTCACTCATGGGATTCTGAGTGCTAGTGCTAATTAGAATACAAGTGTGTGTTTGTCTGTTGAGACCCCGTAGACATATAACCTTTTGTTAATGCTTTTCCAAATGATCTTTATTAGTTGGATAAATAAAATGAAGAGGCCAGATTCATTATGTAGCAAGGAGGAAACTTCCCAAAAGTCAAATCATGAACTTTGAAACCAATTACTGCTATCCTGGCAATAATGCATCGTGCATTAAAATACTAAGGAAACCTGAAATATTAAATTTCATGTACATTTTCTCTGCTACTCTGATTTTAATTACAATATTTGGAAACTTGTTTGTGATCATCACTGTCTCTCATTTCAAACAACTTCACACTCCTACTAATTTCTTAGTTCTTTCACTTGCGGTGTCAGACTTTCTAAGTGGTTTTATTGTTATGCCTGGTGAGTTTGCTTTAACAATGAACAACTGCTGGTATTTTGGGACTGAATTTTGTCCTTATTATACAACTTATGCCTATTTATTACCATTTGTTTCTTCTTTGCATTTGATGGGCATATCAGTGGATCGTTACTTTGCTGTGTGTAATCCATTTTATTACAGCATAAATGTTACCAATTTACGGACAGGTATGTGCATAGTTTGTATGTGGTTATTTGCATCTTTATATTCTTATATACTTATTTTTCAAAGTGGAGGACTACTTACAACAGACATGTGTGTAGGTGGATGTTTTTTCTCTCATTATGCATACTGGTGGATAGTACATAATTTACTTACATATTTGCTGCCCATGATGGTAATAATATGTTTATATACAAAGATATTTATAACAGCAAGAAGACATGCAAAAGCTATCAAATGTGTGATGAAAGAATCACAATTTCCTGATGAAAGAAAAAGTAAATTGTCTAAATCATCAGAAAGAAAAGCTGCAAGAACACTTGGAATAGTAGTCATAACCTTTATTATCCTCTGCTCACCTTTTCTTGTATTTTTTTTAATTCTCATGTTTTTCAGTGTTAACATTGCAAACTTGTTATCTATACAAACTGCTCTGCTTTATTTAGTAGCAATGAATTGTGCTATAGATCCCATAATTTATGGTTTGTTCTATCCTTGGTTCAGAAAATCTTTAAAAATGATGGTGACATTAGAATTATTTAAGTCATCATCATCAGTGACTAACTTATTTTCTACTTGAAATTTAAAATATAGTTTGTATTTGTCATTTTATTTATTTATTTTTTTTTAATTAAGTACAACTTTGACTTAAGCATAAACTTCTTACAAAACACAGGCCGAGTTTTATGGCTATTTCTTTTGGTTTTTTTGTAATGTTATATGTGATGTTTTTCATTTGTTCTTAGAATATTTTTGGGGGTAATAACCCAGTTCATTTTGTTTTGATAGATTCTTAAATAAATAAGTAACAAAGATAAATAATTTTTTTTATTTAGTCATTCTGTCTTACACTTAAAAATATTTTTTATTTATGTAAGCTGTGTAATTTATTTAATCAATGAATTTCTTTCTTTAGACATTTTTCAAATTTTTGCATGGGTGTGTTTCAGAGTCATTTCCAGCAGCATCAAGTGTAAAGCAGGAAACAACCCTGGACTGGCTGCCACTTCTTTTCTGAGTTTCCACTCAGACTCAGGCAGATCTCCATAACCTAATCCACATGTTTTTAGGGGTATGGAAAAAAAAAACTACCTGGAGGAATACACATGGACACAGCCAGAAGCAGAATTCTAGTCCATGTAGTACTGTTTCACCATGCAGCTCATCTGTATCACAAATGTGTTTTGTTGTGTTGCTGCTGTTTTGTTAATCTCAAAGGCTTTATTATGTATTAAAATTCAATTTTAAAATTCACATACTGGCATAAACACATATTTCATTAAAGTGGCAATTTCATTAAAAAAGACATAATACCTGGCATAACAAACTCACATATAAATCTTAATTCACTTTACAAAGCATCATTTTCATGGATGTATTTTAAAAATGATCATATCTGCTGGTTCTTTTAGAAATCAATTTAAGATAAGTCCCTGCTTTTTTCTTATGTCATTTAATGGTACTCAGTAATTGCTTATTCCTTTACAGTCATCTTCTTCTGAAACGTCCAAGTTAAGTGATGAGATACTTTAAAATCAGCAATCGTCCTTTGTTTTCTTTTCATGTCAGTTTTTGTAGGTAATTACAACACTTAAAGAATATTCAGAGTTATATTTAAGTAACTATGGGTTTTCCCATTGAGTGAGACAATTTACAACTTTCTGTGATTTTTTTAATTTGAAAATTAAAAATTATAAGAAAGTGAACTCAGTGAAACAAATAAGAGTAATATATGCCCTAAAAACAATATAAAAAGAACAAAAATCAACAAAAGGAATTTTTGATTTGTAGAAATATTCAATAACAAAGGCACTCTCTGTATAAAATATTAAGGGTAACAATACAGCAAAAGTTTGCCATTGAGGAAATGGTGGTACAGGACTTGGCCAGTGGACCAAAATGTTTCTAAAAAAGGCAAGAACACTAATGGTAATATCACTTGACATGCCAATGAATAAAGAAAAGTAGTGCCAGAGGGTGGTGTGTTCTGTGCATGTCTTGATGAGCTTGTGTTCCTGTAGGATGGTAGTTGTTGGATGATTCAAAACATTCCAGAGCTGTCTGACACTCAAGACAAAGTGACTGACTGAGTTTATGAAGTGTTTGCATTGGTCTAGAAAAACTCATGGCTGACACTGAGCAACCCATCATCCCAGGTAAAAGGCTAATTCTTACCTTGCAACCCATTAGATGGCAGTAATTTCTTTTCAAGGCTTCAAATATTATGAACTTAGAGAGTTGCAGCTCAGTTATCTGTCGGCAAATGAAATATGGACTGTGAAATGCACATAAAGAAAGGGCAAAGGTTGAGAGTCAGGGGGACTAGAGGCAAGAAAAGGAGGTTTTTTTTTTACATAGGAGGAGGACAATAGTTTTATCACTGCTTTACTTAATGTCTTCTTAAAAAAGTATGAACAATTCTGCCATTTAAAGAATTACATTTTATATTTGAAATTCTTGCTTTCTTATTTATTTTTTCAGATTGCACATCTTTATTTTCATGTATATATAATACGCAACCGTTGCTGTTCCAGGATTTTAAACCACCTGTAGCTCGCAAACCATTTGAACTATTGACCTGAAATTTGGTACACACATACTATGTGACGTCTACTATTTTGGGGTGAAAATTGACCTCCAAGGTTATTCCTCTTTTTACTTTTATTTTATTACAGAATCAACTCTCAGCAGTGGCCAGGAGGGCGGCACATGCGTACAGGCGCCGTTCTCATTCTCTACCACTTTCACCGTCTCTTCCCCTATCTCTTCATATTTTAAATCATTCTTGAGGCAGATTGAAGACTTAAGTGCCAGCTTAAGTGAACATTTAAGGACAATGTACTAAGTAATTGCAACACAAACACTGACTTAATCAGTTTTAATGTGAAAAGATACCGAAGAAAGAAGAGAAGAAACGGGTCGCTATGGTGGAGAAAAGAAGAGCTGCTCAGGAAGCAGCAAGCACATCAACCTCTGAGCAAACAAATGCTAAGCATACAGAGAAAGAGTATGAAAACTATGAATGGTCAAGTCAAGTGTATTCACTGCACATTATCGTGTAGTGCGTCATTACTGGAATTCCAATAAAATAGTAACATATCCATTGATATCCATTTAGGCTCTATACAAAAAGCCTAAAGCTCCCGCTAGTCTCACGCTCTCTGTATCTGTATATGTATGTATATGTGTATGTATATAGTCAGGTCCATGGGTATTCGGACAGTGACATAATTTTTATGATTTTTCCTCTGTATGCCACCACAACGGATTTGAAATAAAGCAATTATTATGTGATTGAAGTGTAGACTTTCAGCTTTAATTCAAGAGGTTTACCAAAAATATCATATGAGCCTTTTAGGAAAGACAAACATATTTCTGCATACCCCCCTCATTTCCAGGGGCTCAGAAGTATATGGACATTTGATTGACAAGTTGTTCCATAGTCAGATGGGTGCAGTTCCCTCATTATTTCATCCATTATTAAGCAGGTAAAAGGTCTGAAATTGATTCCAATTGTGGAATTTGCACTTGGAAGCTGTAACGGTGAACTCTCAATATGAGGTCCAAAGAGCTGTCCATGCAAGTTAAAACAGTCCATCATTAGGCTGAGAAAACAGAACAAACCCTTTTGAGAGACAGAACAAAGATAAGGAGTGGTCAAATCAACCATTTGGAACATTGTTAAAAAGAAAGATCACACTGGTAAACTCAGCAAAACTAGAAGGTCTGGAAAACCACAGAAGACAACGGTGCTGGATGTTTGCCGAATTCTGTCCTTGGTGAAGAAGAACCCCTTCACAACATTTAGTCAAATCAAGAACATTCTCCGGGTGGTAGACCTATCATTGCCAAAGTCTAAAATCAAGAGAAGACTTCATGAAAGTAAAGACAAACGTTTTTACCACAAAGTGCAAACAACTGGTAAACCTCAAGTACAGGAAGGACAGATTAGACTTTGCAAGAATTTTTTTAAAAGCCTGTCCAATTCTGGAACAATTTTCTTTGGACAAAGGAAACTAAGATCAATATACTGTATACTAGAATGTTGGAAAGAGAAGAGAATGTACGAAGGAAACTATGATCAATATATACCAGAATGTTGGAAAGAGAAGAGAACAGAGAAGAGAAGAAACAGCTCATGATCCAATGAATATCTCATCATCTGTGAAACACGGTGGAGGGGAGGTTTATGGCATAGTCATGCATGGCTGTGAAAGGAAGTCAGTCACTAGTGTTTATTGTTGATATGACTGCTGGCAGAAGTAGCAGGATGAATTCGGAAATGTATAGGGTGCTACACTATCTACTCAGATTCAGCCAAATGCTGCAAAACTAATAGGATGACGCTTCACAGTACAGATTGGTAGTGGGTTAAAACATACTGCGAAAGCAAACCAAGTGGTTTTGAAGGCAAAGAAGTGGAATATTTTTCAATGGCCAAGTCTATCAACTGATCACAACCCAAATGGACATGCATTTCATTTGCTGAAGACAAAACTGAGTCCAGAAAGTCCAACAAACAATCATCAAATGAAGACATCTGCAATAAAGGCCTGGCAAAGTATCACTAGAGTCGAAACCCAGCACTTGGAGATGGTCATATATATATATACTGTATATTGTATAATAATGGCTGTTGAATTTTGTTAAGACGCAAGGGCTGAAAAGAGTTTTTTTGATCAGGAAATAAAGGTGTTTCTTTCAGGTAAATCAAAAGCTCATAGTCAAACAGAACAGTAACTGATCTGATATTAACGATACTTCATGCCTAAGTTCTCAGACAGGGCTGCACATTTAACAGAGGCTGCACCCAACTCCAATTCCCAGGATGCCCTGCGGGAACCCGAGGCACTGCACCACCTCAGGGAGGCGGCCATCTAGCATCCAGGGGGAGGTACTGCAGTGTCCAGGGCCACTCCCTCTGAATATCGCGTGTAGGGGCGTCCTGACTTGGTATGGATGCCAGCCGCCTGGCACAATATATATATATATATATATATATATATATATATATAGGGTTTTCAATAAAACAATAAATTTCTGTCACTCATGGGATACCGAGTTCAAGTGCTAAGAAGTGAAGAAGTGTGTGTGTGTGTGTCTTTCAGGACCTATGTAAACATATAACCCTTTGTTATTGCTGTTCAGAAAGTCAGCTGGAAAAAAAATAAAACATAGAAATATAATTCATTTTGTACTAAGGTGTAAAGATACCAACATTGAAACCATGCACTCCGAAATCATTTACTGCTATCCTGACAATAACGCATCATGCATTAAAATATTCAGGAAACCTGGAACAATAATGTTTATGTATATTTTCTCTGCTACTCTGATTTTAATTACAGTATTTGGAAACTTTTTTGTGATCATTTCTGCATCTCATTTCAGACAACTTTACACTGCTAGTAAATTCTTAGTTCTTTCGCTTGCTGTTGTGGATTTTTTAAGTGGTTTTCTT
Organism: Polypterus bichir lapradei; assembly: GCA_026402145.1. Lineage (NCBI taxonomy): Eukaryota > Metazoa > Chordata > Cladistia > Polypteriformes > Polypteridae > Polypterus > Polypterus bichir. The sequence goes on from JANRMT010062791.1 coordinate 113,220,148, forward strand.
ACTATGCCTGCTCAGTTTACTTTAATAATGAACATCTACTAGTATTTTGGGGCTGAATTTTGTCCTTAGTATGCAAATTACAGCCATTTATTACCATTCCTTTCTTCTTTACATTTGGTAAGCATATCAGTGGATCGCTACTTTGCTGTGTGTTATCTTTTTTTTACAACAGAAATGTTACCAATTTCAGGACAGGAATGTGTATAGCTTTTATATGGTTATTTGCATCTTTATATACTTATATGTTTATTTTTCAAAGTGGAGCACTATTTTCAGTAGCCTTGTGTGTAGGTGAGTGTATATTTTATCATGAGGCATACTGGTGAATAATATATAATACAGTTATACAAAATGCTCAAAAGAATTAAAGGAAAACCTTGAAAACACATCAGACCTCAAAAGGAAAAAAATCAAGCTGGATATCTATACTGATATAGACTGGGTAATGTGTTAGGAACGAAAGGATGCCACATCGTTTGATGGAAATGAAAATTATCAACCTACAGAGGGCTGAATTCAAAGACATCCCAAAAATCAAAGTGAAAAAATGATGCGGCAGGCTTGTCCATTTTGCCTAAATTTCATTGCAGCAACTCAAAATCGTACTGAGTAGTTTGTATGGCCCCCACATGCTTGTACGCATGCCTGACAAAGTCGGGGCATGCTCCTAATAAGACAACGAATGGGTCCTGGGGGATCTTTTCCCAGATCTGGACCAGGGCATCACTGAGCTCCTGGACAATTTGAGGTGCAAGCTGCCGGCGTCAGATGGACCAAAACATAATGGTAGTCAAGGTGCCATTGTCTACCCTGTAGAGGTCTGTGTGTCCCTTTCATGGATATGCCTGCCCAGACCATCACTGATCCATCACCAAACTGGTCATGCTAAAAAATGTTATAGGTAGCATAACATTTTCCGTGGCTTCTCCAGACCCTTTCACATCTGTCACATGTGCTCAGGGTGAACCAGCTGTCATCTGTGAAAAGCACAGGGCACCAGTGGTGGACCTGCCAATTCTGTATTCTGGTATATACAGTATGTATGTATGTATATTTTTATACCTGTAAATTAGATCTTGTTTGTCTCTTGCCTTCTTTATGTATAGGGCTTTTAATCAGAAAACAATATGCACTTGTTTCTTATAAGAGTAAAAGTTTGTTTTGCTATATAATTATTATTATTATTATTATTAATTAGCTCAGACACAGGAGCAGAAGGTTATGGCGTGAGGAACCTTATCGTAATTGGAGGACATTAAGAGTGTATTAATATATTTAAATGATTTTGATAGAAATATAAATAAATTGGTTAAGGTGGAAAGGCAGATAATTGAGAAACCATTGAACCATTATGGAGAGACTTGGAAAGCATAGAGGCTTGTGAAGATTGGGATCACATGAAATTTAATGTAAGTAAATGTAAAGTATTACACTTAGGAAGTAAAATAAATTGGAAGTATACCTTATCAGAAGGATTTAGGAGTCGTGGTGGACTTAACATTATCATCTGCCAGACAGTGTTCAGAAGCCATTAAGAAGACTAACAGAATGTTAGATTTTATAGTACAATGTGTAGAATCCAAGTCAGTGATTGAATTGTTTAAAATTATGAAGGGAATTAGTACAGTGGATCATGACAGTTACTTTAAAATGAGTTCATCAAGAACAGAGGGATGCAATTGGAAACTTGTTAAGGGTAAATTTTGCATAAACATTTAGAAGTTATTCTTCACACAGAGTATATGGAATTAGTTATATGGAAGTAGTGTGGTGGACAGTTCTTCAGGGATTTTCAAAACTGGCTTTGATGTTATTTTGGAAGAATTAAGTGGATAGGACTGGTGAGCTTTGTTGGGCCTAATGACCTTTCCTCAATTACGTAGATTGTTCTAATGTTGTAATAAGTCAGAATGACCCCATCAGCACTAAGGGACAACACTTTCAGTTCACCTGTACTTTCCCAGCATTATCCCCACAGCTCTCCTACCATTTTTGATGATTGTTAAGACACACATGTTATTGGTGACTCTATTATCCGACTCCTGGACTTTTTAGGATTCCCAAGGACTGCATCTGTTAGAACGTGGACAAATATCTGCCAAGCTATATGCACTTGGGACGAACATGTGCTGCCTATCTCACCAACTCAGCGAATAAATATATCAGTTCATTATTTTTCTGGTCTTCATACTTAAACATTTGATTTCCAATGTATCTGCATACTGGATGTGTTAACACGACTGTGTTTCCTCCTATTGATTTAGTCTTTCCAGGACTGATGCTGAAAGCATTTTTTTGTGTTTTTCACCTCTCCTAAAATAATCTATATTAGTATCTGAAAAGTTTTTCTTTCTTTCTTTCTTTCTTTCTTTCTTTCTTTCTTTCTTTCTTTCTTTCTTTTATTGGGACTTTACATGCATATTAGTTACAATATGCTCATAAAACTAAGAAATATCCATTGAAGGGTGCATATTTATGATAACTGAGTAATAATTTCAATATGTTGACAATTTAAGTTCAAGCACTTTATTGTCATTGTGTAACACAACAACATTACTTTTTGTGACAGCCCCAAGGTGCATTTAAAGAAAAGTCAAATAATTCCAAATATGTTGTATATAGTGTTAAGTTATCAAGTAACCAGAGCAAATTATTATTGCCCAAAGTACAGCAGCAAAAATTGTTATTACACCTGTTAATGAATAGTACATTACATATTATATATATTGTATTAATTAGTATATTGCACATTACCAATATATAGTAGCTTATTGCACATGTTCAATTAAAAATGATCTCAGACCAGCCACCATAAAAAACTTCACACTGTTCCACTCCATCTGAACTAGTGTGGTGCTGAGGTATCACCCATTGCATGACTGCACTCGGGTCCTAATCTGGATCCTGAGTTGGTTTGTCGTGTGGTGGGTGCGGCAGGCAATGTAGTGCGTGCTCCTAACATCAGACTGAGGAGATTCAGAGTTCAGAAAGTTTATGGCAGATGGGAAAAAGCTATTTTTTAGTCTGTTTGTGCCTTACACAGATTCACCTAAAGCGTCTTCCTGACGGGAGGAGCTCAAACAAAGAATTTCCACGATGAGTTTTGTCCTTGAGAATGTTTTTGGCCCTTCTCATACAGCGAGTCTTATACAAGAGTTTGAGTGATGGCAGTTCAGTCCCAATAATGGCCTCTGCTGTTTTTACAACCCGCTGCAGGGCTTCTTTAGCAGCCTTGGTGCAGCTATTGTACCAGGCCATCATGCAGTTAGTTAAGATGTTCTCTATAGTGCATCTATAGAAATTAACCATCAGCTTCTGGGGGAGGTCAGATCTCCTTAGCTTCCTGAGAAAATAGAGGTGTTGTTGTGCTTTGCCTATTATAGCCAAATTGTTGTCAGCCCAGGAAAGGTCCTCTGAGATGGTGACTCCTAGAAACTTAAAGCTGGAAACTCTCTCCACAGCATCTGCATTGATTGTTATCGGACTGTGATTGGTCTTTTTAGTGGTTCTAAAGTCCAGAATAACTTCTTTGGTCTTTTTGGTATTTAAGACCAGGTTGTTGGTGTTGCACAATGTTGTCAGATTCTGAACCTCTTCCCTATATGCAGCTTCACTGTTGTCTGTTACAAGCCCAATGACAGTCGAATCATCCGCACATTTAACAATTATGTTTGATTGGTGGATGGGTTGACAGTCATGGGTGAAGAGTGCATAGAGAAGGGGACTTAGTACACATCCTTGCGGCACACCAGTGCTCAGAGTAAGGCTGGAGGATGTGTGTTTGCCCATCCTGACAGACTGGGGGTGGTTGGTGAGAAAATCCAGTAACTAGTTGCATATGGACGGAGCAAGTCCTAGTGCATAGAGTTCTTTGATCAGCTGGTTAGGTATGATGGTATTAAATGCAGAGCTGTAGTCAATGAAGAGCATCCTAACATAGGTGTTGGGCTTTTCCAGGTGCGGGAGGGCAGCATGTAGAGCCACACAGATGGCGTCCTCAGTTGATCTGTTTGACCGATGGGAAAACTGGTGTTGGTGTAGATCAGCTGGGATGGAGGATTTGATGTGGGTGATTACCAGTCGTTCAAAGCACTTTGCGATGACAGGGGTGAGAGCGACTGGTCGATAGTCATTAAGACAGGTTATCCTTGGTGTTTTGGGAACAAGTACAATGGTTGTAGATTTCAGGCACAAGGGGACTGAGGAGGAGAGAGAGGTTGAATATGTGTGTAAATACCTCCGCTAATTGGTCAGCGCAGGCCTGGAGCACACGTCCTTGCACATTATTAGGACCTGCTGCCTTCCTTGTATTGATGTTTTCGACTGCCCGCCACACATCATGTATGTGTATGACCAAAATCTGTGAGTCTCTAGTCAGCTCGAAGCTGACTGGAGGCTGGTTATTGTTCTGGTCAAACCATGCAAATAAACTGTTAAGTTCCTTTCAAAACATCCCAATATACATCAATAAATCATTTTTTATGCAATTAGATTCAACAATAACCTCATTTATTTGGAACTCAAAACATCCACGTATCCAAAGAGCAACCCTACAAAGACAAAAGGCAGAAGGCAGCATGGCTCTACCTAACTTCCAGTTTTATTACTAGGCAGCAAATATACAAGCGATAAAAACCTGGACACAAATAGAAGAACATACACAGGCTTGGTCTGCAATAGAAGTACAATTCTGCAGTACTTCTTTATATTCCCTGCTCTGTGTCCCAATAAATGCAAGTTATCGGCAATATACTAATAACTTTTTATCTGTGGCACCTTTGCAAGAGAACCACCTCTTTCAACCTTCGCAAACATATGCAGTTTTTAATATCTGGAAAAAATCTAGGATTAACTTGCTTAGAGATCTTTATATAGACAACGTCTTTGCATCCTATGAACAACTACATTCCAAATTTAACATTCCAGCTACATATTTCTTTCACTATCTTCAAGTTAGGAACTTTGTTAAACAGAACCTTCCCGATTTTCGTCATCTTGCACCCTCATCCATGCTGGAAAAAATATTGCTAAATCTCAAGGACTCAGACACCATCTCTGCAATATATAAAATCATTTTACAGTCCATCCCTTTCAAAGATCCAAGAGGACACTGGGAAAAAGATCTCTCATTTAATATATCAGAAAAGGAGTGGAAAGTAGCAATGCAGAGAATTCACTCGAGCTACATATGCACAAAGCATACAATTATACAACTCAAAATTATATATCGAGCACATCTGTCTCGTCTAAAACTCTCCAAATGTTTCCATGGCAAGATCCAACCTGCGAACGCTGCAATCAAGTCCCAGCCTCACTGGGCCACATGTTCTGGGCCTGCGCCAAATTAACATTATTCTGGACCAAAATTTTTAATTACCTTTCAGACAGCCTTGGTCTCACAATCCCTCCTAACCCATTAACAGCTGTGTTTGGGGTTCTTCCAGATGGGTTTAAAGTGGAGAAAGACAAACAAACTGTGATTGCATTCACTACACTTTTGGCATGCAGACTTATTCTGCTAAACTGGAAGAACCCAAACTCTCCTCTTTTAAGTCAGTGGGAAACCGATGTTTTATACTATTTGAAATTGGAAAAAATCAAATACTCAGTTAGAGGATCTGTACAGACTTTTTTCAAAACATGGCAGGATCTAATCAGTAATCTTTTAAAATAAGCTCTTAAAGCACAGAGGAAGCAATTATTTCTGTATTTCTTTGTCTTCTGCATTCATCTCTATTGGCTTATTAAACTTATTAATTTAGGTATGTTTACAAGCCTTAAATCTTACACCGTTTGCCTTGCTCTCTCTCTCAGGGGTGGGGGTCGACTTATTCTTAATTTTACTTTTTGTAAAAATGGATTGATTTGTATGGAATGATTGCAATAAAATTAATTACATTTCAAAAAAAGAAACTGTTAAGTTCCTCTGCTAGGTTGGCATTGTTATTGGCCAGAGTGCATTATACGTCATTTTTCTTTTTGCAATCTGTGATTAATCGGATGCCTTGCCACATCCGCTGTGAGTCTGAGTTACTGTCAAAGTCCTCCTCAATCCGTTGTTTGTACATTAGTTTACCAAACTTGATGCCCTTCTTGAGGTTAGCTCTGGCAGCTCTATAGGCTGAGGTGTCTCCTAATTTAAAGGCTTTGTCCCTTTCCCTGAGCAGCTGTTTGACTTCAATATTCATCAATGGTTTCTCATTTGGGTAGACCTTAATCCTTTTGTTGACAGTGACATTGTCCACACAGTAATTAAAATATGACAGCACAGATGAAGTATACGTCTCTAAGTCCGTCTGATGAAAAAATATATTCCAGTCTGTTTGTTCAAACCAGTCCTGGAGTTGGCAAATGGCAGCTTCAGGCCAAACTTTAACAGTCTTGCTAATTGGATTAGTACTGCTGATAAGGGCTTTGTGCGCTGGAAGAAGAAACAAAGAGAGATGATCAGACTGGCCAAGGTGGGGGCGTGGAATAACCTTATAGGCGTCTTTTATGTTTGTATAGACGTGGTCTAAGGTGTTATCCCCTCTGGTTTTACAATGTACATGCTGATAAAATCTGGGGAATACATCCTTAAGATTTGTTTGATTAAAATCCCCGGCAATGATAAAGACTGCTTCAGGGTGCGAGTTCTGTTGTTTGCTGATAACGTCAAACAATTTTTCAAGCACTGACTTAACATTAGCCTGAGGAGGTATGTATACTGCCGTAACAATAACAATGGTATGTTTTCTCGGTAGGCAAAACGATCAGAATCTTAGCATCAGATATTCCACGTCTGGACAACAAAACTTGTTGATTGTTTTAGTTTTGTTTTAGTGCACCAAGCATTATTATTATAGACACAGAGTCCTCCATCTGTTTTCTTACCAGAATTGAGGGTTTGATCGGCTCGATGGAGCGTGCAACCTGCAAGTTCAATTGCTGTGTCTGGTATGGTGGGATCCAGCAACGTCTCTGAAAAAATCAAAAGGCAACAGTCCCTTGTAGTTTTATGTGTGGAAATATCCAGTCGGAGCTCATCCATTTTATTTGCGAGTGATCTAATATTCGCAAGAAGAGCGCTAGGAAGAGGGGTTTTATGTGGAGCTGCCTTTAGCCTAGCTAGTAATCCTGCTCGCTTAACTCTTTTTTGCTTCCTCTCTCTGTGTCATCTGCGTTGCCGTCTTCCAAGCGTAGGAGTCAACGTAAGTCCCGGTGATGTGAGAATCTCCTGTGGTATTGCTTCTGTATTATAATAATTATCTGTGCTATTAGAGACGATCTGTAGAAGCTTTTGACAACTGTGGTGGATACTCACTTCCATGTGTAAAACGATGAAAGTCAATATTAAGAACAATAATAGCAGAAAACAGCACCTATTCGGGGAGCACAAAGCCGCAGTGTCTATGCACGCTGCATTTTTGCACTTTTAATTTGCATTTACAATTGATTGGAATTCTTCAACGAACAAAGGTGGTTATGATCAAATATTTGTTGAGTGGCATACATAAATCCTGTGTATTACTTGTTTAGGAATCCCTTTATGCTCACATATACTCATAAATTTACAAACATTTCTTGAATGTGATCTTATCTTGAATGTGATCTTATAAGTGCAAGTAAAGAATGTTTGAGTTGTCTACATATGGCAGAACAATGACAGTTCTGTTAGTTGTTGTTTTTGCTGATTTAAACCACTTGCTGGTGTTGCCAATATTTTATCTGCAGCAATAAACAACTTCCTGCCAGTTTCTTTAAAATTTGCCAATATACTGACTGTCTAAGAAAACAACATTGTCACAGTTTTGTTGAGGCTTTATGGGCCCAGGACAAATCCTGCATAAAGAGAAGAAACCAATCATGCATGTAATTTCCAGAAAATCCAAAAATGCAGCCTACTGGTTGCTATTGGAAAAATGATGTGCAACAACTAAATTTAAACATCATAGGGAAACAGTCAGTTAGTATTTTGGTTGAATAGCTTCTTTTGACATTGTACTGTAGTTGTGGTGAATCCTTGATATGGTATCCAAGGAACCTATTTATTTAAGTTTCAATATTTTTAAAAATATTCTTATTTTAAGCATGTTACTAGTGAATATTTCTCTGCCTAAATAAAATGTTAAAGGCACTGAGTTACTTTATCCAATCACTGGATAAAATTCTTAAAAAAAAAAAAATCATTTGCAGTAATTGGAGCTAGTTTTGATTAAATACTTTTGAAACATTAATTTTGATTGCAAGTTTTGCTTGCTTCCTTTAGTATCTGACCAAAGCCTCTTTTGACTACAGCATGCTTGCTGTTTTTGAATCTTCTATTCTCTACTTTGTTTTCTTTTTATCTTTAAACTTAGTTAGCACACTGCCAACATGGGGTTCTTAACAGTTACTCTGGGGCTGCTTGTTCAGGGGCCTTAGTATTTGCCAGAAAAAAACTGCCTATTAGTAGGAAAAGTCCCAGTTTTCATCCATAGTACAGGTACTCATGGCAATCCACTATCCAGCGCACACCCCACCCCAGCTTAGTCCTTGTGATTATAAACCTATCCAGACAGATCTAAATTAAAAACCTTCAAATAATAATGTGAAAAGTTAGTCAAAATGTTTGTTTATTCAAAATGAGGACCAAGTGGTGCAATGAAAGGAAACTTTAAAACAGGAAGAGAGACAGAGAAAGAGGGAGAAACGAAAGATGTTGTTTAGTTCAAAACTACACCTGACATTTGCAGCTTTAATATAAATAAATATATTAACTAACCAAAATGATGATTTAAAGAAGCCCTGCGGTGGGCTGGTGCCCTGCCTGGGGGTTGTTCCTGCCTTGCGCCCTGCGTTGACTGGGATTGGCTCCAGCAGACCCCCGTGACCCTGTGTTAGGATGTAGTGGGTTGGATAATGGATGGATGGATGGATGATTTAAAGAAAACATAAACCTTACCTTACAGATAGACGGGAAACAGCTGTACAGTCTGATATCAATGCCATAGAATGTAGCTGAAAACCGTAATGTAGAAGAAAACAACGCCACTGCTGGAGATGAGACATGCCAAATAGCGTCCATCCCGAATGAAGGATTTCCTTTCCGGGCTTTTATTTTATTTGCTGCAAGTATGCAAACCCAGAACACTCAGTTATTTATTACCTTCCTGCCATAAAGTGGCATAGGGCTTTAAAATGATTAAGTGATGTTAATTAATTGTACTTTTAGAAAGAATGCTGATTTGTTGTAGATGTGATATTGCCCTCTTCATTTATTTTTTTACATTCATGGCAATACACTATTGAGCAAGAGGACCGTGAACTTGAAACAACACAAACTTCTAAAGTTTCTTTTTTACTTTAATGCCTGTACCTAATTTATTATTGACATTTGTACTGTTCATAATGCGTGAGTATGCCTGATGGGGTTAATGTTGTAGTAGTAGTAGTGTAATGTACTGATTGCATTATTATTATGACTGTGTTTTGCCATTGAGCTGGTTATCTGTTTGTTAACCAACATAGGAGAGAATTCTTTGACTAGGTTTATTGTGTATTTATATGTAGATAGAATAAAATGTGCAAGATGTACACATATATCATTAAAAAAGCTGATAATCTGTACTTGAACTGACATTATATCCTAAGTATTAAATATTTAATATATAGTTATAATATTATTATAATATAGTTAATATTATAAAATTAATATATGTACTACTAGTAAGGGAGGGTGTAACAGCACCCTCCAAACCCAAACACAACTTCACCGACATAATCCTGAGTTCAAATATGTATTTTTTATTTAAAAAATACCTTTGACAGGTGTGGAATATGGCCGGCCAGTCATCCAGCCAATACCCCCAGGCAGCCAGGTGGAACCCTCCCTGCAGCATGGAGGTGCCCCAAATGCAAGCAGGGAATCATGGACAGTGGAGTTTTCCTTTACAGCCCTGCTGGATACCTTGGGGGCCAACAGAGGACGCTGCAGGGAGGCCCAGAGCCTCTTACGTGCCCTATAACCCGGAAGTAAGTCTTAGTCACAGCGACAGGAGGAATGACGTACGGAAAGAAGAAGAGGACTTTTGATCTGACCCAGAAGTGATAGGAGGTCACGTGGACTGAAGGATCGGAAACACTTCCGGGTCAAGGAATATAAAAGGACTGTGGGAGATCCTAGTTCTTGAGCTGAGCTGGGTGGCAGGGTGGCAATGCCTCTGGGAGTGGAGGATTATTGTTATTGTGATTATTGATTGTATTGTATGAGTATTGTGGAGAGGAGGGTGCTTTGTGCACTGTTTAGTTCAAATAAAATAATAATTTGGACTTTTATCTGGTGTCTGATCTGAGGATTCACACAGGGTTCTTCTATTATGGCACAACACAATACAGCACAGCAAAACTCTGTTTCTTCTTTCTCCTCGATTTCTCCCGGGCGACTGTTGTCCAGCTTCACTACTGATTCTGACTCCCCTTGCTGAGATTGAGCAGTTTTTGTTTTATCAGTGACTTGGGAGTACTTCCAGTACTAGGGCATAGCTCACTGGAAGCACTTCCAGGTCAAACGGAAGACCCTGAAAATAGTGATTGTGAATCCCAGCAGCTCCTCCTGTTGGCCCCCATAGAACCCAAAGGGGCTTCTTCATAGGATCTCAGGTTCCAGCATACCTTGAGAATGTCCATGTAGGGATCCTAACCCAGGGATAGTGTAATAGGTGGAAAATATTTATCAATGCTAATCTCCCCCAATCCTTCCATTGCACTGGCCTCCCAGCTGGGTAAGGGTCCCTGTTCAGTCCTAGCCAGGAGAAACAGCTGAGGGACTGCTAGCTCTGCAGCTCCACCAATACCATGTAGCTTGGAAAAAGTATGACAGATCGTCTTGCCCCTGACCCCAGGTGAGTTGTGTGAAGACAGGGCTGCTGGTGAAACTGCGCGTGCAAAAGATGAGGCATGTTTGAGGGGGGATATGGGGAAATTGTGGAGGGAGAATCTTGACCTGGAACAGTGTTTGCAGTGTCAGTTCAGAGAAGGAGAACAGCTGACAGACCAGTACATCTGCAGATCTAGACAGATCCAGATCCAGCTCACTTACAATCAACAAACAAATGCAGTCTGTCTCACAGTTCTTTTTTTTACCAAAAATAATTTTTAATATTAAAGATATAGTTTGCATTTAAACTAACACATTAAATAACTCTAATATTTATATATTATATGATTTTAAGTGATATAAATTATTTCAATTTAACTCCATGCATCTTCAAGGTTCTCACAAGGAAAGGAATACCACTTTGATTCGAGAAAGGATGCTTTTGATAACACATTTTCCTTTTCCTCAGTACTGTGGGACGTCAGTCAGAAGATATTTGACCTTGATTCCTCTTTAGTCTAATACCCTATCCCTTATGTGGTCCCTTTATATAGCCGCAACAGCCGCTGAAATTATGCGGTCAGTTCAAACCCACATCTTACAGAGATGGAGCTCCTGCTTAGAACTAATTAGACCTCTTCTTTTACAGCAAAGGTCATTGATTGTGCACTTGTGCTTTTTGCTGTATTGAATTTCTTTGATTAAATGGGGTTCATTTATTATAATATATTATGAAGGAATAAATAAATTGTACACTATGGTAAACTATATAATAATTATAAATAATACATAAATAATAATGTTTAATAATGTGTAAAATGAAGCCATAACATTTCTGTCACTCATGGGATTCTGAGTGCTAATTAGAAAAGAAAAAGTGTTTATGTGTGTGTCTTTTGAGACCCTGTGGACATATAACCCTTTGCTCTTCAGAAAGTCAGTTGGATAAATAAAACATAGAAGTCCAATTCATTTTGTACTAAGGAGGACTCTTCTAAAATTGAAAGCATGGACTCCGAAATCAATTACTGCTATCCTGACAATAACGCATCATGCATTAAAATATTAAGGAAACCTGGAATAATAATATTCATGTATATTTTCTCTGCTACTCTGATTCTAATTACAGTATTTGGAAACCTCTTTGTGATCATTTCTGTTTCTCATTTCAGACAACTCCACACTCCTACTAATTTCTTAGTTCTTTCACTTGCAGTGGCAGATTTTCTAAGTGCTTTTCTTACTATGCCTGCTCAGTTTACTTTAATAATGAACAACTGCTGGTATTTTGGGGCTAGATTTTGTCCTTATTATACAACCTATGGTCATTTATTACCATTTGTTTCTTCTTTACATTTTGTAAGCATATCAGTGGATCGCTACTTTGCTGTGTGTGATCCATTTTTTTACAACAGAAATATTACCAATTTAAGGACAGGTATGTGCATAGTTTTTATGTGGCTATTTTCATCTTTATATACTTATATGTTTATTTTTCAAAGTGGAGGACTACTTGCAACAGACATATGTGTAGATGAGTGCATATTTTATCATTATGCATACTGGGTATTAATAGATAATGTACTTACATATTTAGTGCCTATGATGGTGATAATATGTTTATATACAATAATATTTATAACAGCAAGAAGACACGCAAAAGCTATCAATTGTGTGAAAAATGAATCACAATTTTCAGACGGAAAAAAAAATAAAAATGCTAAATCGTCTGAAACAAAAGCTGCAAGAACACTTGGAATAGTAGTCATAACCTTTATTATCCTCTGCTCGCCTTCTTTTGTGTTCTTTTTAATCACCATGTTTTTCACCGTTAACACTGTAAACCTGTTACCTGTACGAACTGTTTTTCTTTATTTAGCAAGAATGAATTGCTGTATTGATCCCATTATTTATGGATTGTTCTATCCTTGGTTCAGGAAATCTTTAAAAATCATGGTGACATTAGAAATATTCAAGTCATCATCATCAATGATTAACTTATTTTCTAATTGAATTTTAAAATATACTTTGTATTTCTCTTTTTTTTTTTTATTAATTACAACTTTGACTTTTAAGTATTAATCTTCTTTACAAAACACAGGCAGAGATTTATGTACAACTTGTAGTTTGAAAAGTTTTTTTGTTATATGTGATTTTTTAGAGTTGTTCTTAGACTTTTTTGGGGAGGAATAGCCAAGTTCTTTTTTTTTAACAGATTCTTAAACAACCAAATAAATAAATACATAGCAAGGATAAATTTAAAACACATTTTTTATGAATAGTGTTTTTTTTATAATTCTGTCCTAAACTTAAAAACATTTTTAGTGAATTATATAGACTGTATAATTAATTTCTTTTATGAAATTGTTTATTTAGACATATTTCATATTTATGTATCTATGTGTATGAGAGTCATTACTAGCAGCAACAGGAGCAACCCTGGGCAGGGTGCCACTACATGAAAGGGCTTCGACACAGACTCATGAAAAGCCCACCAAATTAATGTGCATGTTGTTAGTGATATGGAAAAAAACAGAGTACTGTTAGGAATTCACATTGACACAAACAGAAGCAGAATTCTAATCATTGTAGGACTTCTCCACCATGCACCTTATCTGAGACAGACAACTCAGGAATGAAATCAGACATACTGGTACAAACAAATATCTCATTACCATTTTACATTTCTAAGTATATTAATACTTACTTGGTTTCAGAATTTAGCTAAAGTATTTTTGCTCAATTTCAGGTGAGACATACGTTTTTTATTTATATTTTAATATGTTAATTAATGACTGTTGTTAATTAACAAAAGGCAAGAGTCAAAAGTGTTCTATTATTAGGATTTTTTTCTTATTTTAATTTAAGATTTAATTAAACACATGGTATTTAATGAGTTTGTCTCATACATATATACATATATTTCATTCTACAATTTAGCAATGTATTCGATCTCATCTAGGATGTTTTACAACCTAGTGCAGCTAGCATAGGCTCTGAATTTTTACAACTCAGAAGGAGGATAAATCAGTTTTAGGAAATACTGTACATTAATAAATTCCTATTTTTGTATAGGCATACACTGGTATGGAGTGAATTTATTGTCAGCAGTACCGCATACAGAAAATGGATGGGAAGTACTTTCAGGTAGCAATTATTCTAAAATGTGAAAAAAGGCTGACTTTTCAATTTGTCTGTTGTATTTAGCAGTCAGAAAAAAAATCACAACATTACCTCAAATTAACACTAGAATCCCTGAAGACAACCAAAAAACTAATAATCATGACCCACCTTAAATTCCTTCGCACCTCTCCATCAGTGTCTTTTATTTTGTAAATGTGTTGATCAACACAAGCAGCAAGCAGCCTGCTATCCCATAACCCCACTTGACAGAGATCAACTCGGGCAAAAAATTCTCCCAGCTTAAACTAAGGCTCCTTATCTGTGTGCGAGGTGCCTGAAGTTGTACAGGGTAAATAATACAGTATATCGTTATTTGGAATAAATGAATTTCATGTGTATTCCGTGTCTACAAAGATCTGGGTATGTAGAATGAAAGGAAATGCAAGGCAAGAAATGCTGAACACATACCATAAGCACAAACTTTTTCCATGTTATAATAATAATGATGAGAAGTGTATAATGTGTGAAGATTTTAGTCCAAATATCAAAAAAAAACGTGTGCTTTTTCAAAACTCAAGCTCAAATGTTAATTGACAGGAAGCTCATATGTATTCTTGAATGGTGCAGAGGTAAGAACTGCTGCCTTATAACTCAAAGGTACTGGGTTCAAGACTGGTTGCTCTGCATTTTGAGTAGTGAGCAGCTATTATTATTATTATTGTTACTATTATATAATAAAAACATACATTTGATTTTAATCTGTAACACCTGGTGCAAATCTTGGCTACTTGTAAAAGTTAGCACCGCAATGCAACTCTGCTTGGCACCATAAAGTATAATGGGACTTCCACCTGTAGCTATAGTCACTTTAGTACACGAGCAATTTGCCACACTGTTGTTTAGCGCACACACACACATTCATACATGAAAAAGTCACTATTTGAAAATGATATGCCATTTGAACATGAGTTGTTATTTGAATATGTTTTTTTTATTCCAATCTTGCCTGTACTCCGCGTTATGGTGCATGGTAATGAGAATACAGACAGACTTCTTTTTTTTGGGCACATACACCGTCAGCATGACACTGCCAGATCTAAACACTAGTGTGGTGAATTGCTCGCTGATGGGACCTAAAAATTTTTCCAGCCCCTGTTCCAAACTAGATGACCCTCTACTCGTGCTGGCTACATGACCCTCTGCCTCCCAGCTGGCATGACCCTCTGCCCACCCTGGATACATGACCTCTGCTACTCCATTAGGCCCCATACCACTCCTGCCTCTTTTAAGTTGTATGACCCTCTGTCTTTTTCACTATTAAGCCCCCCCACCACCTTTCAGTCAGAGTTTAGGGTCCTCACAGCCCCAGGCCAGTAGAGAATGGACATCTTTTCATGTACCAGTCCAATGACTCTTATTTTTTTTTGGATGATCCTCTGTCCTTTTCACTATTAAGACCAGCTGCCCCAATTACACCCTCACACCTATTGGTGTTCGGGGACCTCACAGCCCCGGGCCAATGGCTACCGGACATCTGGTCATGTACCCCACTGAGGCCGGACACATGTGCAAAGTCCCTGGCTGTCTTCTGGGCACGTGAGAGAAAAAAGAGACAGAGAGTGGAGGATTTTTGGGGTTAGGGAGCCTGTACAGGCATGGGGGTTAAAAAGGAAGAAAAGGGAAGGGGAACAACAGCTTGGCTCGAGGGCTAACTTTTAATAGGTCGCAGCAAGAGAGCTGCTCTTCTACATGCGACACCTCGACCTAAAATCAGGTCGTGTGTGAATGATTTAGCACTGGGTTCCCCATGAATGAGCAATGCAAAAGAGGAAAAGGAAGTGGCTGCTCATCTGGGCTACTCTTGAATGGACCCCTGTGCCAGTCCAAACCAGTGGTAGGAGGGAGGGTGGCCTCCACCTCTCCCTGGCCCACTGAGGCTCCATGGTGGTAGGGCATCGTCACGTTTAAGAGGGATTCTGACTTAGAGGCGTTCAGTCATAATCCATCAGATGGATAGCTTCGCACAATTGGCTCCTCAGTCAAGGACATACACCAAATGTCTGAACCTGCAGGTTCCTCTCACACAGCCGAATTGCTACTGCGACAACACCATCATCAGTAGGGTAAAACTAACCTGTCTCACGACAGTCTAAACCCAGCTCACATTCTCTATTAGTGGGTGAACAGTCCAACACTTGGTGAATTCTGCTTCACAATGACAGGAAGAGAGTAGTGGCATTTCACCCGTGGGGACACCTCTCATGTCTCTTCACAGTGCCAGACTAGAATCAATCTCAAGAGGGTCTTCTTTCCCCACTGATTCTGCCCATTCCCTTGGCTGTGGTTCCACTAGATACAGTAGTAGGTAGCGACAGTGGGAATCTCGTTAGTCCATTCATGCTTGTCACTAATTAGATGATGTGGCATTTGGCTAATTAAAAGCCCACTGCCAGGCATATTGTGAGTTTTAATGTTGCTCGTCAACTGTGCCCCTCAGCTTGGCCTTTTTGTTTATCCACTTTGTCTGATTTGTCATCTAAGTGATGCATAGCATATGCACCCCTTATGGCCAAGACAACAAATGCTGGCTTAGGGGATGTAATTATTGTGAAATTTGTCCCATAGGACCCTAGCCAGGGAGGTCATCAAAGAAGAAAATTATATGCCTAAGATGTACTCTAATTCTTACAATAACTGAGGCCCTATTACTATATCCTTCTGATGAGAGTCATAGTTACTCCTCCCATTTACCTGCACTTTATTGAATTTCTTCACTTTGAAATTCAGAGCACTGGGCAGAAGTCACATTGTGTCAACATTAGGCTACTCTCCAGCCTTTGTGATGCTTTGTTTTAATTAAACAGTCAGATTCCCCTGGTCCGTACCAGTTCTAAACCAGCTGCCTCATCCAGTTGCAGCTTGTGCCCGGCCCCACTTCACACCCCAGCCTGACCGACCTAGCCCTTAGAGCCAAACCTTATCCCAAATTTACGGGTTTGGCTTGCTGACTTCCCTTGCCTGCATTATTCTAACATGCCAGAGGCTGTTCATCTTGGAGACCTGCTGCGAGTATGGGTACGGCCCAGTGCAAGATTTACACCCTCTCTGCCGGATTTTCAAGGACCAGCAAGGGCTCTCTGGACACTGCTGGAAGCGCAACACTCTCCATGGTGTGGGCCCCTCTCTCAGGATGAACCCATTCCAGGGTGGCCCTGCCCTTCAACGAAAAAAAAGAATTCTCTCTGCGGATCCCTCCAGCTTTCAGGATCGCTTGTTTAACCGCACTGGATGCTCCACCGGCAGTGTCAGTCTCTGCCATACCAGATTAGAGGATCTGAACCGAATCCTCTATGCAAAATCTGTGGTTTAACCAACCAGTGAAGACTTATGCTGTGTGAGCAAGGTACCTTGAATGCAAATCAGTTATGTCAGCCAAGTGTCTAAATAAGGGATGCACCTTTTGTTCAGTGAGTTTGCCTTATGCTAATTCGGTAGCTACATGGATCTCCACTGTATCCATCTGTAATGCTCCAAAAAGTGGTGTGCCAGTGAGTGTTAACAATCAGGAAAATTACTTGTTAGTGATTCTGACATTTACAGAATGCCCCAGAAAATAAAAAAGAGTTTTGTTTAAGTTGGGCATTTCCCATAGATCTTTGAGTCGTCTAATGCAACGTTTATTTTTGAAAATGTATCAGCCAAGATTGATTCATGGGTTATTAGAGGATGATCCGGATTCCCATCGTACAACTCTGCAAAGTGGTTATGAATGAAGAAAGACAAGTCAATGGCATCATTGATAAAATTACATGATCTGATAAAGCTCACTTTAAACTTTCAGGTGCTGTAAATCGCTACAACTGTGTCTACTATTGCACAGAAAATCCCCATGTAACGTTAGAAGAACAGTTGAATCAGCTGGGGGTTACCGTTTGGATGGGTCTTTTGAGTATTTTCCATACAACTCTTACACATGACCTGTATCTTAACATGTTGACACACTGTTTTACCATCATGATAATGAAGACTTCTTCTTTCAAAATGACAGAGCTCCTCCACTCTATGCTTTGAAAGTATGTGAGTTTCTTGATGAACAATTACCCAAGAGGTGGATAGGTCGACGAGGGCCAGTGGAATGGCAAGCACGATCACCAGACCTCACTCCAATAGAATCCTTCTTTTGGGTGTTGTCAAAGATAATGTCTTTTCATGGTAGCCACAAACTGTGCATGATATGATTTGCTTCATAAGTGAAACATGTCAAGAAATTGATGACAGTACAGAACTCAGTGCTTATGTGTAGCAAGTAGTACAAGAATGTGTAAACAATGAAGGCCAACAATTTGAGCACTTACGAGATTGTACTTAAGGGCACTGTATCTTTGTGACATTCTTTTGAGTTAACAAAGTTAATAAATCTACTGTGTTAATAAAGCTGTTGGAATAATCATAACCTGCATGTCTTTTCCATACAAAAAACTATAAACCTACTTTTGCCCACCCCTGCATATTTAGAGCCTAAATAAACTTGTCAAACCTATGAGAAAAAAAATTCTGTAACCTGTGCCTGCTAATTTAAGTCCAGTTGACATCATTTGCACTAGCACACTTAATTTAGAGGTTACATTATGTGGACCTTTAGATAATATTAGGCCATAAGGGTGTTCAAAGGAACACACCATTTATCTGTGTGCTGATTAGTATAAATTAAAATATAGTTAAATAAGTTATGTAAATGAACCTATCTAATAAAAGATGCTGTTACTGTATATTAGATTCCTTTAGTCTTGCCATGGAGAACTCAGCTGCTCACATGGCAGGCTCCACCGTTTGGTGTAAATAAAAGATGTCCATCTTTGATTTCATCCCCACAAGGGCACAAGTATTTTGATCAGGAGATGAAAGACATTTTTTCAAAGAAATCCAAACCTCATAGTTATTAGGAATAGTTATTAACCTGATGCCAAAAGTAATATGAAAAAAACAAGTACCAAAATTCAAAACAAGAGCCAAAAATCCAAGTCAGTATTTAACAAAGCAAAAGTTAATTTAAGCCTATTATTTGCCTTTTTGCTTAATAACCAATAGTTCTTCATGTATTTTAATATAGCAAATCCAAAGACTTGATGCGTGACAATACATGCTGACACCTTAAATAATGATAAAATAGTTCAAAAGACACACTTACATGACTGGCAACAACCTAAGGAACCATATAAACAACATGGTGGCATATGTGTCCTAACACTATAGAAATGGCATTCAGCAGGAAAAACACACTTAAGTATGTAAAATACAAGTAAAAAAAAGAAATAAAAAAGAGGAACATGTTAATAAATAACATGAACAAATAATTGTAAACATTAGCACCCAGTCTTTACATATAGAAAATAATGGAAAACTTCAAACTGCCTGATGCTGGTGCCATTTCAATTGGTAATTGGGGGTTGAGAGTCTGATTGGAGTTGTGGGTAGGAGGGAGGTTTGTTGGGTTTCAAATGTGGTGATAGACGTATTTTCAGAAAATAACCCAAATAATGCAATAAACCAAATAATACAATTCATGACATAAGAAATATATGTAAATATACATTTGTATATGTTTATAGATAAATATGTATACAGATGAATGATGATAACAAATAGCCCAAAACCTAAAAACATAAAAGTACAATATTTTAGTTGAACTTATTCCCTCCTATAGAAAAAGCACATAACTTATGAATTCTGGTCTTTAAATTAATGTAGTAAAGACAGATAATTCTTCCATTTGCTTACAGCTAGTCTACACTGAGTTACCACCACAAAGAATTATTGTGTGTGTGAGATGCTGCTCTCAACTTTCCTAATGGATTTAGAAAGAAAATTAATAACAGCTCAAGACTTATCCTTCACAAAGGTTACTACTTTTCAGTTACCAACATTGTAATACTTTATCTGGCTTTATCTCATTACGATGCAATTAACAGTTCTCGGAATCAAAGTAGATGTACTTATGGCTCAGGGCAGGCGATGCTTTGTTTCTTCCTGGTCGACTTTATCCGCCACATGTAAAGGAAGTTTATACTGTCTTTTCTTTTTTGTTCAAGATGTCTTCCTTTTCTTCACCTTGGTCACACAGCTTGATCTCATTTACTAGCAAAATTACACATGCTGGGCTGGGGATTAGTTAGCTCACATGCAAGGTGAATGCATGGATTTTACATATAGTCTCACTTTTACTCATGTACTTGCTTTCCTTAGCAAAGTTTGGACTAATGGCACCCTTTGTCCAACCCCTTTACGGATGAAATTCTACTTTTCCAGTCCATCACCAGATTACCCTTCAGAGTGAAAGGGATTGCTGAAGCCTTTTAATATGGCCACTGTTAGCAAAATTACATTGCTATATGGAGTATAGGGTGGTCCAGATCTAATTATGCAATTTTCATTACACTATAACTTATTAAGTTTATTACATAGAAAATCACCCGAAAAATCCTGGACCATCGAGAAGTGTGCAAACTGACGACATGAAGAATCGTCTTCGTGCTGAACTGGAATTATCTCTGCATAAATCAAAGTCACCCAGACGATCTGGATGTGCATAATTAGATCTGGATGACGAATTATAGCCAGGCTGAGGAGTGAGCTTAATAGAGTGAGTTCATATTTGGAGTGAAAGAAGTGTATAAATTATTAAACAGTAAAACATTTTGATAAGAGAATTTGAATGACATATAAGAAGCATATAAATTATTAAACAGTAAAACATTAACATTTAAGAAGTAAAAATACATTGAGTACTACTGCAGTGCTTTCTGGTAAACTACATTTTTTGTTTGCCCATTATGTGCATAAATGGATACATTTTTTGGTTTACCCACCCAAGAACACACGCACTTGAGGCAGGATGGGACAGTGGCCTGGGACAGGGACTGGTTGAACATGCTAGTGAAGATTCCAGCCAGTTGATCCGCAGTCTTTCAGCACCGTCCAGCCACACCGTCGGGTCCTGCAGCCTTCCTCGGGTTCACCTTCCTCATCACTCGCCTCACCTCACACTCTTCCACCGTGAGTATGTTGCTGCTGTGAATAGGCGGCTGTGATGGAGCTGCTGTTGGTGTCGCCTCAAAATGGGCAAAGAAGATGTTCAGCTCCTCTGCCAGAGAAATGTCTCCCTCAGCGGCTGATGAGTTGCTAGATTTGTAGCCAGTGATGTGCTGGACACCCTGCCACACCTGCCTGGTGTTGTTGCTCCTCAGATGGTCATCTATCCTCCTTCTGTATGCTGCCTTGGCCTCTCGGATGCCTCTCTTCAGGTTTGCTCTGGCTACACTGTAAAGAGCCCCATCCCCAGACCTGAAAGCAGTTTTCCTGGCTTTCAGCAGACTATGGACCTCCTTCGTCATCCAGGGCTTCCTGTTGGGATAAATCCTTATGCGTCCGTCCCTGATGACATTGTCCATGCAGAACCTGATGTAGTCCAGGACTGCTGTAGTGTGGTTCTCCAAGTCTTGGTGATCGAAAACCTCCCAGTTGGTTCTCTGGAAGCAGCCCTGCAACTGTTGGGAGGCCTCCTCAGGCCATATGGTAACAGTCTTAGTCATAGTGGGAGCTTGTTTCCTGAGAGGGGTATATGGAGGGATCAGAAGCAGGGACGTGTGATCAGACTGGCCAAGGTGTGATAAGGGTTTAGCCCTATAGGCCTGTCTGATGTTTGTGTACAGCTTGTCCGGTGTTTTTACTCACCTGGTTGCACACTTTGTGTTGATGGAATTTGGGGAGAACTGCTTTCAGATCTGCATGACTAAAGTCCCCAGAAATGATGAGAACAGCCTTAGGATACTTGCTCTGTTTACTGCTGATGGTGTCATGCAAAAGCCCCCGAGCTAGCATTAGAATCTGGTGCTATGAACACAGCAGTTAGCAGTATGGCATTGAATTCACGGGGGAGTATATGGGTCTGCATTTAATTGTCATAAACTCCACATTTGGAGAGCAGTATCTGGTGACTATGGTGTAATTCGTTTACCAGCTATTGTTCACATAAATGCACAGCCCCTCTTACCGGAGCTCTCTGTCCTGTCTTGCCGGTGTGCTTTATGTAGCCTGCTATCTTGATAGCCATGTCTGGTATGAGTGGTTTCAGCCACGTCTCCGTGATCAACAGGATGCAGCAGTACCTGATGATCTTTTCTGTTGCAATCTGCAGCTTCCACTCGTCCACTTTGTTCGCCAGAGAGGAGAAAATGCTTGGAAGTGGTGGTTTATGTGGCTGCTTCCTTAGCCTTACTAGCATGCCGCCTTGGCACCCCCTCTTTTGTTTATGTTCTTTGCGCCGCCGCTGGTTTTTCGAAGCTGGGATTGTAATCCACGGAGAGCCCAGTGTCCATGCAATGTCATCTGGAATGTTGTGGACGTGGAGAAACTCAGATGTCGAGCAACTCTCGCTCCGTAAGCTGATATATAAAATATCCTGCCAGCTGTAGGTGTATTTATCCAGGCAGGGTGGAAAAACCAAACTGTGAGTCGGAGAGCACACAGCCGCAGCGTCTAAGCGCACTGCCATTGTACATATTTGGGATGAGGACATGCTGTCTGTCTCACCAGTTTCATCCTGATAGTGAATAAATACCGTATACACATCAGTTAATAATTTTTCTGGTCATCATACCACAACATTTGATTTCCAGTGTGTCTAGTGTCTAAGTTTCCTGTGTTTCCTCATTCCAAAACCGATGCTAAATATAAATTTTTTTGTGTTTTTCTCCTAAAATAATCCATCTTAGTATATTGTGACAGATAGGGGGCGCTGTCGTCCCTTGAACCCTCAGACTATATGCCAGACACCAGGTAAAAGTCCAATAATCTATTTTATTAACAAAATAATGTGCACAAAGCACCCTCCTTTCCACAATACTCATAAATCAATACGTAATACACTAATCAATAAATCCACCACTCCCAGATGCGTTGCTACCCTTCCACCCAGTTCAGCTCACTTGTCTGGGATCTCCCAGAGTCCTTTATAGTCTGTGACCCGGAAGTGCTTCCGAACCCTGAGTCCGTATGACTTCCTAGCACTTCCAGGTCAGATCCAAAGTCTTCTTTTCATCCCGGAAGTACGTCATTCCTCCTGTCGCTGTGACTAAGATGTACTTCCGGGTTATAGGGCAGGAACAAGTCTCTGTACCTCCCTGCAGCGTCCTGTGGTAGCCCCCAAGGTATCCAGCAGGGCTGTAAAGGAAAACTTCACTGTCCATGATTCCCTGCTGGCATTTGGGGCACCTCCCTGCTGCAGGGAGAGCTCCACCTGGCAGCCTGGAGGTATTGGCCAGGCTGACTGGCCGGCCATAGTCCACAGTACTCCCCCCTAGCAAAAAAACGTGGTTTGGAGAATCTAGCCCTGCGAGGGTTGTCTTCCTCCAGGAGGGTCCATAGGTTGGGCCTTGGCAAGGCTGGAGACACTCTCATGAGAACCTAGGAGGAATGTTATAAAATGAGATCTTTGTCCCTCTGTCCTCCTAGGACAACGTCGCCATACGTGGCCCGGCCTGCGGCATTCCTAGCACAGCCATGGGCCCCCCCGTTTGTATCCCTCGGTGAGACTGGAAGCACTTGGGGAAGTCTGACTCCGCCCCTTTTCCCACTGAGGAGGATTCCAGAGCCCCCTCTGATTTTTCAGCACCCTTTTCTCATTTGTCAGGAGACCCCCGTTTTATTTTAGGGATCTCCTGTTTAATCTGGGGATTTTCTACAGTCTGGATCTCTCTATGTATCAGTGAGAGACCCTTTACTGTCTGCACCCCTTTTGATTTGCTTATAATATGGGTCGGGGTCTTCAGGATCGCATTGCTCCGTGAGTCAGTACCATCCAGCTGCCCCGGCTCTATCGACCCATCCCCCGACTGCTCTGTCAAAGTTCCACACTCCCTTGTAGGGCTCACAGTGACTTGACACCCGCTACTTATTAAACGCAGGCCTGGATCACACTGCATCCCTCTATTCTGTACTGTACCGGCATTACTTACCTGTACCACCAAATTATATAAGAAGGGAGGCTCTCGACCTAACCGCCACAGGTATTCATCCACCTTCTTGATGGGCACTTCAGCTGTCTCTCCCAGTTCTCCGACGATCTTCTTTATTGCCATCAGTATCTGTAAAAGATCTTGTACGGGCTCAATTAACTTTTCAAGGTCCCGCACGTTCACAATAATATTTAATTTGGTCGGAGGCAGGCTTAAACAATCACTCGCCTAACCATCCGGCCAGGAGCCAATGAGCATGTCCATTCCAGGCACGTGTTTGGACGGGCTTTGCAAAGGAGCCTGGGAATTAAAGTTCTCTTTGGGGGACCGGGCCACCGTCTTTGGCTGACTGCGATCCGTCTGTGTTAATTTGTCAGCGGATCGATCAGCCATTTCCCGGCCCTCCTTACCTTTCTGTGGGGTGAGTAGTGCTTCATTCGCATCCCCCTTCCTCTTCGGAACGTCCAAGTCTGTAGCTTTGACGGCGAAGTCGCAAACAGCGGGATGCGGACCTTCTCCTTCCCAGAACACACCGGGGTCGATTACGTGTCCCTCGCCAGCAGCTGACATGCGGAAGTCCCATTTCGTGCTCGTTGGCTCGAATAGGAGCGCACGATCGTCCTCGGGGTTGTCTCCTGCCTCCCGCAGAGCCTCCAAATGATCTTCTCCGAGGTATATACACGGGATAAAATGAGTTATTTTAAACGGATTCTCAATTAAATCCCGGGCACATACCTCGTAGCAGTCGTCTGTCTCCGGAGGCTTCTCCCGACCTGTGTAGCCGCTCCGTAGCTCTTCCCGAGCATTGGTCATTATGAGCATGGCTTTCCTGCTGGCGCTGTCATTCTGCTTGCCTTTTTTTTCCCCATGATAGACTTGGTGAAGGTGGGTTCCAGCGATGTTTCTGCATGTCTGAACGCTATGTTCTCGGGGTTCTCTGTCCACAGACAATTTTTAAACAGGTCCTCTGCCAAACTGATGACCAGAGAATCCTGCCAACTACGCCACTGTGACATTTAGGGGGCGCTGTCGTCCCCTTGAACCCTCAGACTATACGCCAGACACCAGGTAAAAGTCCAATAATCTGTTTTATTACCAAAGTAATGTGTACAAAGCACCCTCCTTTCCACAATACTCATAAATCAATACGTAATACACTAATCAATAAATCCACCACTCCCAGATGTGTTGCCACCCTTCCACCCAGCTCAGCTCATTCGTCTGGGATCTCCCAGAGTCCTTTATAGTCCGTGACCCAGAAGTGCTTCTAAACCCTGAGTCCATATGACTTCCTAGCACTTCTGGGTCAAATCCAAAGTCTTCTTTTCATCCCAGAAGTACATCATTCCTCCTGTCGCTGTGACTAAGATGTACTTCCAGGTTATAGGGCAGGTACGAGTCTCTGGGCCTCCCTGCAGTGTCCTCTGGTGGCCCCAAAGGTATCCAGCAGGGTTGTAAAGGAAAACTCCACTGTCCATGATTCCCTGCTGGCATTCAGGGCACCTCCCTGCTGCAGGGAGAGCTCCACCTGGCGGCCTGGGGGTATAGTCCACAATATGAAATGTTTTCTTTCTTTCTTTTGTTTGGACTTTATATTCATATCAGTCATATGCTCATTTAAGAGGGAAATATTCATTGATGGGTTCATATTTATGATAATTTGAGTAATAATTTCAACATGCCCACCATTTACAATTTGTTGGGATTCATCAACCAACACAGGTATTTTTGATCAAATTCTCGCTTAACAGTATACATAAATCCTGTGTATTAATTGTATAGGAGCATCTTTATGTTCACACTGTGGTGTATGGCCGGCCGTTCATCCCAGCCAATACCCCCAAGCCGCCAGGTAGAGCCCTCCTTGCAGTATGGAGGTGCCCCGAAGACCAGCAGGACATCATGGACATTGGAGTCTTAATGCACAGCCCTGCTGGATACCATGGGGGCCACTAGGAGACGCTGCAGGGAGGAACGATGTTTATTTACCCTATGCCCCGGAAGTACATCCGAGTCACATGGACAAGGGGAATGACGTGCTTCTGGGGTGAAGAAAAGGACTTTTTATCTGACCCGGAAGTGATAGGAGATCACATGAACTGGGGATTGGAACACTTCCGGGTCAGGGACTATAAAAGGACTGTGGCAGCTCCCAGATGGCAAGCTAAGCTGAGTTGGGAGGAAGGGTGGCAATGAGTCTGGGAGTTTTGGAGAGTTTATTGAGTATTTGTATTGTGTATTTAATAAGTATTGTGGAGAGGAGGGTGCTTTGTGCACTGTTGTTAATAAATATAGTCTACATTTGGACTTTTATCTGGTGTCTGGCGTCTTGGACAAGGGTTCAAGGAAGCGATAGCGCCCCCTATCTGTCACAACATACAGTATAATCATGAATTTGCAACCTTTACATGAAAGTGACTTTGTACATTGTCACAAACATGCGCATGGGAGCCAGCCACAGGGACCAAATGAAGGGAATCCATGCCCAGCCAGGGGGTGGTGGGGTGCATTCAATCCTCTTATTCTGTCCCCGCAGACCAGACACGGGAAATCCCACTGGCATACGAAAACGTCACTTCCTCATCAACTCGGTGGACTATATCACTTCCTGTCCCGGCCCTGAGGACTACATCACTTTCTGTCCCAGCCTCCAGGACTACATCACTTCCACAAACCTCCCTATAAAACCCAGCTCCCTTCCTCTGTTAAGCAGTTCTGTTTTGGACTCAGTATTGTGCACATCTCTGTGATATTTGAAAACCTTTTGCAGCCAGGAATATTATTACGGTTATTATTACGGGTGGTTGTCCCAAACCATTTTGGAGTGTGTTTCGAGTCTGTTTTATTTGACACCGTGCAAGTAAAGGATGTTAAAGATGGCTTGGAAATACTGTAGATTTTGGGTTTTTTTTCTGCAGCCTAACTTTTTTTTTTGTTTTGCATTTTTTTTTTCTGTCCTCCAGGCCATCTGACCTTACCTTTTATCATTGTTACTTAATTCTTTAATATTATTGCCTAATCTGAATTGTTTTCTTGTAACATTCTATTTGCCACCGTGTAAAGCACTGTTGTATGAAAATGTGCTATGTAAATTAATGTTGCTGTTGTTGTGCCTGTAGCATTTGTGGAAGATACATAAGCCATAATAATGAATAACTGAATAGGAGGTCTTTATTAACATTGAATTAAAATCTGTTCAGTTTAATCACACCACTGTTCTGTGCTCCTGTCACCAGTTTACCATTATCCAACCCGTTATAGTAAAAATGGCTGTAGGCCATTTCCCAGCATGTGAAAAACAAAAATAGGATACACATGTCAGTTCTTGCTGATTCCACAATTAACAATGAATCAGATGTTTGCAGGGTTAAATCCTGTTTTAATTACGTAATACAACACATAATAACAACATATGCTGGTAGCAGTACTTGTGACAATGGGTAAAATTACAAAACACGAAACAAACTACAGTTTAACTGGAAGGCACAGATTCAAGCACTAGAGAAGATTTTTCCCTTACATGATAAAGAAATTTCATCAGGCCTTATAATATATATAAATATTTACAACCCTTTTTTAAACAGCAGATCAGTTGATATATGTCTTGATCACATTCGTTTTAAAGTGGACAGATAACAATCATAATATCCAATTGTTTCTGAATACTTCTGGAGTATCACAAGGTGTTGCAATAACTTATGTCTGATTTTTAACTAAAGGAAATACTTTAACTCATGAAAAAATGAAAAGTGTATTTAGGGTAAAACCTGGTTTCTGATTTGAGCAACTGATTGATTTGATTTTTGTTTTCTCCAATAATAAAAATTTGCCTACTGATTGACCACTGGTACTATTAAGGTTTTGGTTGCTGATGTGCATATTCAAATGCTGCCACAAACATAAAAAAATAAAAATTTAAACAGTTAAAAAATCCAATAATAGACTTTTTTATTAGAGTTGATTTCACTGGTAGCAGCTAACAGTAGACAATGTTTTGAGAATAAAGATGTGCAATCTGAAAAAATAAAAAAGAGAGAATTTCTAGCATAAAATAGAATTCTTTAAATGGAAGTTTGTCATAATACTTTTTTCTTTTATTTAAGAAGACTTAAATGAATAAGCATTAAGAAGTAAAGCATGGATAAAACTATTGTCTACTTCCCCAATAACACAAAGTCCCCCTTTTGTTGTCTCTAGTCCCCCCTCTCTCTTGACCTTGGCCTCTTCTTTATTTGGTGGCCAGAAACAGTTTGTCCTTTATTTAGGGGTAACTAAGCTAGAACCTTTTAAGTACATGTTATCCCTACGTTGCTCAGATTTTTGAAGTCTTGATGAGGCAGTTCTCAGGGGACTACTGCCATCTAATGTTTTGGGGGGTAAGAATTAGTGTGCATCTGCAAGAGAGCATTATGGCCTTTTACCTGGGATGGTGGGTTAGCCAGGAGTTTTTCTACACCAATGCGAACTCTTCATAAGCTCAGTCAGTCCCTTTGTGTTCAGGGAGCATGGAAGAAATTCTCCTTTCCATCGACCTCCTCAGTACATGCACAGAGCAGACTTCCCCCGGTGCTGTCTTTCTTCATGCACTGGTATGTCAAGTATTATTACCACTGACATGATGTGTTTTTGCCTTTTTTGGAAACATACTGGTCCCTGTCCAAACCCTGTGCCACCATTTCCTCAATGACAACTTTTTGTTGTATTGTCACCCTTTAGTAACATTTTATATAGAGTGCCTTTGTTATTGAGTATTTCCACAAATCACATCAAAATGCTGAATTCGTTTTGTTGATTTTTATTCTTTTGGGGATTGTTTTTGGGGTATATGTTATTCTATATCCATCCATCCATTATACAACCCGCTACATCCTAACTACATAGTCAAGTGGGTCTGCTGAAGTCTATCGCAGCCAACACAAGGCGCAAGGCAAGGTAACACACCCAGGGCAGGGTGCCAGCCCACCGCAGGTTATTTTATATTTTAGTCGTATTTGTTTAACTGAGTTGTGCTCTAATATAATATTTATTTTCAAATAATAAAAAATCACGAGAAATGTTTGAATTGTCTCACTCCATAGGAAAACCTCTGGATACTTAAATTTAGACTGACTGAACTGTTTGTTGAGTGGTTTAATTACCTAGAAAAAATGAAATGCAGAGAACACAAGGGAAGTAACAGATTTAAAAGTATCTGATAACTTAACTTAGATGTTTCCAAAGAAGATGACAGAAAGGGAAGATTAATTGGTGTATACCTTTTTACGACATGAAAAAAGCAAAAACTTTAATTGAAAATTTTAAATTGTTTTATAAGTGAGCCAGCAGATCACTGGAAAACTAAGCTTTGTAAAGTGCATAATGATGTGCAGATCATTTTATGATGCTAGTTATCACGTCTTCATTAATGAAACTGACACAAACATGTATGACTGCTTCACAGTTGCTTGTTTTGGGACTTGCTTTGAAAAAAGACAAGCTCCTAGACATTCTTAAACATAAGATAAACATATGTGGTTTAAAACGGAAATTAAAGTCCTTAGTGTTTTTTTTCCATTGAACTTAATTTGAAATAATTTTGTAATGTTGTGATTATTTCTGACCAGTAGATAGAATAGACAAACAGAAAAGTCAGCGTTTTTTTATGTTTTGGAGGTGTTGCTACCTGAATGTAAAAGGTAAGCACATAGACATTATTAAACATAAGAAAAACATATACTGTATGGTTTAAATTGGAAATTCAAGTTCTTGACACTTTGTGTTCCTTTAGCTTTAATTTGAAGTAATGTTATGTTGTGATTTTTCTCTGAGAACTAAATATAATGGACAAATTGAAAATTCAGCATTTGTTCATGTTTTAGAGGAGTTTCTACCTGAGTGCACACCTGCATCTTCCCATCCATTCTCTTTAGACAGTACTGCTGACATGTTATTCATTCCATACCACAATATGGCTATACACTGCGGTGGGCTGGCACCCTGACCAGGGTTTTTTTTCTGCCTTGCACCCTGTGCTGGGTGGGATTGGCTCCAGCAGACCCCCGTGACCCTGTAGTTATGATATAGCGGGTTGGATAATGGATGGATGGATGGAGTATGACCATACAAAGATATTAATCCATTAATGTACAGCATTTCCTAATACTGATTTATACCACTTCTGAGTTGTAAAAATCCACAGGCTATACCAGCAGCAGTAGGTTGTAAAAAATCTTAAATCCAGTCCATTGTATGAACGTATTTCTTAGACAAACTTAATCTGAAATAATGTTGTAATGCTGTGATTTTTTCTAACCTGTAGATAGAACAGACAAACTGAAAAGTCTGCATTTTTCACATTTTAGAGGTGAATGAATGAATACCATGTGTTTAATTAAATGTTAAATAAAAACAAAATTTCTAATAACTGAAAAGCAATGCTCAAACATGGTTGATCTTGCTTAATTAAAATAATACGTCTCACCTAAAACTGCAAAAATACTTAAGTTAATTCCCTAAACTGATATACTGTACTTCAGGAATTTTACATGATGAGATACACATCTACCAGTTTCTTGATTAGGTCGATGGGCTCTTCATGAGTCTGAGTGGAATCCCAGAAGTGGAGTGGTGCCCTGTCCAGGGTGTTTCCTGCATTACATCTGCTGCTGCCGAGAATAACTCTGATGCACTCAGATGCACAAATATAAAGTATGTATAAATGAAAGATTTTATACAAGAAATAAATATCACAGCTTACAAAATTAAATAAAAATAGTTTTAAGTGTAATGAAAATATTATTATAAAAATACTTTTTTATTTAACTTTATTACTTATTTATTTAAAAATCTATTAAAAATTGAACAACTTAGAAATTCCTCCCAATACATTCCAAGAACAAATCAAAAGGTCACATAAAACATTACAAAAAAACTTTCCCACATGGCAAGTTGTACATAAACCTCTGCCTGTGTTTTTTAAATATGTTTAATGTTCAAATATCGAAGTTGTACTTAATATAAAAAACAAAAAACAGACAAATAAAAACTATATTTTAAAATTCAACCAGAAAATAACTTAATCATTGATGATGATGACTTAAACATTTCTAATGTCACCATCATTTTTAAAGATTTTCTGAACCAAGGACAGAACAAACCATAAATTATGGGATCTATACAGCAGTTGATTGCTACTAAAAAAAGCAGAACTGTTTGTACAGATAACATGCTTACAATGCTAATGCTTAAAAACAAGCTAACTAAAAAGAACACAAAAGAAGGTGAGCAGAGGATAATGAAGGTTGTGACTACTATTCCAAGTGTTCTTGCAGCTTTTCTTTCAGATAATTTAGACAATTTACTTTTTCTTTCATCAGGAAATTGTGATTCTTTCATCAAAGAGTTGATAGCTTTTGCGTGTCTTCTTGCTGCTATAAATATCTTTGTATGTAAACATATTATTACCAACATGGGCAGTAAATATGTAAGTTTAAATTATGTGTTATCCACTAGTTTGTATAATTAAAGATAAAACATCCACCTACACACAAGTCTGTTGCAATTATTCCTCCAGTTTTAAAAATAAACATATAAGTATTGTCACAAGAACGAGACACGGACAGATAAAGGTTTGGGGCAGTCACCCGTATAATGTGGTACCCTGGCTGCAAAAGTCATTTTAACAAATAATCAGCACTGAAGTGCATTCAACTGAGTCCAAAACAAGACTGAGGAAACAAAGGAAAAGGGGCAGGTTTTAAAGGGGAAGACAGGAAGTGAGGTCATATGGATCCGGCACGTGGTCTTCCACCATTGGTTCATAGCCAGACGTGACATCAGAGGGACTGGAGCTGGTGTGGCCGACTTCCATTGGCTCAGTCCCGGAAGTGATGTCAGGAGAGCCAGGTGAAATCCCCCGGGAATGGTCTACAGGCAAGGGAGAAAAAGAGTCAGTGCACTCTGCCACACCCCGGCATGCCTCCGAACTGCCTTCACTCAAGCCCTTTAGCTGCCTCCCATGCGCACGTGTGTGACAGTATATAAAGATACAAATAACCATATAAAAGCTATACACATGCCTGTCCTTAAGATGGTAACGTTTCTGTTGTAAAAAATGGATCACACACAGCAAAGTAGCGATCCACTGATATGCTTACAAAATGTATGGAAGAAACAAATGGCAATAAATAGCTGTAAGTTATATAATAAGGACAAAATTCAGCTCCAAAATACCAGCAGTTGTTCATTGTTGAAGTAAACTCACCAGGCATAAAAATAAAACCATTTAGAAAGTCTGAAACCGCAAGTGAAAGAACTAAGAAATTAGTAGGAGTGTGAAGTTGTTTGAAATGAGAGACAGAAATGATCACAAAAAAAAGTTTCCAAATACTGTAATTAAAATCAGAGTAGCAGAGAAAATGTATATGAATATTATTATTCTAGTTTTCCTTAGTATTTTAATGCACGATGCATTATTGTCAGGATAGCAGTAATTTATTTCGAAGTCCATGTTTTTTTTTTTTTTCTGAAGTCTCTCCTCCTTAGAACATAATGAGTTGGGCTTCTATGTTTTATTTATTCAGCTAACATTCTGAAGAGCATTAACAAACAGTTATATGTCCATGGGGTCTCAAAAGACACATACTGTATAGTCTCCTTTTCTAATTAGCACTTGCACTCAGAATCCCATGAGTGATAGAAGTGGTATAGTTTTATTTTACATATTATAATTACTCATACTCTTTTTATATTTATGCAGTAATTTTATGCCTTTTTTATATTTATATTTATACAAAAACACACATGTAGTGCAAAAAATGACAATGAATACCATGATGAGTTGGGGTGCCACCCTGGTAAATAACATTTAATCAACAGCATCAATCATAAAACAAAGTCTTGATTAATTCTGATAACTTTTGAGTAAGAGACCACATATTTCCTGTGGCTGTGTCAGTTATATAGAAGGACCACGGAAGGGGCAGGGTTTCTTAGACTAGAGATGAATCAAGATCAAGATCAAGAATGTCCATCAGTACTCTCAATCGAAGAAGAAATGTGTTAAGAATAGTGCACATTCTCGAGGATTATTGGAATGCTTTTGAAAACCCTGAACATGAAAATGTTAGGTAATGAAGATGTTAGGTAATTACATTAAGAAATGCTGTATCGGTTTGGGGTGTCCACACCACAGTGTTTAGGGCTCACTTCTGACTGAGCTCTGTTAAAGGTGCAGCCCTGTCTGAGAACTGAGGCATGAAGCATTGATAATATCAGATCAATATCTTTTTCTTTTGACTATGAGCTTTGGATTTACTTGAAAGAACATCCTTCACTTTTTGGTCAAAATTTCTCCTTTCAGCCCTTGTCGTTTGACAAGTTTCATCAGTCCTTAAAATATACATATATATTTCTGAAGTTTGACAAGGTGTTGCACATCTGCAGATCCAACCAAATCATAGATCACGCATATTAGAAAAAAAATAAAGAAAGTTCCAAAAATCAAAACTTGAACCTGCCGTGCACTCAGAACTATGCTCATTCCACGCAAGTGAAGTGATGTTTAGGCATTCCCAGCTGTAGCAATCCCGCCTTGTATCTCATTAATTTGCTACTTGTGTTGTGTGTATTCTTAGCTTCTGGGAAATGGCTCCTGAAAAGCAATTAAGTGATCAAAGCAATCCTTCCAAGACTAAGAGGGAGCGTAAAGTGCTGTCTCTTGATGAGGCTAGTAAGGGAATACGCTGTTTAAAGCTCTACAGCCTCAAGAACTTAAAGATCATGGGAGAAGTGGCAGTGGCTGACCGTGAGGCCAGTAGATCTCAAAGAAACTCACAGAAGAGGAATCTACCTTACATGTTGAAGAAATGGGCTTATTCTGGAAGAAGATGCCAAATCATACCTATATCCTAAAGAGGGGGTTACATGATCAAGCCAGGCCTCGTCTACAGAGTAAACAATCCCCAAGCTCTTAGGAACAAAAACAGAAATCACCAGCTTATGTTCTGGCAACACAAAAATGCTTGAGTGACGGTGATCTTCTTCTTGGAATGGTTCCACCAGTTCTTCATTCCTGAAATGAAGAAATGCCTCAAAGAGAAGAGGCTACCACTCAAGGTCTTCCTTATAATTAACAATGCTCCTAGCTATCCCTAATCTTTCTGGTTCACCAGCAAGAAAGTGAAAGTGATATTCCTGTCCCAACATACTACATCACTGCTGCAGCCTCTTGATCAGGACATCATCAAGTTTATTAGGTGACTTACACCCACCTCACCTTCAGGAGGATTTCTGCTGCCCTTGAGCTAACCCTGACTGCAATATCATAGATTTATGGAAGAGTTTCACAATTGCAGATGAAACTGCGCTTATTGCAGAGGCTGTAGATGCCCTAAGGTCCAATGTACATTGGAAGCCATTATAGAGTGATGTAGTCATTCATTTCAGGGGCTTCCCAACTAGTGATGGAGAACTCAGGAATATCTTGAATCTTGCAAGAGAAGTTGGTGGGGGAAAGTTTCTCTGACATGATCAAGGACGACATTGCATAGAAGTGCATAGCATAATCCTTACCAACAAGGAACTCAAAAATCTGCTGAAAGTCTCAACAGAAGAAAATGATGATGATGCATAGATTTAGAGAAGGCATGGACATTAATTTTGACACTTAAAAAATTTGTAGCAGTTTTTCAACAGGAGCCGGTTTTATTGTAAATGACCCTTGTGAACGATCCTTGGGTGGAACAAAGCCTCCTTGTCACCCAAGGAATAACAAATGCCTACAACCACTCCAAGATTTGTTTGACATGGTGTAAAGAAAAAGAAGAATCCACTTCCTATAACAATGTTCCTAACTAAAGCATCTGAAAATGTGAAGTCTTGTCCTTCCAACACTTAAAAAGGTTTCAGCCCTCAACCTCCACAGATCTTCACGTTATTGAGCCTCCTCCATAACGCCTGTGTCTACAATCACAGTACTAACACAATGTGTGCATGTGTGTGTGTGTGTGTGTCTGCGTGTGTGTGTGTTAGAGAGAGAGAGATTAAGAATAAATTTATCAATTTGTAATTATATTTTCTACATGTACATGTACTGTACTTTAAACATTGTGTTTTATTCTATGTATTTCTCTTTCATGTCATTAAATGAAAGCGATCTTACTGATGTGTACTTTGTAGCTAGGTATGAAATGGTTGCGTTTGTGCTGAATATGTACAAATATTTTTCTTTTCATTATTCCCTAAACAATAAACTATAGTAACTATTTTTATAGCATTTACCTTGTATTAAGTGTTATAAGTAACCTAGAGATGATTTAAAGTATAAGGGAAGTACTACATCATTTTATTTTGGAACATCCATCCATCCATCCATCCATCCATTATCCAACCCGCTATATCCTAACTACAGGGTCACGGAGGTCTGCTGGATCCAATCCCAGCCAACACAGGGTGCAAGGCAGGAAACAAACCACAGGCAGGGAGTCAGCCCACCGCAGTATTTTGGAACATTAGAACATTAAATTCATTTAGGCAAGAACAGGCTATTCAGCTCAATAAACCTCGCCAGTCCTATCCACAACTTCTAAAATAACATCAAGTCTAAAGCCCTACTGTCTACAACAATACTTAGTATCTTATTCTATGTGTCTATGGTTCTTGTGAAATTTACCCCTAACATATTTGCAACTGTATTCCCAGGTTCTTGATGAACTCATTTTAAAATAACTGTCTCAATCAACTGTACTAATTCTCTTCATAATTTTAAACAATCATGTGTCCTCTTAATCTTTTTAGCTTCAATTGAAAATTCTCAGCTCTTTTAATCTTTTCCCTGAACTTTTTCCAGTGTTGCTATGTCCTTTTGCAACATGGAGACCAAAACTGTACACAGTATTGCAGATGAGGTCTAACCAGTTAGTTTCTTTTATATCAGGGACTTGAACATCCACGGATTTTGGTATCCATGTGGTTTGGTTCCAGGAGTGTCAACTGTGTATGATTAAAAACCTTTTTTACCAATATGAGCTAAATAAAACACTTAAAAATTGCCAGTTTAGGGATTTTCCTCCCAAAAACTGAATTTTACTGTACACAACCAAAATATTTTAGAATGCACAACCTGGGAATCAATTTTCTTTTGTGTCTTAATCATCAGCTGTCATTGTACCAAGTTTAGATTTCATATCCAAAGGCATTGCAAAGTTATACTGTTTGTCACAAGATATTCCAGTTCTTTGAAACATTTACTTTCATATACGTAAAAAAATCTCTCGAAACAAGTATTGCAGTTGCAGTTATATATTTTTATTTAAAATTATATATCTATGCACAAACAAAAACACATTCTATATCAATCTGAGACTGACCTGGGTGATAAAATCCAAAAGCTGTATCTGGATATTTTTAGGCTTAATGGTGATACATGATATACATCTCTTTGTCTTCTATGAAGTCCACTGAATCTTCAGTTGTACATAAAAGACACACATGAGATATCACAAATACATTTATTAAACTACACTGAGATCAAAATAAAATGCAAGTAGACTGAGAAGGTTTTGTTCCTGTTAGAAAACATATAGGTGCACAGGATATCAACAGGCAAATGACAAAATAAAGTAATAAAGTAAATAATAAAGTAAATAAAGTAATAAAGTAAAAAAGTAATAAAGTAAAGTAAATAATATATAGTCTATATTAAATAAAAAAACATGCCTATCTTTGAAAATGCTCTTTTAATTGTTTAACACAATAACACTGATTAACATATTGTGCAATTACTGAATTTACTCTCCTGCTTAACAAAATATACAGCTGTGCAAATAACAATAAAAATATAAAGAAGAAAACAACAGGCCTACTTGTTCTGACAAATGAAGTTTTCTTCTGAGGTGGATATAGCCCTGTTCATATCTAACATGTTTTGTGCAAGGAACACTAGCCTATCAACAGTCTCATGCTTGACATATGTCCTGTGGCAGGTTCCAACATTATTACTGTAAGTGAAAACCCTGTTGTAAGGAGAATTGGTGGCTGGTACACAAAGATACTTTTTTGCAAGCTGTTTCAGTGCCAGGAAGACAATTTCATGTTCTTTCCACGGTTTAAGAGGATCTGCATCATTTTCTACACTGACTCCAAGTAGCTTGAAAGTTAATTTTTTAATGCCTTCCTCTGTGTCAGTGCGATGCTGGTGGTCGTGCTCCCCTTGAAGGAGCTTGCAAGTTAACTGTTGGTGGCATAAATGTTGTTTATTCTCAGACAGCAGTTTTGGACAGAGTGGACACAGCTGTTTAAGGATTAAAACTGCCTTGATCAGCCTGTAGAGACTCTGTCGCCAAGACAGCATTGTGCTTCAATGTGACAGTCTTGTCACTTGCTATACTGTATATTTGGCTCTAAATCTCTGATCCACAAGTGAGGCCAAGTCCAATAGGTCATTAGTGGCTGGCTCAGCAACACTTTATGTTGAGGTAATCCACAATAGCAGGTCTTGATGGATTTGGCCAGCTCATTATCACCTTCATCAAGTACCAGCAGACTTGAACTGAAAAGATCAAGCTGAGATCCAACATGTGAGATAGTCACATACTGTAATCCTTGCCAGAAAAAGCATCTGTGAAGAGGTTTCAGAGCCGTCTGGACTGCCTCTGGAACTCTATGCCTAGATTTCTTGTCAGAGGGTGGAACGTTTGTGAGTGTTCACTGCTGCTCCAGGACCCTCTCGATCATTTGTTGTCTTAGTCCCCAGCATGTGGTCATGTCTGTGATTAGCTAGTGAGCGTGTTGACCAAGTTGAATTTGGATTTCAGTCAGCTCTTATCTTTTCCTCCAGCTATAGGAGAATTTGCTAATAATTATCTAACACAAATAAATGGCCCTGGTGATACAGTCATCATCCAAGCCATGTCCTAAAAATAAAATTGTAGAATATTTATTAAATTCTTTATTTTACTTCATGCATTTAAAGAGACAGATCACTTAACAATACATTAACAAATTAAATTCTGCATTTAACTGACATTGTTTAATCAAAACCAGACAATTTGTATAAAATATATAAAATGAAAAAATAGCATTTATATTTCTTTTTACTGCTTTTTTAACCTCCTGTAAATAAAACTATTGTTTAGTCAATTTCTTTAATATTGCACTCGCCAATAGCCTGATGATCAAAGCACTGCAGTATTAGCAACTTTTTCAGTTGCACCGTTTTGATGATGTTGCTCCCATTATTTATTGTCCTTTTTCGTACGAGCTTCTAGTTTGTAAAGCCATCTTATAGGACTTCAGCTATATGTCCCAGTTTGTGATCTGGCACAAAATAGTCTGTAGACATGCACTTGTTATCTCTCATTTTTATATTAAAGTGCGCTGTTAAACTCATATATGCTCACATGTTCTATTGGACCACATACAGTATCAATTGTTAGTGGGAAATGCATCCCTTTTTTTAGCTGATCGGTAAGATTCTGCCTGAATTCAGTGTACATTTCTGGCAGTGCTTCTCTTACAAATTAGTCATGACTGTGCAACTCATATCTTGGATCAATGGTTTTTAGTAGCTTTTTGAAGCCGGCTTCTTCCACAATTGCAACAGAGACCATATCTTTGGCAATGTGGTGGGTTCAGCCACTTGGTGCTTTTCTTATCATTAGGTACAACCCATGTAAATGAAATTTACACTGTGCTTTGCTTCAGAACAGAATGTTGAGGCAAAAGAACTTTAACATACTTGTTGTACTGCCATTTATGTTGCTGTTGCAAATGATGAAAAATATTTCAAGTGCTTCCACTTTTGGCTGCAACCTGTTAAATGTACTCTCTGTAAATGACAACCATCTCCAAATAGCTGAGCTGTTCTTTTTCTTTTTACATAACAAGTTATCTTTAGCAGTTTCAACTGAAAATATGTCTCCCTCCGTGTTGCAGTACAGGAAATTGTGAATGAGTGGGAGCAGGGTTTGAACACAGAATGAGAGCATTGGAATGATGCTAACACTGCCACATCTTTACAGAGTCTGTTTTACAGAAATGAGTTATGCATTTGTACACATAATAAAAGTAGCTTGATATAAACAGTATTGTTTAATCCTGTACCTCTTTTGAAAATATATCAATATACCATAAAAAGACGATGAACTGCCCAGCCCTACTCTGAAGCAACAAGAAAACAGTTTGTAAATACATATAATTATAATAACAACAACAACATTTATTTATATAGCACATTTTCATACAAACAATGTAGCTCAAAGAGAAAAAAGACAAAATAAATAATTAAAATTAGGAAACACTAATTAACATAGAATAAAAGTAAGGTCTGATGGCCGGGAGGGCAGAAAAAAAAAAAATCCAGACAGTGGAGAAAAAAATAAAATCTGCAGGGGTTCGAGGCCACGAGACCGACCAGCCCCCTCTAGGCATTCAACCTAATATAAATAACCTCAATCAGTCCTCATTGTATTCTGGGTTCTCATGGAAGAATTTGATGATGATGGTCATGTGGACTTCTGGCCTTTAATCCATCAATGTAGGGATAGCATGGTGCTTTGATTAGGTGGTGGTGGCACAGATCGCCTATTTTTTATCCTATTTCTAATTATGCTCTCACAGTACTTACCGGTAAACTAAGAAACATTACAGGTACTCTTCAGCTGAAATTGAAAGAGCACTGCTCAGAAAACTAATATAGGTAGGAGAACATGCAGCAGATAGCATCAGGGATTGGTATTTAAACTCATGACTCCTGAACAGTAAAACAACACGCTGTGATGCTTCAAAGATATACTATTACCAGAACTTACAAATCAAGCATAGCATTGAGTCCTTCATCAAACACATCACTGTCAATAAAGTCAACACTGTTGTCAGATTCTGAGTCATGCTTTGTGAGTAAAGGTGAGTAAAGATGAGGTGTCAGACAAGCAAATTACTGTGACATGTAATATGAATGACCAATAATAGACAAATATACATCATTGGAATGTTCTGAAACTCAGTTATCCAGTGATAATGAGCCTTTTACTGTATGTGGTTTGACATAGGTCTGTACTATTCTGCATGTCCTGGAGTACAAAAGAAACAGCACCATGCACCCAAAAGTGGACACTGGCAAGATGGAAAAAAAAAACGCGGTCACTGATTACAAGCGCAAGAAGGCGTGCGAATGAATATGAATAATATGAATAATATTGCATCAGCGCCACAATGTTTTCCGAAATGTACTATACAGGTCATAAAATGAGTTATTCCAAATATCATATATACATATGTCTCTGTTTTTCTGTCATTGCGGCTTTGACATCTTGGACTATAAGGTGCATACTAATTCAGCGTGAACAGGAACACTCAAAAAACTGAATAAAAAAGTTCAAGTGACAGTGAGATACGAAGAAGGCAAATTCACCAGCGTTTGTGTGTCAGTTCTCCAGATCAGAGAATTTCCAGTTCCATTGTCTCAAAACACTACTTACATCTACAGTTATTCGCAGTTTCAGATAAAAAGTAACCGTGTCAGATCTCTCGTTGTAATGTGATCGTGACTGAGAAAATTAAAGTGAAAAAATAAACAGTAACTTTTACAAGTGCTATAAATTTACACTGGTGATTACAGACACAAATCAAATATATGTTTTTATTGTATAATATTAGCAATAAGAGTAGTCCACTACTCAAAACGGCAAATTTGCCAGAGAGCTGGTTTAGAACTCACGACCTCTGAAATATAAGTCGGCAGTTCTAACCACAGCAGCACAGAAGCTCTCGTATTGTACTTGCACCTTTTCTGAAAGTGTTTATTTGATATTTGGCCATCAGCCTTCACACATTATACAGTTCAAGTCTACATTTTTTTATTTATTACTAAAACATGAAAAACTTTTCTGTTTTAACGATGTGTTTACATAGATCGTTGTAGACACAAAACACACATTAAATTATTTCCCCTGACAATTCTAGGTAGCTCACTCCCAGATAATCAATCAAGGCAGGAACTGGGAGAACTTCTTGATAATTCTGAGGTGGTGGGGGGATGGTATAGCAGGGTGCTTTCTGCTTGGGCTTATTGACACATTTAGAAGACAAAAGACGCCGACGGAGAGGTGCAAAGGGATTTAAGGTGGGCCAGATTTATGAGTTTTTTTCTTGACTCTGGTAATTCTAGTGCTAAACAGTAATGTATAACAACTATTTACATAGCATTTAAATAGTATGAATTATTAAAAGTAACCTAGAGATGATTTAAAGTATACAGGAGGATGTGTCTAGGAGATATGCAAATAGTACAGCATTTTATTTTAGAACTTTGGAATAATCTAGACAAGAAAAGGTCATTCAACCAAACAAAGCTAACCAGTCCTGTCCACTTACTTCATGTAAAATAACATAAAGTCTAGTTTTGAAATTCCCTAATGTCCTACTGTCTACCACACTACTTGGCAGCTTATTCCAGGTGTCTATAGTTCTCTGTATAAAGAAAGACCAAACAATTTACCCTTAACAAGTTTCCAACTATTTCCCAGTGTTCCTGAAGAACTCATTTTAAAGTACAGTCAACTCTACTTACCTGCTATTCGATTAACTGCAATCTCCGCCTAGCTGCAATGCAGGTTTTGGGCCTGTTTTTCTCGCTATACACTCCAATTCTAACTACATTTGGTTAGCTGCAATTTGCTTATCTGCAATTTCCGGTTTGCTGTAATGCCTTTAATATTCATGATTTTCATGTCAGTCGGCTTCGGATAGCTGCAATGGCCGTGCAAGTCCATTTTCTGCTTACTGTACAGTCTACTCCGTTTAAGTGCATGACCTCCAGACGAGATCGCCTTGTGCATTTAAGTGGAGTCGACTGCACTTGACTTTATGCAAATAGGGACCGTGCAAGTCATGTGCAGCTAAGCAGAGTGTGCGCTCAACCGACGTGCACGCAAGTGGAGTCGACTGTAGTTGATACACCGTACAGAGAGAGATGACACCTTATAAAGTCGACAGTGCCAGGCATATACATGGCCGGTGTCTGTTATTTCAGTAACTTAGAAAGCCGACAGATCTGAAATGAACATCAACTAATCGACATAATTTAGTTTTTTGAAAAGTTGCTGGAATATTGTTACATTAGGTCTAGCCTAATATGGCAACGTGTAAGCCCTGTCATTAGCGGACAGAGTAGAAGTGTTTAAATGAATTGATAGTAAGGAAAGTCAAGTGTCTGTTGCCAAGCACTTTGGTGTTCATCCAAGTCAAATCTCACGCATTGTTAAGCAAAGGCAGCAGGTGATTGATGACTGGCAAAAAAACGCTAAACCTGACTGAAAAAGAAAATTGGCAGGAAAATCTAAGGATGTTGAAGTCGCTTTGTTGCATTGGTTCAGCCAAGCTAGAAGCAGACAGCTCCCAGTTAGCAGACCAATGTTGATTGAAAAACCAATCAGCTTGCTGTTAACTTTGGCATAGAGGGATTTAACGCTACAAATGGATGGCTGGAGCGCTGGAAGCAACAAGAAAGCATCCACTTTGAACAGCAACACGGGGAAAAGCAGGACGCTGATGAATTTGGTTCCGAGCGCTGGATAGTTAAAGTTCTTCCTGACATCATCAAAGAATATGATGAATGTGATATCTTCAATGCTGATGAAACTGAGCTTTATTGGCGTGCCATACCCGAGGGAACATTAACATTTAAACATCATGAACCTGCTGGGACTAAAGCGCCAAAAGACTGACTGATGCTGCTACTGGCCTGTAACATGCATGGATCAGAAAAGTTGCCGCCGCTGGTGGTAGGGAAAAGCAAAGAGCCAAGGTGCTTCAAAAACGTCAAGAAGCTTCCAGTGGCATATGAAGCAAATCACAATGCCTGGATGACCAGTAAAGTTTGGCTGCAGTGGCTGAAGAAGCTGGATAATTCAATGAGGTACAAAAGACAACAAATTGTTTTGCTGTGTGACAACTGTGCAGCACACAGTGATGATATCAGACTGACAAACATCAAACTCATTTTTATGCCGCCCAACACAGCAAGCTTAATTCAGCCCATGGACCAAAGCATAACAGCAAATTTCAAGCGAAATTATCAATCCCTCATGCTTCACCATCTGATGGCTATCATGGATCAAGGTGACAATGAAACAATGAGAGCAATTGAGCTGGGCTGTAAGCTGATGCTACTTGACAGTTTGCACATGCAGAAGGATGCGTGGAGTCATGTCAGTACGTCAACAATCATTAACTGCTACAGACGGGCAAGCTTTGTGAAAGCTGTGGAGGGAGATAGCACTATCCCAGTTCTAGGTGCCTCAGCAGCAGTTGTGGACGATAGAAGCAGCGTGGGGCTACAGCTGCCTGATGGAATGTCAACTAATGATTTTGATCGTTTCGTTGAAATCGACAGTAATGCTCCAACAAGTGCAGATAAAACAGACGAAGAGATATGCGGAAGCCTGAAGGCGTCTACTGCAGCTGCTAATCAACTAGAAGATGAGGAAAGACTGGACATGGCCAATGTCGATGACGTTCAGAATGCACCTGCCATGGCACTGACGTTTGCTAATGCAGTGAAGAGCTTGGATTTTATACAAGCCTACCTAGAGTCACCTGGCTGTGATTCGTATGAAACGTTTTATGCACTGTCCAGCCAAATTTATGACCGTCATCCGAACCAAGCACAGACAACAATAACAGATTATTTTGTCACGTGTGAACTAACACTAAGTAAATGACGACATTGCTTAATTGAAAATTAGCAGCTGTAGACCAGGAAGGCTGTATGTATATTACATGTACTGTAATCTAATTTGACTACATTAGATGATTAAACTATATTTGAGGCTGGGTAACAATACGTTGTGTTTATTCCTTAGCTCTAGGCACTGCAGTTAGGCGCGTCCTTTATAAATAGGTGACCACAGTGACGCAATACATGCATAAAGTGCTTACCTAACATGAAGCACATGGCTCACAGTCTGTTATAAGCTAACTCCGCTTATTTGCAATCTCCGCTTACCTTCAGCCCCCAAACATTGCAGCTAAATGGAGTGCACTGTAATACTCTCGATCCACTGTATTAAGTCCCTTCATAATTTTAAACACTTCAATCATGTCTCCTCTTAATCTTCTTTTGCTTAAACTCTAAAGGCTCAGCTCTCTTAATCTTTCCTCATAATTCATCCCCTGTAGACCTGGAATCAGCCTAGTCGCTCATCTCTTGACTTTTTCCAGTGCTGGTATGTCCGTTTTGTAGTCTTGAGTCCAAACTGTACAAACTACTCCAGATGAGGTCTAACCAATGTGTTATATGAAGTCTAACCTGTATGTTTATTTAATATAGGGGACTTGAGCATTCAAGGATTTTGGTATCTGTGGGATTTGGTTCTAGGAGTGCCAGCTGTATAGGATTAAAAACCTTATTTTACACCAATATCAGCTAAACAAACCACATGAAATGGCACTTTAGGGATTTTCCTCCCAAAAACTGGATTTTATAGTAAATAACCAGAAATTATAAGATGCATAACCTTGGAATCAAATTTCTTTTATGTTCCAATCTATCAGCTATCACTGTACCAAGTTTAGATTTCATATCCCATAGCACTGCAAAGTTATACTGTTTGGCACACAATGTCCCCCTTTTTGAAAACATTCCGATCCTTACACCTAAACAGTCTCTGAAAACAGGAATTGCATTTCTAGTTATTTATTCACCAGCTGGCTCAATGCTGGGAAGACAATCTTTCCACCATTTGAGAGAATCTGTATCACTCTCTACACTACCTGACTCCAACTAGCTTGAAAGTTAATTTTTATTGCCTCCCTCTGTGTCAGTTCTGTGCTGGTGGCTGTACTCTTCTTGAAGAAGCTTGCAAGTGACTTAATCTTTTTAACTCTTTGTGGCACAGATTCTTATCCTTCTTGGACTGCAAGTGTGGTCACAGTGGGCACAGTTGTGTAAGGCTTAAAGCTACCCTGATCAGGCAACAATGACCCTGCCTTCAAGACAGCTTTGTCTTTCAATGTGTCAATCTTGTCACTTGCT
This sequence comes from Polypterus bichir lapradei, assembly GCA_026402145.1. Lineage (NCBI taxonomy): Eukaryota > Metazoa > Chordata > Cladistia > Polypteriformes > Polypteridae > Polypterus > Polypterus bichir. Next base: position 113,265,134 of record JANRMT010062791.1, read on the forward strand.
ATATATTTGGCTTTAAATCTCTGATCCACAAGTGAGGCCATGTCCAATAGGTCATTAGTCGCTGGGTCAACAATACTTTGTGTTGAGGTAATCCACAATAGCAGTCTTGTTGGATTTGCCCATCTCTCTCTCTCTATCTCATCTTGTGCCAGAAGACTTGAACTGTAAAGAGAAGCACTGGTGTGATATATGTGAGAGTCACATAGTTCTCACCAGACAAACCATCTGTGAAGTCCTGAAGGGGTTTCAAAGCCTTCTGGGCTGCCTCCAGGACCACTGTATCCTGCCATGTAGGGGCAAGTTGCCTAAATTTTTTTTCCCTGTCTCAGAACCTTTGTGAATGCTCACTGCTGCTTCAGGACTCTCTCAATCATTTATTGCCTTAGTCCCCAGTGTGTGGCCATCTCTGTGATTAGCTGGTGTGCATGCACATCAAGCTGAATCTGAACTTCAGCCAGCTAGCTCTTTTCTTTTCCTCCAGCTATAGGGGAAGCTGCTGACAATTATCTAACACAAAGAAATGACCCAGGTGATGCAGTCATCATCCAAGCCATGTCCTGCAATACATATTTGTAGAATGTTTTTAAAATTCTTTATTTTGCTTCATGCATTTAAATAGACAGATCACTTAAGAACAAATCAACAAATTAAATTCTGCATTTAACTGACATCACTTGACCTAAATGAGACAAATTGTTTAAAATTTACTGTATAAAATAAAAAAATAACATTTAAATTTTTTACTGCTTTTTAACATCCTGCAAATAAAATTATTATTTAGTTTAAAAATTAAAAATAGCTAGTCTGTAGACATGCACTTTTTTATTAAAATGGACTGTTAAACTGATATATGGCTCACTTGTTCTATTGGACCACATAAAGTATCAGTTGTTAATGTAAAATGTGTCACTTTTTTCTGTATACATTTTCGGCAGTGCTACTCTTACATAGTAGTTATTTTATATCTTGGATCAGTGGTTTTTAATAGCATTTTAAAGCTGGCTCAGAAAAATGTGAATCGTCTACTGTACTTCTTTCTAAGTTAAGTTCTCCGACTATTGACATTAAAGCATATCAAGAATAAGTATAAAATAAAAACTTCTGTTCCAGGTATATACAGTGTATTATAAATAAATCCACTATTCTTTACCATTTTAAAATAACTTTTTGACATGTTATAGACAGACTTAAATTTTAGAATCAACATTATTATTAGGTTTTACCCCCACAGCCATGAATGTTAGTAAAGCAGTTAGACAGTGGATGCAATTTATATAAATAAAAATATCGAAATAAAAACAAATGTATATGGTATACATCTGATATTTAATTTGGAAGTATGTTAACCAATGAGGATGATGATTTAAATATTTTTAATGTTACCATAATTTTTAAAGATTTTCTAAACCATGGGTAGAATAAAGCATAAATAATTGGATTCACACAGGAATTCATTGTTAATAAATAAACAAGGACTTTGTTAATAGCTAGCAAGTTTAGTGAGTTAATTGTGATAAATAGTTGAATTAAAGTGTATACAAAACAAGGTGAACATAGAATAACAAAGGTTATTACTACTATTCCAAGTGTTTTAGCAGCTTTTCTTTCTGAGGAGTTAGATGTTTTACTTTTTTTGCTGTCTGCATTTTGTCTTTCTTTTATCACAGACCTGATAGCTTTTGCATGTCTCATTGCTGTTATAAATATTGTTGTATACAGGCATATTATAATTAGCAAGGGCAATAAAAATGTAATTACATGATGCACTATCCACCAATGTGTATAATGATAAAACATACACATACCTATACAAAAATCTGTTACAACAAGGCCTCCGGTATGAAAAAGAAATGTGTATATGAAGAAAAATGCAAACAACCATACAAAAATAATTGATATACCTACTGCTGAATTTGTTATATTTCTATTGTAGAAAAATGGATCACACACAGCAAAATAGCGATCAACTGATATGATTACTAGATTTAAAACAGAAACAAATAATAAAAAGTAACCATACATGATATGGTAAGGACAAACTGCATCATCCAAATACCAACAATAGTCTATCACTGCAGCAAATTCGACAGGCATAATAAGAACACCACTTAGAAAATCTGTAACCGCAAGTGAAAGAACAAAGAAATTAGTAGGAGTGTGAAGGTTTCTGAAATGAGAGACAGCAATAATCACAAACAGGTTTCCAAAGATTGCAACCACAACCAGTGTACCAGATAAAATGTAGAGTAATGCAGATACTTCAGCTGGCCTCAGTATTTTAATGCAAGAAGCATTATTGTCAGGATAGCAATAACCTACTCCTGAGTTCAAGAATTCAGTTTTTGCAGTCATCATTAATACTTAAGGACTTATGTGTCTCACATTTAGTAATCCGAAGACTTTGTGAAGATCATAAACAAAAGGGTGTATATCTACAGAATACAAAGGACATACCTACACCTTCTGCTCCAATTAGATGTCTGTTACACTTCCAATCCCAAGTGTGATAGAAGTGTTTTGTTGTTTTAATGTACAATTATTATTTCTCAGATGCTGTGTATACCAATGAACAGATTCTAGTTTCCTTAGGAATGTTTTTTTTTACATTACATACTACAATGTACAGAAAAAGAAATTCTGCATGCTTTGAAAAGAAAAATCAGTTTGTTTTTATACAAGTTCAAAACAGCTCTTTAAAAGGAAACAATCAAGTTAATACTCACTCAATTTCTTATCTTTTCCCTCCAGCTACATTACTTAAGTGCATAAGTCAGGTGGTAACTGACAAAAGACAATAAATTACACTTACATTTTTTTTTTAGTTTTTAATTCAAATGACACAGAGCGCTTCAAAAGCTCCAGGTACAGGCTATAGAGAGTGATTAAAGTGGCAAAGACTCTGAATAGAAAAAGGTTGGGAAATGATTTATATAGCAGTGATCTGCATTGATTGTGGAAAGATTTGCAGGCAATCATGAACTGCAAAATAGTGACAGATGTGCCCATGGACAACTCATGTTTCCAGATCAGCTAAATAACTTCTTTACTTGATTTGAGCTTTGAGGCTCAGACTGGTTGAGTTTCATAACATTTCCAACACTACTAGTGTGAAGAACCATTCTGCAGTAGTCAGCAGGCTGAAATGAGTAATACCTATAAATGAGTTGAACCCTGTGGAGCTCCCAGCCCAGATGGTATCCCATCCTGCATTCTGAAGGCCTTCAGCACTCAGCTGTCATGGGTGTACATGGACTATCAGCCCATTATGTTAACTATCATGGAGATGACGTTTCTGGAAAAACTGGTCATGACCCACATTAACCACAACATCCCTACTACCCTGTATCCGCTACAGTTTGCATTCTGGCATAATACATCTGTGGATGATGCTGTCTCCTTCACTTTGCTCACTGCACTGGGACATCTGGAAAGGAAAAAACACCTGTGTCAGGATGCTTTTCAACAGTCTGGTCATGAAGCTTAGAGACATTGGTCAGAACAGCTCCATCTGTGGCTAGGTGTTTCTTGCATGAGGGCAACAGCATCATCAAGTCTGTGGACAACACCACTGTGATCTGTCTCATCAATGACAATGGTAAGTGTGCCTACAGAAGGGATGTAATAGACCTGACTGCATGGTGTCATGACAACAACCTCTTCCTCAATGTTGACAGAACAAAGGAGGCCATAGTTAATTTCAGGAAGAACAAAGGCAAACATGCTCCACTCCACTTCACATCAATGGCCACTCCGTCCATACAGTGAGCAGCTTTGTGTTCCTGGGTGTTCAGATCACTGACTGTCTTTCGTAGTCTGCACCCTCAAAAAGAATCAGCAAATGCTCAATTTCCTAAAGAGCTTTAGGGTGGGAACCAAAATACTAGTGAACTTCAACTGCTACAAAATTGAAATATCCTGACCTATTGCATCAGGGTATGCTTTGGCATATAGCTTCTAAATCATTGGGGATGACATTCCACAGCTTATTACCATCTACTCCACCAGATGTCTGAGGAAAGCTGAATCCATCATCTCTGATAACAGGCATCCAGCTCATCCCATTTTCACTTCTTCCTTCTGGCAAATACAACTACACTATGTATATATACATAAAAGTACAAGCACATGCTCCATCCGCTAATGGGACAGCTTCTTCTCCCAAACCATAATATCACTAAACCATCTGCAACCTGTTCTTACAAGTCTTACACTGTATCCACTTGTTCTTGCATTTGTAATTGTGTACATTAGTACTGCAATCTATTTTTTTCTGTACTGTTTAATACAAAATATATATCTGTACAGTTGTGTTTTGCACTATGTATATTATGAAATTGTTCTGTTACTTGTATATATCATCTTATTGCCTGGAATTTGCACTTTTTCTTCTATAAAAAAGATAGAAACATCTTGTAAATAGTTATAAACCTTTCATTATTATTATTATTCCATAGAGTCTCCTATGTTGGGGGGCAGGGGTTTTATCGGCATGTTGTTAATTATTATGCATGCATAGGGCACATGCCTCCTTCTTTTATACTGATATGGCATTTGAAGATTGACCTGCACATTGCCGAAAAACTTTAAACAGACTTTCTAGCTAATGGCTAATAGCATTCCATTTATCAACCTGAGTTATGGATTTAGCATCTTGTTTCTGGGAACAACTTGTATTTGATTAATAGCTTTTAACATTTCTCAGTCAGATGGTTTTACTGTCTAGCATTTGATAATGTCTGGCCCGTTTAAAACCACCATCACAGTTACTCACAAACCCTGTTGATGGCTGGGAATTCAAAGACATTAGCTGCAACTAAAAAAGTAGGTGGAACTACTCTATGCAGCGGTCTAGCCAAGCACTTTGGATACTTGAAATTGACACAATTAATATTTTAAAATCATACCTGTTTATTATAATACATTACAACTTCACAAGCTGAGATAACTTGTTATTTTTGCTGTATACGTTTTATTATGGTGGCCAAAAAGGTGACCTGAGCTGTGTGGCAGAAGTGCCAACCACTGCACCACCATGTCTATGAGATCAAAGAAGAAAGAATGCGGTCAGAGATGCACAATCATATATTTCGTAAAACAAAGCAGAAATGCTGAAATCATAGTCAAAAGTCAGAAAAAGTGTGTAGATCTTTGAAAGGCAGAAAATTCAAAGTGGCATGTCATGATTGAAACTGCTGGTTCATTCTATGTTACAGGGAAGGCTCCCTAAATTGTTTGTGCCGATGCTTTACACTTTTTATTCTTTCAAAAAGATAGAAACATCTTGTAAACAGTAATAAATCTTTCGTTATTATTATTATTTCATAGAGTCTTCTCTGTTTGGGGGTGGAATGGGGTGTCAGGCTCCTTCAAGATTTGTTTTCACTCTTTCCACGCCACTTGGCTAATTATTATGCCTGCATAAAAACATCTGCTCTCCTTTACTTTGCCTTAGGGACTGTGACTGTAGTTACTGTGTTTGGAAACTTGTTTGTGATAATCACTGTTGCTCATTTTAGGCAGCTTAACACTCCTACTAATTTATTTGTCCTTTCACTTACTGTGGCAGATTTTCTAAGTGGTTTTCTTATTACGCCAGTTAGGTCAACAATGTATAAATTGCTATTTTCTCTCTTTTATTTCTGTTTTAAATATGGTAGGTATATCAGCCGATCGCTGCTTTGCTTTATGCGATCCATTTGTTTATAGCAGAAAAATGACAAATTCTCTGTCAGGTATATGTATAATTTTCATGTGGGTCTTAGCAATTTTCTACACATATGTATTGATCTTTTATACTGGAGGTTTAATTAATACAGAATTTTGTGTTGGTATATGCCTGTTTCAAATGGGAATTTATTTCTGGCAAACACATTACATTGTAACACTTCTATTGCCTATGGCGATTGTAATATGTTTGTACACAGTAGTATTTACAGCAAGAAGACACGCAAAAGCTATCAGCTGTATGATGAAAAAGGGAAAATCTGCTGGCAGCAAGAAAATGGTCATTTCTGCATCATCTGAAAGAAAAGCTGCTATAACTCTTGGAATTGTAGTAATAGCTTCTCTTACACTCTTTTAAAATAATATTGTGGCCTTTATAGTAGAAAGATATATTTATAGATTTGATAGGTTGGTAGTTGTGCAAGATATACTTAATTATTCATCAGTAATCGAATATTTCACAGTAATGTATTTCTGTAAAGACCCAATTATGTATGCATTATTCTATCCCTGGTTCAGGAAATCCTTAAAGATGATTGTGACACTAGAAATTTTTAAATCATCATCATCAATGATGAACTTATTTCCAAAATAATTTTTAAATACATATGGTTGTCAATAATTTTACTGAGTATCTTCAAAATATAAACTTGACATCAAATAACATAAGGAGGATATAATTTTATCTCTATTATGTAAGTTGTTTTTGGCTTTTTCTTCACAAAAAGGCACTGTTTTCAGTGATTAATACTTTCCAACTTTAATTTTTTTGTCTTAGACTAACTCGCGTTATCTGTTGCAGCTGTAACACTTTTTTAATAATTTAGGTTTATGTATATGTAAATTAATTAGTGATTTTTTTTTTCCTACACAGGAACTGTCATGTGCTACAAACAATGAAATTTTAGGTAAAAAGGTATGTTATTACATGCCTATATATAATTATATAATAGTACAACAGTCAAAAAAAAAAATTTACAGCCTGTCAGGCAAGAGTTAAACTGCGTCAGCTGGACCCATGTGTAACAATGTGTAGTCACTGAGTTCGAAGATTAGTGTGCATATTGTAGTCCTCATAATAAATTATATCAGCTGCATAGAGTTGATAGTATGAAGATATTCACCGGGTACAATGTAAGTTATGTTTTAAACTAAAAAATAAAAGCATCAATATAGTTAAAATATTTTTCTGAGTGTAGTTAATGAATAAAGAACATTGCAAACATTGATATGTGTGTGAGTTTATCATATTAAAATCTGTAATAATCATTTTATCAAAATAGTGTTGTATTACAATACAGCATTAAAAGGACACATGTACTTGTATCTGTGTTTGTAGAGAGTTTCCATAATAGTTAAATATACAGCTACCAGAAAGATTTCAGCAATTAGTATGACCCGTGTATAAAACATTCCACCATTCAGGTGTCATCATTTTAAAGGTTTTACTGAAATTCAAAGTTCAGTACAAACAGTTCACACAAAAATTAAAAAGTTGATCATATGCACATTTAAAATAAAATTCTTCTCTGATGTGTCATTTAAGGCCTAAGTGTCTTGTTTACATTTCATACAGTTTCTATATGTTGTCTTATACACTAGAACCTGTACGTAAAGGTCAGAAAACTACAGTATATGCTTTTCAGTCTGACAGCTCATGTTTTTATCTAGCTGTCTACCTACAATCAGATCATTCTGTTTTCTAAACACAGCAATAAGGCAGAGCAATTGGAATATTCAATTATCACTTTAGCTTACAGAATCTTCCATTATCTATGTTGCTATATTCAATTTCTATTCCATTCAAATTAAGTGTGAACTTATCATTAACATTAAAAGTTTTGGCTCTTAGAGTACTCTGTGCATGTACATGTATGAGTGTGGATATATTGTATATATTGCATGGTGGTTCTTTCAGTTTCCGCGTTACTTTGTTTTCATAAAGATTACATAGTACATTGGGTTCATAAGTGGAAGAGTGAATAGCAGAAAAAAATAACATGCAGTGTACATAGGCAGCACAATGGTACTGAAGGTAAATATTAATTTAAACACTAAAATGAAAATGAACGTATGTTTACGAATTAATTTTGCTAGTGCTGTTAGAATGCACAACTAAGAGGAGCTTTTTGTCCTTATACTAGCTACATTTAATTGGCAGATATTAAACTGATTATTAGAGGCATTGCAGATTCTAGATCTGGAATGTTTTTATTGAGACAAATCATAATGTCAGATAATCTGATGGGATGGGTTCACCTGTTCAGGAAATTTAAACCTATAAATCAGAACAATGTTTGCTGAACAAAATTTTGATCACTTTATATACATTGTAACGAGAACAAACAGAGGAGACACAATGATAAAGGTTTGGTGGAATTCCTTGTATAGTGTCAAACGGTCCAAGTAATCTATTCAGACTGATACAGCTAGAATGAGCCATGTGCGGACAATGAAACAAGGACATGGTATTGTTATTGTTTGTTTTACCTGCATTTTTATCACTTTTTAATTTAATATTGTTTTTTTATCAGTATGCTGCTGCTGGAGTATGTGAATTTCCCCTTGGGATTAATAAAGTATCTATCTATCTATGATCAGACTTTTATGTAGAAATGACAGGAAGTGATGTATACAAAAGGAAATGATGATGAGGATAAGCAACAGAGATGACAATGGAATCAGACGCCGGACATGAGGTCATCAGGAATGGACCAGAAGTGAGGTCATTGGGTAGGGATGGAAGGAGAAATACTCATTCCTGGGATTGCCAAGTGAAGTCGTCTTGTACGAGTCGAAGAGGACATCAGCCAGGCGGACTTCCAAAAGATACAATATTCAGTCCTCCGGTTTTCTGCTGAATAAGGGAGAGAGGTATTAGTACTCAGTTTTAAACCCATATGTCTCATTTTGTTGTGCTTTGTTGAGCTCGTTGGCTGCCCCCTAATCGCACGTGTGTGACACCATGTAAATGGAAGCATGCTTATGGGGTTCAAAAATTAACAAACAAGTTCAGCTGAGATTTTGATTCTATGATTTTCAATATGTTGCATCAATTTTGAAACAATTCAAACTTTGAAACAATCTTGTGCCGGAACCCAGACTAGGCTCACAACTTCACTGAAGGGAGAAGAGAGAAAATCACTCACAGGTTCCATTCCTTAATCTGTTTCCACAGGACAGGACTGCTGGGCTTCATTTCCGGGTTGCACCTTTGCCTTTCTCATGGTGCCTCACTTTCTCTGGAGTGACTGGTCCTGGGCAATGGGACATCCTTGATGTAGGGTATTCCCTTGCCTGACAGCACGTCATGGCCATCTTGCCTAGGTATGCAAGGATGAAGGCAACATAAAGTCACAGACTCGCCCTCATAAGAGGTAAACACAATTTACTGGGTGATCTTTCCCTGGTAATTTTAATCACGAGGCAAGTGTTTGTCTCCTTAAGAGCTTCTCTTGGAGTTTTTCAGGAGATGTGAGCCCATCCTTGGAGATATCACTTGTCCCTCAATTTTTCTGGCCTCCCAGCCAGTCCATGTGTGCTGTTCATTACATTGCCTGCCCCTCAGCTGAGCCTTGTAGGGTTAGGCGGCCAGTCCCGTGTGGGGTACATTCCTCCGCAAGAAGCTGTAGTCTCCACACAGTCCATGACATCTGTCTTTAATTGAAAAAGAACAGTCAGTAAAGGAATGGTCCTGCCTGTAATTATGGTCTCTGGCCTGTGTCGTATAGGGGCAATGTCTTAATCCATACCCAAGCCTATGACACTCAGAGCAGCGGATCTCTCTCACCAGACGTTGTGTCTTGCAAGCACTGAAGCAGGAGAGAAAGCCTGGCTTTTCCTTCAGCTCTGAAGATTATGGCTCCGCCTTTGTGTCTTCTAGGCACACTGGGGCAAAAGCAATAGGAACCCGTGACCCCAAATGCTCTTGCGCTTGACTTTTAGGAGAAGAACACCTTTTAACAGGATTCTCCTTTCTACTTTGTAGTATGTAGATGGTCTGGGACACTCTATGAAGTAAAGACAGACTCCTTATTCTCCGTACCCTTTTCACTATGGTTTTAACAACAATGGGATTTATAGGAGTCTGAAAAGTCTGGACACTGGCATTAAAACACCGGCCCTTTTAATTCTGAAGTTTGTCTTTCTTACCCAATGTGAACTCCTCAGTCTAAACAGTCCGTTCTCTGACTGATGGCCCAAGTAGTTGGAGATCAACCATCATACTCTGATGAACTATCAGAACAGTGGCTACTCGGTTCCCTTTACCTACATCTTGAACCCCTTCGCCCTGTGTTACTTTATGCTGTACTGTATAAGGATTGCTCACATGTATAGCCAGATCTTATGATGGTCTGGGTTAGCTCCATTCTCCCTGTTGCATCCAGAAGCCTCTTGAACCCAAACTTTCGATAGTCATGAACCAAGATAAGCCAGGCAAATGAGGACATTTACATCGAGGGAAGGGTTACAAGTGTCATTGCTTTTATTAACAAATTCAAAAATTGAAAGTGCAATTAGTGCAGTGAATCAAATGTTCTCCTCTTTTAAATAAATAAATAATCCATAAAATAGTAAAATCTTTGGAGTTTAAAAATAGTTCAAATAAATAATCCAATAAAAACAGGGGTAAAATTCAGAGACAATTTGTAAAAAAATGTGAACCCCAAGTCTTCTCTCTAAAACGTGGCATCTGCTCAGCTTATCCTGTCCTGACCTCACAGTAAAGGGGAGATGCCCACCGACAGGTGCAGTCCACTTTCAATTCCAGACTTGTGTCCCCATTACCTGATTTAAGCGCATGAGGTGCCACACCAACATGTAGTAAAGTTTGTCTGGATTTAGTATTTTGAAATCTCTCTATTATATAAAAAAATCTTGGGTCGAGAAGTGATTTTCTTGGAGACACTTTAATGTCCTGCAAGACAAGGAGGACAGCTGCTGTACAGGCTTTTAAATGTTTGAAACGCTGTGCGTCATGCAGATCACACAGCACAGCACAAGAAGCAGCAGCAGCAAGCCAGCTGATCGAGCACAGAGGAGGATAAAAAAATACATTTGTTTCCCATTGTATCACTGTTTAAGAGGGGGTTTCGAAGGAGCGACCTCATCTCCTTAATGTGCATTCAGCCCCTCTCTTCATAACGTGAGAGGCAGAAATGGTGGGGGGGCGGGGTTTAGGAGATGGGTGACCAAAGTGAGCAGGGGGCAAAGTAATCAAGATAGAATTGAGGGTGTATAGGTTATTAAACCACTAGGTTCAACTAGTGTTTCCTGCCTGGAGTTTGCATGTTTTCCTGTTGGGTTTCCACGATGTGCTCCGGTTTCCTTCCAAAGATATGCAGATTTGGTGGCACTAAAATGACGGCAGTGTATGTGTGTGCTTTTATTCACCTTGTGAGAGCTGATGTCCTGTCCAGGGATTGTTTCAGCCTCGTGCCAAATGCTAGCTGGAATGGGCACATCCCTGGATTAATGGATTTAATCATTAAACATCCTTTTCAGAGATATTGCAGTAAGGTGTCATCGGAGTTTAATGGGTGTTTCAGGCAATTCATAAAACAGCGAAGCTAACCACAATATTGCCGTGATAATATCTCGCACTACAACGCTTGCAAGCAGTAGAGTCCGCTGAAGCATGCGTTGCATGAAGTATAGTTTAGATATCAGGGGCTGAGTGAATTCTGACTTGGTGAGGAGAAGGAGTTCCCAATCAGTAGATAAAGGGTTGTGGGCATTTTTCTTTCTTTTGCTATCTATGTGAGTTGTGTTTCTGTACTGTTGTGTGGCTTCACTGAAATAAAAATCAAAACCTAGTACTGTCAGTGACTTCACAGAAGCGATATAAATACTTTCAAAAGCTGAGAAAAAAAAAAATCAATAAACAGGCTCACTACTGTCACTGATTACTATTATAAAAATATTATGTATATTCAAAGTACAAGGAAAACTTTCAATTAATAATATTTGTTAACAGTGTGGTCAAGTTTGTTCACATTCTTTTCCCATTAGCAGCTTACACTACTACAAAGTACAGCTCATCTTTTTAATAAAGACAGTAAAATATTTTTCAGACAGTTTGTGATTTCACTTCAGGAATGGCATAGGCACCTGTACACTGAACTCCCCTGAGTCTGTCTCTAAAAAAGACCTGGACTCCAGTAGCCATGCATTCAGGTGACCTTAACTGAATGTTGTAAATCATTTCAGTACAAAGAAGAGCAGCAGCAAAGATATGTCAACACATTAAGTGCAAAAGTCTACCTTGAGATCTTGCATCAGACAAGGAATAGCTGTTATTCCACAAAGGGTTGTACCAAAGTACAATTAGGGTAAAGCATCAAAATGCTGTAAAAAAAATACCAAAGGGACAGATAAAGGTGCATGTTTATGATTTCTAAAGTAAACAGAGAGTGCTATCACCTTGTTCTGTAGAGTATAAATTAAAGGTGATAAAATAAAAATCTTATAATCATAATATTCCTGTTTAAGTACAGTGCAGATTTGCTCTATGTTTTAGTACTTCTTTACTCCATCTATGTCAGCACTCCCTGAATGAATGAAATTTGGACAAATAAATACACATTAACTTTTCCATATCCACCAAAATGGGATTAAAAGAAGCAGAACAAGCTTATTGTCCTCATCCAAAAAATACCACATGTTCTCTACAGAATCCGTCACTTGCTGCCAACATCATTCTCTACACCATCTTTATGGCTGGAATAATTTTAGCAACATTTGGAAACCTGGTCGAGATTATTTCCATTGCGCATTTCAAGCAGCTGCACACACCAACAAATGTGCTGACACTCTCAATGGCTGTTGCAGACTTTCTTATTGGAGTATTCGTGATGCCTGTTAGACTGATTCAAACAATGGATAAATGCTGGGACTTGGGAGTTCAAACATGTATGGCAGGTTTATTTTGTTATGCATCTATTACTACAATTTCTGTTACACATCTTATTTTTCTTTCTATAGACAGATACTATGCTGTTTGTTACCCACTACACTATTTCACAAAAATAACAGTTAGAAAAGCCTGGGTATTTGCTGCAATCAGTTGGATTTGTGCAATTTCTTACACTGCTTTGATTTTTTATATACAGTTTACTTATCTGTTTAGTGACAAAAACATTTGTGCAGGATTCTGTTTTCATGTAACTATTTATTTGATCATACTTTATATTGTAGATATGCTGTTTAACAGTATGCTTCCATATTCTGTCATGCTGGTTCTCTACTCTAAGATCTTGTTTGTTGCAATTCAGCATGTAAAGGCATTAAGAAGTATAAGAGATGAGGCTCACACTGGGCAAAAGAAGAAGCACAAAGGATTTACAGAAAGACAAAATAAAGCTACAATCACAGTAGGAATTGTAATTGGCACATTTTTTGTATTAGTCAGTCAGTTTTACATTTTGCAGTTTTTATCAGTAGTCAACAAAGTATCTGATTTTGCATTGTATATAGCTCAGTTTTTTGTTTTGTTCAACTTTTCTTTGAACCCACTCATTTATGGGCTGTTCTACCCTTGGTTTAGAAAAGGATTTAAACTTATTATAACATGTAAAATATTCAAGCCAGATTCTTCCTTATTAAATTTACTTTCATAAAACAATTAAAACACCTATATTTTGCCCTCATTTCTGTTCGATTTTTACAGTATATCCTAACTGGAACAATAAGTGCTGCTCAAAAAGACAGGATGGACACAGCAGTACAACATTATGCCTTGTAATTTAAGTTTAAGAAAAAATGGAGTGACCTGCACTCAGCTGATAGTGACTGAAGTGATGGGGTGTGTAATAACTAAAGAAGTTTAACATTCATAAGCTGTGAATCTTGACAGAAGCAGCAAATTAGATGAACTACTGTTAAAAAAAGAATAATATGTGTGCATATTACTAAAAAAGAGGTCACTGGAGAAACATAAATACATATTCACAGTGTTGAACTATTGCTTTTTAAATAGTTTAAACCAGGATTAAGACCCATCTTCAAAAATGTAAATAAAATGATGACAGAAATCAAATCCCCCTCCAAACCCTTTGATGCCTGATGCATCGCTGGATACCCCAACCCCAGGATCATCAATCAAGAGTCTAAGCTTCACAGGGGACACCTTTACAAGATTATTAAGATTTATAAAGGTAAATTGCTCAATTTAATATTTCAATTTTATGCTCTGACTTAAAAGGTAATTTTTTAAATTTTTTTTTTTCATCTTCAGTACTGTATGTGGTTCAGTTTGTGGTTCAAAAATTAAAAATTTGACTTCTTCATCTTCAAATGTGATATTACTTTATACTTTACTAGGGGGTGTGAACACAAATCAAATATTTTCAGGGGTTCAGGGTATAGAAAGGTTTGGTAACCATTGTGCTAAATCAATAGATAAAGAGCTAATTAAACTGATTTCATACATACATTAAAAGTGAGAATTTTATGAATTAAACCTTTGTGGCTTCCCAAATGACAACATACCTGTCTACAGTACCCACATTTAACTTGAAAATGCATCATGTTTCGCTGCAAACTGTTCACAGTCAAATGGAATGAATTCAGTTTCCACCTAGGAGCATGGGGCACCAGCTTCAACAAACAAAATTTATGGTCAGATAAGTTATTAGAAGGATTCAGTCCTCTGAATTGATTTGTTTCCAAATTAAGATGCAGCCAAACAGGAATGAGACGTGAAAGGAGCCAACAGATGACCAGCTAAACTGGAGCTTCAAATACCAACCAGTTTCTTAATGAGAAGCCAATTCTTGCTGTTATTTAAACTCGTTATTTAATTCCACGGCTTGTTGTTGCTCTCGTTCTGCCACAGCTGACATTTCCAAAACTGTTGATTTTCTGTTTTTCATAAGAACATCGTCAAAGTGTTTTTGTGATTTGAGAGATCAACCTTACTGAGACCTTCACCTTTCTTTATTTTCAGATATTGTGTGATGTGGCAGCTTGTTTTGTGTCTCATTATTGCTTGGCTGCTAATTAAGGAAAAAGAAACAACTAAAGGGCCTGAGTCAAGCTAATTAGAAGAAGTAATTAGCAGGAAAAACTGGTGACTAATTAAGAAGATGGTTAGAATAAAAACCTGCAGCCACTGCGGCCCTCCAGGACTGGAGTTTGGCACCCCTGCCCTAGTGGACATCTTTAATGTCTTCCAATTCAAAAGCAAAAAGTAACTTTCACATTTTCTGCTAGTGACAGAAAGTGGAGTTGTCTTAGGCTCTTGTTGTGGATACTCCTCAATGTCACTCAACACAATTTGAATTTGAGTAGAGCCACTGCAGCTAGTAAAACTTCCTCACTGTCAAGGGTGGACTTAAATTGGGACTTGATGGACTGCATTGCAAAATATTAAATAGTTTACACAATAAATGAACTCTTGTAATGCATATTGCGGTCATGTAAGAGTTTGGACAGGTTCTGAATTTCTAAAAGTTTACATACATCCTATATTAGCTATTTACTTTAAAATAACTAATGTACCGTATTTTTCAGTCCATAAGACACACTTTTTTTCCCCAAAAGAAAGGTGGAAATGTCTGTGCATCTTATGGAGCGAATATTGCGTCACAGACCGTGATGTGTATTACGTGACAAAAGTCGATATCCAGGGGTAGAGGGCGACAATCAGCTGTTAATGGCGACAAAACTCACTGTTACGTCACAGGCATTCCCTCTGTGCTTGGAGGAATGTTAGACTCATTGACTCGGCATCTAATCTGTGCGTGTGCATGAGTTACAAAATGTAAACAAAGGCAAGATGGCATCGACATCTCACGAGGGAGCGAAGCGAGTGCAGAAAACAAAATACTCAGCAGACGATGCTTTGCGCATTATCGCTGAGTTGTATATTTTGTTGAGTGTGATCAGGAGATCGCACAAGACAGTGAGGAACTGGCATCAGCTGATCGGACACCAGCCGATGCCACCCCAGCTGAGTACAGCTGACGCACATACGGAAAGGTTCACGTGGGAGGAATACCCAGACATTGATCCGTGGGAGCCAAACAGGCTACCGGACTTCACAAGACGGCATGGCTTGCTGTTGGACTCGACAGATTACCAGCCGCTGGACTACTTCAGGCTGCTTTCTCCTGATGCCGCTTTTCATCTACTGTCAGATGAGACAAACAGGTGCAGCAATTTCCCTCATAGGATTGTATGTAAATACAAATTATCCGTTCCAGACCGTACAAACTGTATGTAAATATATATTTTTTTAGTTTTTAAGCACAAATATAGTTAATTATACCATAGAATGCACAGCGTAATAATAAACTAAATGTAAAACATTGAATAACACTGAGAAAACCTTGAACAACAGAGAAAACTAACACTGCAATAGTTTGCGCTATAGTGCTAGGAACCGCTTGCGAAAAACACTTTTTTTTTAATGAGTTTTAAGCACAGGAAAAAAATGAACATTTGAAAAATCCGTAATTTAATAAACCACCAAGAAAAGTAACATTGCAACAATGCACGCTACGAACCGATCTCTGTAAACAGAACTGAGATCAAAAACAAGCCTTTTCTATCTTATGCGTCCAGCCCTCCCTCTCTCGCTTGCTCTCTCTTTCACGAGTCTGGAGCGCCTGTGTGTGTGTGTGCCTCTCTCTCCCGTGCGCCTGTGTGTGTGTGTGTGCCTCTCTCTCGCGCTGCCTGTGGGTGTGTGTGTGCCTCTCTCTCGTGCGCGCCTGTGTGTGTGTGTGTGCCTCTCTCTCTCGTGCGCCTGTGTGTGTGTCTTGCTCTCTCTCTCTTGCTTGCTGCACAGGAAATGCACAGGGAGAGACTGAACATGTACAAACCGAAAGGGAAACTTTTTGGTCGTAAACCGAGTTGTACGTGTACCGAGACGTTCGTGAACCGAGGTTCCACAGTATTCTGTATGTATGGTACGGTTTAAAACTGTTTGCCCTCCATGCCTTACCAACTGCAAGGCAGATTATAATCTGGAACTAGTCAATAGTCAAAGGGACAAGAAATAATTAGAATATCCATCCATCCATTATCCAACCCACTATATCCTAACTACAGGGTCACGGGGGTCTGCTCGAGAAAATCCCAGCCAAGACAGGGTGCAAGGCAGGAAACAAAACCCAGGCAGGGCACCAACCCACCGCAGGGTGCACGCACACACACTAGGGACAATTTACAATCGCCAATCCACCTAACTTGCATGTCTTTGGACTGTGGGAGGAAACCCACACAGACACGTGGAGAACATACAAACTCCATGCAGGGAGGACCCGGGAAGTGAACGCGGGTCTCCTAACTGTGAGGCAGCAGCACTACCCACTGCGCCACCGTGCCAGCCATTAATTAAAATATTCCATTGGTAATTTAGCTTGTGGGGGTTATAATAGAACCTCCCTTTGACTATGTGCTGGACGGATAAAAAAATACTTTGATCAATTTAACGTAACCAAACTAACTGACAAATGGCTCTTACATATCTGGCCCCTAATTGTTTATGTTGACGGCAAAGACATTTACTGCAACACTTCTTGGTTAAGAGCTGTAACTTATTCAAGGACACTTAAATGTAAACTTAAAGAAACTTAAATGTAAAGGCACAAACACAATTTAAGCACACAGTTTAAAATCTACATTCTTCTTCTTTCGGCTGCTCCTGTTAAGGGTTGCCACAGCGAATCATCTTCTTCCATATCTTTCTGTCCTCTGTATCTTGTTCTGTTATACCCATCACCTGCATGTCCTCTCTCACCACATCCATAAACCTTCTCTTAGGTCTTCCTCTTTTTCTCTTGCCTGGCAGCTCTGTCCTTAACATCATTCTCCCAATATACCCAGCATCTCTCCTTTGCACATGTCTAAACCAGCGCAATCTCACCTCTATGACTTTGTCTCCCAACCGTCCAACTTGAGCTGATCCTCTAATGTACTCATTTCTAATCCTATCCACCCTTGTCACACCCAAAGCAAATCTTAGCATCTTTAACTCTGCTACCTCCAGTTTTCTGTCTCCTGCTTTCTGGTCAGTGTCACTGTCTCCACCCCATGTAACATAGCTGGTCTCACTACCGTCCTGTTGGCCTTCCCTTTCACTCTTGCTGATATCCATCTGTCACATATCACTCCTGACACTCTTCTTCATCCATTCCACCCTGCCTGCACTCTCTTTTTCACCTCTCTTCCACACTCCCCATTACTCTGTACTGTTGATCCCAAGAATTTAGACTCATCCACCTTTGCCAACTCTACTCCTTGCATCCTCACCATTCCACTGACCTCCCTCTCATTTACACACATGTATTCTGTCTTGTTCCTACTGACCTTCATTCCTCTCCTCTCTAGAGAATACCTCCACCTCTCCTGGGTCTCCTCAACCTGCTCCCTACTATCACTACAGATCACAATGTCATCAGCAAACATCATACTTCACGGGGACTCCTGTCTAATCTCGTCTGTCAACCTGTCCATCACCATTGCAAATAAGGAAGGGCTCAGAGCTGATCCCTGATGTAATCCCACCTCCACCTTGAATGCATCCGTCACTCCTACCACAGACCTCACCACGGTCACACTTCCCTCGTGCATATCCTGTACAACTCTTACATACTTCTCTGCCACTCCCGACTTCCTCATACAATAACACAGCTCCTCTTGAGGTACCCTGTCATATGCTTTCTCCAGGTCCACAGAGACGCAATGCAGCTCCTTCTGGCCTTCTCTATGCTTCTCCATCAACACTCTTGGCACCAGTACCCTTCTTCTCCACTCCTCAGGCATCCTCTCACTTTCCAAGATTCCATTAAACAATCTGGCTAAAAACTCAACTGCCATCTCTCCTAAATACCTCGCTGCTTCCACAGGTATGTCATCTGGACCAATGGCCTTTCCATTTTTCATCCTCTTCATAGCTGTCCTTACTTCCTCCTTGCTAATCCGTTACACTTCCTGATTCACTATCTCCACATCATCCAACCTTTTCTCTCTCCCATTCTCTTCATTCATCAGCCCCTCAAAGTTCTCTTTCCATCTGCTCAACACACTCTCCTCGCTTGTGAGTATGTTTCCATCTTTATCCTTTATCACCCTAACCTGCTGCACATCTTTCCCAGCTTGGTCTCTCTGTCTAGCCAATCAGTACAGGTCCTTTTCTCCCTCCTTAGTGTCCAACCTCTCATGCAACTCATCATACGCCTTTTTTTTAGCCTTCGCCACCTCTCTCTTCACCTTGTGCCTTATCTCCTTGTATTCTTGTCTACTTTCTGCATCTCTCTGACTATCCCACTTCTTCTTTGCCATCATCTTCCTCTGTATACTCTCCTATACTTCCCCATTCCACCACCAGGTTTCCTTTTCCTCCTTCCTCTGTCCAGATGTCACGCCAAGCACTCTTCTTGCTTTCACCCTTACTATAGGTACATCTGCTGAAGTTTCCCAACTGTCTGGTACTTCTTCACTACCACCCAGTGCCTGGCTATCTTTCTCCCTAAACTCAACCTTGCTGTCTTCCTTTTTCACTTACACCATTTGATGCTTGGCTCTGCCCTCACTCTCTTCCTCTTCTTGATCTCTGACTTCATCCTACAGACCACCATCCTATGCTGCATAACTACACTTTCACCTGTCACCACTTTGCAGTCTTCAATCTCCTTCAGATTGACTCTTCTGCATAGGATATAATCGACCTGTGTGCATCTTCCTTCACTTTTGTACATAACCCTATGTTCCTCGGTCTTCTTAACACTAGAATTACCAATACCTACGAAACAAATTTGTAAATCCGGCTCAACTTAAATCCCTTTGCACTTCTCCGTCAGCGTCTTTTGTCCTGTAAATGTGCCGATCAAGACAAGCAGCAAGCAGCCTGCTATTCCATACCCCCACCGCCGCAGAACGTGCACAAAGTTCTCCCAGCTCATGCCTTGATTATCTGGGAGTGAAGTACTGAAGTTTTAGAGTGGAAATAATAGATTGTTATTTGGAACACATGCATTTCATGTGTGTTCCGTTTCTACAATACACTGCACAGCATTTGTTTTTAAAAGTCTTGCTTCCTGAAAAGTTTTTGCTGATTTTGACAGGTACGTACTGGGTATGCACAAATATATATATTTTTTTAACAGCATCACGTAGGAACTCTGAGAAAAACATTTATATGTTTAATGACAATAACGTATTTAGTCACGTTTATGTTTCACATAAGCTATTAAATTCAACAGAATTAAAAGTGTTTTGCTCCTGATTTTCTTTTGTATTCAATGTCTGGTGTTCACGTTGCAGTATCCAACAGTAGTCAGCAAGCATTGATGGATTCCAGTTGCCCTGGTATCGTTTCACCATCGTAGCAATGTGCTAGTGAAACCTTTCACCGTGTTCATCACTGACAGCACCAAGATTTGTGGGGAAGAAGTCCAAGTGTAAGTGGAGGAAATGAATCTTGAGTGACATGTTGCACTTTATTGTTTTGTATGCTTTGAGAAGTTTGTCTACCAGCTGAATGTAGTTTGGGGCTCTGCAATTGTATGAAAATTATCAACAACATCTCCAGGCAATTTTTTCTGGCCCAACTAACAGATCTTCAAACCGTTTGTCACTCATAACATGTCTGATCTGGGGGCCAACAAAAATGCCCTCTTTGATCTTGGCGTCAGCTATGCTTGTGAACATCTGTCTTAAATAACGAAAACCTTTGCCTTCCTTGTTCAGTGCTTTCACGAAATTCTTCATGAGTCCCAGTTTTATGTGAAGAGGAGGCAAAAATATCTTTGCCGGGTCGACAAGCGATTCATGTACCACATTTTTCTGTCCTGGAACTAACTTTTTACGGAGTGGCCAGATCTGTCAAGAATACTGCAACTCTTTGGCACGGCTGTCCCATTCACAGATGAAACAACAGTACTTTGTATAGCCGAGCTGCAGTCCTATTAACAGAGCAACGACTTTAAGATCTCCACAGATATTCCAGTTGTACCTGCTATACTGGACATGCTTCAGTAACAGTTCCATATTCTCATATGTTTCTTTCATGTGTGCTGTGTAGCCAACAGGTACTGAAGGATAAATGTTGCCATTGTGTAACAGAACAGCTTTCAGGCTTAACATTGATGAATCAATGAAGAGACGCCACTCCTCAGGGTCGTGATCACAATCCAAGGCCAGAAACAGTCCTTCAATGTCACAACAGAAACAGAGACTGTCGATTTGTGCAAAAAATTTTGTTATATAATGTCAGCCTCAAAACACAGAAATTGTCGTACCTGGTGACATCAAAAATCATTCCTGCAGTCTCGAACCCAACAGCTCGGCTTTTGCTTTTGACAGACCCAAATCTCTGACCAAATCATTCAATTCAGACTGTGTTATCAGATGTGGATCACCTGATGAGAACGATTTAAAATCTGGGTCAATGTCACGGTCAGTACCCTGCATTGCAGTTTCTTCATCTGGTCTAAGGTCCAATCCTCTGGTGGTTTCGGAATTGGAAGACTGTCGCTATGTGGCACAGGTCTCATTGCTGAAGGCAATTTCAACAGCTTGATCATAAGCTCTGTAATATTTGATTCTACCTGAACGAAAAGAATTAAATTTTAATATCCTGCAGCTTAAGAAATCAACTTACTTTTGCAATGTTTCTCATCTGAAGAAACCTAGTTTTAGGAAACACAAAATGTGATGACTGAAGGTTAAATTTAATGACAAAAATTTTTAAACTAAACAAAAATAAATTCAACTAAAAGTAAATCCCCTTTTATTCAGAAGCATTCAGTATGGCCTTAGTATTTATAGTTAACACCCACTAAAATAATGTTTATTTCTGATGTTAAACAGAAATAATTATCATTCCTCCACTGTTCTACACAATAATCACAAATAGTGCACATTATACAATAACAAAAGTGATTTTTGCAATTTCCTAGATTCATTTCTGCAATTATGTAAAACTGCTAAACTAAAAGTAGAAAAATCTATAAGAAAAACAATTTGCCTTATTGCTTTACTAGTTTTTGGCCACTGTAGTATGTTAAATTACAGCTCTATGTATATGGTTTTTAAAGAGCTTTTTCAATTATAAAATCTGATCTTTGCCTTAAATACAATGTTAACTATTTTGCTGCCTCATCTGAAATGCAGCAAACACATAACTGTTCTGTTTTTTTAACGGAATCACTTTTAATTTAATTCAATTTTAAACCTTTTTAATAATAAGGCACTAAGGAGTTGTAAATGTACTCTAAGAGTCAAACATTTTAACTCAATGTTAATTTGAACAGAATATAAGTTTCACATAGCAACAAAGATAATGGAAGACTCTGTAAGCTAAAATATTAATAAAATATCATTTATGCTCTGCTGTATTGCTGTATTTAGACAATAGAATGATCTCAGATTGTAGGTAGATAGCTAGATAGAAATATGAACTGTCAGACCCAAAGGCATATAGTTATCTGTGTGTTACATGTGTAGGTTAAGTGCTGAGGTCCTAGTATATGTGATAATATATATAAACCTGAAGAAATGTAACCAAGACATTAAAGCCTTAAACCAAACATCACAGACAAGAAGTTTTTTTTTTATGTATTTTTTGTGTGAACTATTTGCTTTAAATTTCACTAAAACTTCAAAAATATAAGACACCTGAATTGTGGAATTTTTTTGTACACTGCTTATGATAATTGCTGAAATCTTTGTGGTATTTACATATTGAACGATTATGGAAACTCCCTACAGATGCAAATGCGAGTACATCTGATCTTTTAAAGCTATATTTTAATGCAGATAAAATTACTATTTTTTAATATGAAAAACTCACACACATACCAATGTTTGCAATGTCCATTTCTTTAACTAGACTCAGAAATTATTTTAGCAATATTTCTACTTTTATGTATTAGTTTAAAATCTCATAAAATTTACTTACACTGTACCTGGTCAAGATCTTCTTGCTATCAACTCTATAACAGTTAATGTAATTTATTATGAAGAGTACAGTATGCACTCTAATCTTTGAATTCAGAGACTGAACACTTTTACACAAGGGTCCAGCTGCAAATCATCAATTGTTTAACTCTTGCCTGACAAGGCTGTTTCTTCTTCTTTCTTTTTTTTTTGGACTGTCTTGCTATTATATAATTATATATTATACAGACATATAAAATATACCCTTTTGACTAAACATGCAATGCATTACTTTGTTTATACATAAATCTACATTAAAAAATGTCACTGCTGCAATGAATAAGACAGCTTAGCTCACAGACTTTTACAAGAAAGTACCAGTATATACAATTAAGCCTAAAACAAAAAAAAAATATATATATATATAAGTTGGAAATTATTAATCACTGATAAAGTGCCTTTTTGTAAGGAAAAAGCCAAATACAACTCCAACAACATGAATAAGATCATATCCCCATTTTGTTACATGATAGTCTTAACTTTGAAAAGTTACTTTTACATTTTAACATAAAATCAATGACAATCATATGTATTTTAAAAATTAATTTTGAAATAAGTTCACCAATGATGATGATGATTTAAATATTTCTAATGTCATTATCATCTTTAAGGATTTCCTGAACCAGGGATAGAACAAAGCATAAATAATTGTGTCTATACAGCAATTCATTGTTGGTAAAAAAATTGAGTATTACTTGCACAGATGCCAAGTCTGGAGAATCAATAGTAAAACATATTTGTACTAAAGTGCACACAAAGGAAGGTGAACAGAGTAAAATAAAAGCTATTATTACTATCCCTAGGGTTTTAGCAGCTTTTCTTTCAGATGATTTAGAAATTTCCCTTTTCTTACTGCCAGAAGACTTTTCTTCTTCTATCATACATCTGATAGCTTTTACGTGCCTTCTTGCTGTTATAAATACTACTGTGTACAAACATATTATAATCACCATAGGCAATAGAAATGTTACTACATGATGTGTTATCCACAAATGATTATACTGATAAAATGTGCACATACGTATACACCAATCTGTTACAACTGAACCTCCAGTATGAAAGATGAATGCATATGTGTACAAAAATGCTAAGAACCATATGAAAATGATACATATACCTGCCACAGAATTTGTAATTTTTCTGCTATAAAAAAATGGATCACACAAAGCAAAGCAGCGATCAGCTGATATGCTTACCAAATTTAAAACAGAAACAAAAAGTAGAGAAATGAAATATGTGTTATAGTAAGGACAAAATGCATCCCCAAAATACCAGCAGTAATCTATTAATACAGAAAACAGAACAGGTGTAATAAGAAAACCACTTAGAAAATCTGCTACAGCAAGTGAAAGGATAAAGATATTAGTAGTAGTGTGAAGTTGCCGGAAATGAGAGACGGTGATGATCACAAACAAGTTTACAAACACAGTAATTACAGTCAGAGTTCCGGAGGAAAGGTAAAGTAGTGCTGATATATTTTTTAGCCTTTGTAGTTTAGTGCAAGAAGTATTACTGTCAGGATAGCAGTAACGTATTTCTGAATCCATGGTTTGAGTATAATAAAGTTCCTTTTAATGCATAATAAACTATGCCTCTCATTTTTTACTCATCTGAAATTCTAAAGATCATAAACAAAAGGCTTTTTTATACAGTATCCTCAGAGATTCACCTAAACCTTTTGTTTAACTCCAATTATAAACCATTTGCACTCCCAAGTGTAGCAGACATGTTATGGTTTCCAGAAACGAATTCTAATTATCCAGGTACTAATTATAAACAAACATGACGTTCCTTCTTTTTTATCGTTATTTTATTCTTGTTGTTATTGAAAAAGCACCCTGTGGCTATATTTGTAAAAGTATTACATTTTCATATATTATGTCAAATTAATTTCTTAAAATGTAAATATTTTTTTTCATCCCCCTAATCATTTCTTAATCAGTTTTTAGCATAGCTCAGCAATGACTGGCACATGGCAAGAACTTGCACAGGAAGAGTTATGTATTCTTTAAAGCATTACCACATTTATTTCTCTTTCTATGTGAATTAATTTCATTTGACTTGGTATTGTGAGATGCAAATGTAAATACTCATGTACTCATTATTTTAGCGAAAATTATATTCTTTTAAACAATTTAGTATAGTTGCTTTTTCTGTCTGTAAAATATATATACAACTTTAAAAATATTCTCTGCAGTACCAAATGGCTGTCTTTTCTGTACCGGATAGAAACAGTGACATAAATATAAGACTATGAAAAACCAGCACTATATGCATCTCAGCAACTGTCTCTTTTAAGGCACTTACCCACCTAATGCTACTTGCCAGTGTCTTTCTCCATCTCTTCTGTCTCTTCCTCCAGCATCCCTTTTAAAAATGAGTTCTTTCTAAAGGGCAATGGATGACACTGAACTTGACAAGAATAAAAAGTGTAACAAAAAAAAAAAAAAAATTAAAAGACTTAAGTGTAATAACCTAAGTGAGAAAGAATCAGGAACTTTAATCAATCAAAAGTATTTAGTTAAAATGTCGTTCAATTCCAATGCACTTTACAAAGCTATTATACATCATATGTTGCTTTTATTGGCAAGCTAGTTGCTGAATTGGACAACCCAATCAGAAGAATTTATGTTATATTTTCATCTGGAGAAAATGAAAAAAAAAAATCTATAAAGAAGATGAATTTAGGGAAGTGAAGATATAGGACATGAGACTGTTTTAAAGGAACATTCAGTGAAGTACTAAAATACAAGCTAGAGTCAAAACACAATAAAGAGAAAAGCCAGAATACCAAAACCAAAATGAAAATCAGATATATGAATTCAGAAACAATAAACTGATATGGAAGACTGTTTGACGTCTAAACCTTTTGCAAGAAAGTCAAAGTTCTGACACTGCATTATGAGCAAAGTATTAAATCAGCATCTTGACTTAAAAAACAGCATCCAATGTGGTGTAGTGGTTAAGGCTTTGGATGTCAAACCCTGAGGTTGTGGCTTCAAATTCCACCCCTGACACTGTGTGACCCAGAGCAATTCACTTTACCAGCCTGTGCTCCAATTGGAAAAAGAAATGTAACCAGTAGTATACCAAATGTTGTAAGTTACTTTAAATAAAAGTGTCAGATAAATAAATGTAAATGACATTAAAGGCCACTAGTAATGAGTGAAAGTACCAAGTTTCATTTTCCACCAATTTAGGCTAAAATTCATTATGCATGGTAATTTCGCATATAGAGGGGATGTGATTTATAGCAGATTGCATTCCCTTCTCTGTCTGGCTAGAAACCTGTTGTGCAAATAAAACCATGCCTTTGTGAACAACTGGGATGATTTTTGGGAAAGGCCTGGACTTTTCAAAAGAGATGGTCTTCTTCCTAACTGGAGGGGAGGTTATGTATTATCGCAAAATATGGCAGCAAGACTGCCTGGCTGACTGATTAGAGCACCATCCAGGCCGCAGTCATGTGATCTTAAATCACAGGCTGTGGTTTATCCCACCTGTTACTATCCTGAAGCTGTTTCCTATAATCCCTGTTGTGGGGCAACCAGTAAACTTAGTCATGATGCAGAACTTAAACTACTTGACAACCAAAAAATAAAGTGTATAATTAGACCAAGAGATAAAACCAGATCCTCCACCAGGGCCATCTGTAATAGAATTTTACTTCAAATTAAAACAAAAAATATATCACCAGTTCAGAAAGAAGCATGCAGTTTTAAATGCTGCTTATTGAACATTTGCTCTCTTGGAAGTAAAGCTGTTTTGGTAAATAATATTATATTAATTACAAAATCTGATCTGTGTCTTCTCACTGAAACCTGGCTTAGTAAATGTGACACTGTTCCCCTAGCTGAGGCGTCACTAAATGAATACTTGTTCCTTCATAAGTCTAGAGATTCTGGTCGAGGAGGAGGCCTTGGAATAATTCATTGTAACCAAATTCAAATAACTTCTAAAAATGTAGGCGACTTCACATCCTTTGAGGCATTCATTTTAAATATTACAACAGATTCCAACACAATTGTATTGCTTGTCTACAGACCACCAGGGCCATATTCATTGTAGTAGATCACTACTTAATTACATCTGATTTGGTTCTGCCCTTACTGATACACTCACAGATTAAAACAAAGACAATGCAACATCTAGACTGTAATTCTGTTCCAAAATTTATAGATACTTTGAGTAAGTCGAGTGTAATTGTGGAAAACCATTTAGATCAGTTAACATCAAATGTAAACATGGAAAACAATTTAGATCAACTAACATCACATTATAATGTGACCTTGAGTGATGCTCTTGACGTAGTGATTCCCCTTAAAACAAAAGTGATCAAAGCACATAGAAACTCTCCCTGATTTAATGAAAACACTCGAGCTCTTAAATTAGAGTGTCGAAAACTGGAGAACAACAAAGCTGCATGTCTTTCAAATTGCATGGATAGAGAGTGTTAAAAATATAAAAAAGCTCTCTTTAAAGCTTGCTCAGAATACTATTCTCCAATAATAGATAGCAATAATAAAAATCCTCGGGTACTGTTTAGAACAGTGGCTAAATTAGCAAATGGGAATTCAGATCCACAGTGCAAAATACCAACAGATATTAGCAGTACAGACTTTATGAACTTCTTTAATGAGAAAATTAAAAATATAAGATCCCAGATCTCAGCATCACAGCGCAAACCACATACTAGCTTGGCAGACCCTGTCTCACATTGCATTCAACACTTTAGAAATTTTAATCCTGTAACTGAGCAGGAGGTCTTAACTTTAATTTCTAAAATGAAACCTACTACTTGTTCCGTAGACCCAGTTCCAACAAAACTAATAAAAAGTACAATGGATGTTCTTGCAGTGCCTATTCTTAGCATTATCAATAGTTCATTATTGCATGGCACAGTACCTGATGCACTAAAAGTGTCAGTCATTAAACCATTACTTAAAAAGTCAGACCTAGACACATATATACTTAACAATTATAGGCCCATTTCATATTTACCCTTTCTCTCTAAATTACTAGAAAAAGTACTCGCCAATCAGCTTCAGTCACACCTTACGCATCACAATTTATTTGAGAAATTCCAGTCTGGCTTCTGCACTGGTCATAGTATAGAAATGGCACTAACGCGTGTTGTAAACAACATTCTGATATCCTCTGATGAAGGAAACTCCACTTTAATAATGTTGTTAGACTTAAGCACAGCGTTTGACACCATCGACCATTCTATTTTACTGCACAGGCTAGAAAATAATGTTGGGCTTATAGGCACTGTGCTCGTTTGGTTTAGTTCTTATTTATCAAATCGATTCCAATACATAATGTAACACACAGTAATGTGCTGACAGTACTCCATCATTATACAGGGAAGTGAAATATGGTGTCCTGCAGGGCTCAGTACTGGGACCTTTACTGTTTTCACTTTACATGCTTCCACTGGGATCTATCATTAGGAAACATAATGTTAATTTTCACTCATATGCAGATGACACCCAGTTATACCTTTCATTTAGATCAAATGAAGTTTCTCCGATGTTGTCTTTAATTAGTTTTGCTAGTGAATCAAAGGATTGGATGGATGAGAACTACTTGTTTTTAAACACAGATAAAACAGAGATGTTAATTATTGGAGGAAATAACACTGATCGTAACAATATTTTGTCATCATTTAACTCAGTTGGAATCACCATTAATTTTACTGAATTAGCCCGCAATCTAGAAGTTATCTTTGATTCTAGCATGTCATTTAAAGCGCACATTACAAAGTTGACCAAATCATGTTTCTTCCATCTTAAAAATGTTGGGAAATTAAGGTGCTTTCTAAATAAACAGGATTCTGAGAAATTGATTAATGTATTTATTTCTAGTAGGATTGACCACTGCAATGCGGTGTTCACTGGATGTCTAAATTGTTCCTAATACAGCATCCAGTTAATCTAAAATGTTGCTGCAAGAAGTATTACAAGAATAAGAAAACTCCTGCTATACCACTGCCAATCTTTTGCTTCTGTTAATGATATTCACCTAACATTCAACACATGATGTTATTGCGGCAGCATCACAGATACTTTGTGAATTATTAGTGTTAGTAAATGAAAAATACATTTGGGGAAACAAATCTTTATATGTTTATCTTTGAGTTTCTTTAGTATCTAGGGCTTTGATATTTATGATCAAAATCAATTTTGGCTTCATAACATTTTAATAGTTTTTTTGACTATGTCTCTCAAATTTATTTGTTTTCCTGGTTGTCTCTAAACTACCTTTCCATTTGTATGCTTGGGTAATATACAGATGTCAGAAGAATAACAACATTCTCTGAAGCTTCTTGACCAGGGTCAAAGTACACCGGTCACGCAGTCTCCTTTTATTACAAAAAAAAAAAATCATTTTTTGCATGCACATGTGCACCACTGTGCACCATAATCACGTGAGCACTTAACAAGGGGAACACCTCTTTCAGTTGAGAGCATTTTACATTTATATGTCAACACCCCAACTTGCTCTCACATTGCTATGCATTTTTGACAACAGCCTTCCATAAAAACAAAATAATTATTGTCCCATAACTGAGCCTGCCTTTTTAACTAGCTTGTTAATCCGATGGGCCTCTCCTGAAGTGATGTTACCAGCCCAGCATACTACAACATAGAAAATCACACTGGCTTTCACAGAGCTGCAGAACATGTAATTGATGTCACTACCAACATTATAGGAACATTGTCTACTAAGAGAAAAGATTCTGCTCTGCAGTTCCTTTATGTTACAAAACCAGACCAATCTGTCATTGACTTGGAGTCCCAAGTGCTTGTATGAGTGCTCTGCCTCCACATCCACTCCATAAATAGTAACCAGGCAAACAGAATCTTTAGTGTGCCAAAACTCAATAACCAGTTCCTTGGTTTTACCACCAAGAAGGATTGTTCTTCACCTGACTCCTATACTCTTCCCAACCCCCCCCCCTCCCCCCCCCCAATCAATACACCCCTTTAGTTCAAAATAATTTGTGAATTTCTGCAACTAATGATTGGGTGTTAGAGATCAAGGCGTACAGGTGGAACAGAAAAGGCAACAGCACTTACAAAATTACTACCATTAATATGAAAAATCAGTTTACTTTTGCTAACTCAGATACACATTAGTATTTTAGCTAAACTTTCAGGCAAATAAACAGCCAGTCACATACCACTAACTGTCCATTAACAGTAATCTATTAGTTTTTTTTTTTTTTGACCAGTATACAACACTGTTTATTTTGTTGTGTCACCATTACATTACCGTTTATGTTTCTTAGAGAACTACACTGATTGCCTAGACTTTATTTTTTTATTTTTTAGGCCTTGATACCAAGCAAAAATTTGTTAACCCCTTACTCAGTCAAGAAACTAAATCTATTACCTTAAACTACATTACAGAAAACCCAGCATATGGTTCTCTTATGCGTTCCAGTATATGCTAGTTGGGGCCACTTTCCTTTGTCAATCCTGGGATGGTTCCCTTCAGACATGTATTGATAATATAGAATTAAACAAAGTAACCATATATAGTTACTTTCAGGTCTTTATTACTCCTTTACTTAATTTAGTTGAGTTTATTTTAATCAGAAGCTCTCATCTTAGTCTAAAGTATGGATTCTTCAGCCTGGGGCATCTCTTACACAAGCAGGGATAGGCAGATTCATGTAAATCAGTGTTTCCCAACCTCCGTCCTAGGGGCACACTGTCACTGCAGGTTTTTATTCCAAACAGCTTCTGTTTTTAATTGAACTCCTGGGCTAATTAAGTGATGTGTTATTTCCCAAGTTCTGTGTTTTGGGAGCAATATAGAAATTAGAAAACTAAGTGTAGCACCCTGCTAGTTGGGTATAATAGTAAACTCAGAAGTGTTTACTTGATGCTAAGTGAGTGCGCGGTTTTCGGCGCCCAATTTGAGCGGGAAGGGAACTCGCGCGCCAAGCAGGTTCACGCCCCACCTGTCGAAGAGGAAAACGCGGCTGCACAGTCGTGCGCTCTCCCTTTTTAAGCGATACAGAACTCGGTGATAAAGACTTTTTGGAGGACTGCCACAGCTGCATTCCGAGAGGCACAGCTGGCACACAATACATCTGACATGATTTATCCCAGAAGGAGAAAATGCAAATAAGCAGTGTCAGAAATATCACAGGAGGCAACAACTAATCAGGGAACGCAAATAAATCCAGCATCAAGACGAAGCTGCTGGCGTCATCCCAGACTGAGCTGTGAGACTCCTGTGTTTAACCAAGGAGGAAAGTGAGAAGTGTGTAGAAAAGTTCTGGAAGGACACCGTGAGTACACGTGAAGTTATGTCCTGCATATGAGCTCCAACTAAGCGCGCCAACGATTTTTTTATATATATATATACCTATATATTTATTGTTGATTTCTATGTGTGAACCTTACTTGTGCTGAAACTCAGACAAATTTAAGTTGAACTGTGATAATATCCCATAAGCGGTGTGTTTATATAAATGTATTTTATGTTTTTGTTTGTTTGTTTGTTGTTTTCTATCCATGATTGTGTGAAGTGCTTACATGGTGGTTGCATTGAAATAATTAATAAAAAGGAGTGAGTGTTTATAAATCATTACTTTGAAATAGTGTAACAATTATAAATAATAACTGTTTTCATTGGACCCATTGGTTATTAAAATTTATTAGGAGGTGTTTAATGTGGATCCCGCCAGTGAAATTTCATCCTATGTCATAGGTAACTATGGTGGGAGGGCTACATTTGTTTGGTAAAAAAAAATATATATATATATATATATTAAAATATACCATGCAGTTATAAGGGAATAATGTATTTTTTTCTTTTTAACAATATTTTCTTCTTGATTTTCATTTTACTTTTCTAGGTGTTCTAATTGTTTAATTAATCGATTATTTACTAATTAGTGGGTCTGATGCTAAAGTACTTGCAGCCTTTGATTATTCAGTGTTGTTTGACAGCGTGTCTGCTCTGCTCATTTTTAATTGTCATTAATAAGATACAACGAAGGGGAAAAACTACAAAGAGAAAAGGCAAAATATAATGAAATCAACAAAAGAGAATTAAGCGTTTAAATGTATAGCAAAAGCAGAAATACTTCTAAATTTCTTCTAAATGTATAAATCATGCTTCTGTACTTTTCTGAATGTAGAATAAAAGAAAAATAACACTAGCTAATTAAATGAAATCAGTGTTATCAGTTGTTGTCACTGATTAGGAATCTGGTTGGAAAACAAATCTGCAGTCACAGGGGGTCCCCAGGACCGAGGTTGGGAAACACTGATGTAAATGAATAGGACTAAGGTAATTTAAAGTCCTACATGGAGAAAGAATGGTTTTAAAAAGTATGTACAGTAGTTCTACTTCCTAGTTCTACTCATACAGCAGTCTTTTTGAATTTACTGAAAAGTTACAAATAGTGTAATCCCAGTGGTCTTAAACAACATATTACAGTAGTTATTTTTACTAGAAATAAATACAGGTGTTAAGTTATCTGTATAAAAATGCTTCAAGAGAGCGTCTTCTGGAGGGAATGGAGGCGATTTTTTATGATGGCATCTGATTTTGCCATCATCCTCTTTTTCACAACAGCTTACAGAGTTGGCTCAGTGATGGATCAAGATTTCTTGATAAGTTTGTTCAGGCATTGTGCTTCTTTTGTGCTCAGGTTAATATAATAACTAATATAACAATTGTTAATTTTTGTATTACTCGATGCTTATTTTGGATAATGTAATCCTTTCATTCTAAATATCAGTAAGTCTAATTTATTTTTTCGAATTAATCAGATTAACTATAGCTAGAATCTCTTCCTTTCCTTTCCTGGGTTTTTTTTTTTATACAACATCAGAATGCTTTAATGTAGTTAACTTACTTTATTTACAAAATGAATGTTACTTTGAGACCAAATATTTCTAGCTAATGTAGTAAATAAAATTATGGTGATTTTATTATATATGGTATTGTATGTTATGGTATGATAAAATAGCATAGCATAAAGAATTTATCCTTTCTTGTGGCACATAACTAAGAAAGAGCCACTGACGATTTGAATGAAAATGACATGACACCCATAGACTAGACACAAAAATGTAACACTGACTGCTTCATTGACATGCTCATAAGTAGTATATCTTATGTATACTGCTGCTGATTTACTCTTGTTTTTCATCATACCAACAATGTTAATGTATCTTTATTTAATTTAAGATGTTAATTTATATATTTGTCAGCTGTATGAAGTGGATTTTACAAGTAAAGTTACATTCAAACTCTGACAGATGTCATTTATACCATTTCATATAGTAAATAGATACCCTCTGTAGCTGTGTTTACCCAAAATTACCAAAGTTCTGCATCTTTAGTTTGCTTCATGGGATTCTAGCAATAGCTTGACACGTTGAAATGATTCCACAAACAAAATATCTTCACACAAAAAACAGAGATAAATATGATATTGCAAAGTAAAGAAAGGTTCTTGTTTAAAGCTTATATCTTGTTTGTTTTCTTACGTTTTCTCACAAAGTTGAACCATTTCTAAATGGTCAGAAAACTGTATGCCTATCCCATTTACAAAATGCAAATGGGTCTATCAGTCCATGCTAGCAATAGGACTAATTTTAAAAGACTGACATAATTAATACTCTGTATCTCAGATAAAGAAAGAATGTTCTATCTCATGTTAACTTATAGGGGATAAAAGACTAAACCATATTCTAATAGCCATAAGAAGCTAGTGTTCCATAGAGATCAAGCAAACACTGTATGAATTTAACATCAGTCATTAAGTTTCTAAGATTGACTCTTACACCCTTGCATCACATAGTAAATTCCACAAATCAATAGTCAAATCAAATCAAATTTAATTTGTCACATGTAATTATACCCATAAATATATGGTGCTAAACTCAAAGAATATAAAAAAGGCAATAAACAATAAATACACAATTCTAAATATCAACAAATAACAATATACTGGGGTGTGCAATGTCTTTTTCCATATGAACAACTGTAAACCTACTTTTGCCCACCAATCACGGGTAATGTGAACTCTGAGGAAGAAGGTCATGTAACTGAGTCAGATGGGCAAAAATAAGTTGATATCGGCCTTGCATCCTACATGACCCTCTGCTCTTGTGGGGAATTAGACATTTTTCCAGTTACAGTCACAAACTACATGACCCTCTGTCCCTCAACCAGTATGACCCCTTGCCCACCCAGGCTACATAATCTGTGCTGCTCCATCAGGTCCCATACCACTCCTGCCTATTTTAGTTACATGACCCTCTGTCTTTTTTTTTACTATTAAGCCCCTCCTCCACCAACCCATTAGAGTTCAGGGTGATCACTGCACTGGGCCAGTGGCGAACTTACATCTGGTCATGTACCTGTCAGGGTGGATACATGCGCAAAGTTCCGGGGCCGTCTTCTTGGCATGTAGGTGGTTAAGGTGTTCATGGGTCTTTTTCCATCCCTGGTATGGTATGGCCATGCCTGGGGGAGAAGGAGAAGGGAAGGTATGGGGACGAGATAGGGTTAGGGTATAGGGGAGGGAGAAAATAGAGATGGAGTGGGGAGGATTTTTGTGTTAGGGTTGGAGAGCCTGGACAAGTGTGTTTTGAATTTTCACTCAAAATCTATATTAAGAAAAAGGTATATGAAAATAAACTATAACATATAGTCCACATAATTTTTAAATGTCCTCAATTTGTGGAATGAAGATATTCAGTGTCTAATAGGTTACAAATTGTAAACTTCCAATTTAATTTTCCAGTTTACTTTCTGTAGTCTAGTTACTTCTGCCTTCATGTCTTATCCATCTGGTGAGTCTTGAATCATTCAGAACCTGGAAGACGTGTCCTTGACTACCTTTAGATAAAGAAGCTGTCATCACATTCTTGTCAGAATACAAACCACTAAGAAGATTTTGCAATAAGCATTACTTCAAGTTTGCAATATTGTGGTTATTTTTGCACTGTAATCTGCAGGGTAAAATACTGATTTATGAATATGTTATGAAAAATAAAAGTGATATCCCTAATAATAATTCCAAATTATTAATTTAAATATTAAATGAAAGATCATTTTTCTCTCATTACCTTATTATTCCTGAAACCTTACTAATTAGTTTTAAGCGCAAAAATTGAAGGAAGAATAGGAAGGTCAAGCAGAAAGTGAAACTAAAAATGTACACTAAATTTTAGGGGCAATTGATCAAATGACACAGATGTTGCTAATATAAAGATCTTTAAAAGTCTGATTACATAATTACTTTCATACATTAACGCTCGAACCATCATGCATTTTTTTAGAACTATTACTGCCAAGGCTACTCCAAGTGGAGTCTAAATCCTTTTTTCTAAATAATGGACCATCACTTCTACATCCTGAAAACACATCCCTACTGCCCTAACCCTAAAAACCATAAACAGCCTAATACAACTTGAGTAAAGGTAACAGTGTATTTTATTTGCATATATTTCCAATTGAAATGTTAGCATGCATTTTCAATCAAAAAAAAACAAACCCCATGGTTGTGCACCTGCTGGGCAGAAAACTGCTATATGATTTATTAGAAGCAAAACAACACATTTCAGTTATCTAGTGACATAAAATAGCAAATTAAGTAGAAATACATTTTTTAACTATGACACTTTACAAAGTTTTCTTTTTTATTCTGTGTGCACTCTCCAATTTTGCCATTTGCACTCCGACTTGGCATAAAACCACTTCAGTATTTAATTGTAAAATGCGAAACAGCGCTAATCAATCATATAGAAGCATAAAGGGCTAAATAAAACAAAAACAAGATTTTTTTCTATATAAACACTTTGTAAGAAATAACAGCATTTCTTACATATATTACAGATTAGGTGGGTAAATTGCAGGCAGCTTGATGGATTGATTATACTACTGCCCACATCAACTATGATTTTTGCAGTGTAAGCAGCTTGTGCACCAAAAACACTTTCACTTTATTCACTGCTGTCTCCTTGTGCTGCCTTTCACAGAGGGCTGGCAACTCCCCTCTCATTCTGTTCATAGTTCGTTATGTAGCAGACGTGTTTTTAAGACAAATAGCTTATTTGCCATAAAAGAACATCTGAAAATATTGTCAACAGTGACTTTTCTCCCATTGCCTGTGAAAGTCTCAATGAGTCACATCACCACAGTCACACTGTTTTAACCGGGTATTATAGTATGATCTTTCTCCAGTAGGGAATATTACCTGGTATATATTTGTTTACCTCAGCAGCTATTTAAAATTTGAATCCAAACTTATCGTGTTGGTTTGAATTTCTCTGCGTAAAAGGACAGCAGTATTTCATCAGGAATAACTGCTCTTTGATGGTTATGTCTGTCTTTATTTACTGTAAAATGAATAATGAATTTCTGCACAAAGTGCACCAAGTGTCAGATATTACATGTTTGTCAATATATAAAATATTCAAAAATAAGCATTTTTTTTCTTTGCTTTGCTGCTTTGCTTGTGTAAGAATCTGCCATCAAACCATGTATGTGATTCAGTAAATTCAAATGTGTGTCTGTAAGTCATTCCATACAAGCACAAGTATTTTAATATAGCTGTAATCAAAA
This sequence comes from Polypterus bichir lapradei, assembly GCA_026402145.1. Classification (NCBI taxonomy): domain Eukaryota; kingdom Metazoa; phylum Chordata; class Cladistia; order Polypteriformes; family Polypteridae; genus Polypterus; species Polypterus bichir. The sequence continues at coordinate 113,301,407 of JANRMT010062791.1, forward strand.
ATAAGCAGTATTGGTATTTGTTATTTATATAGTCATAAGGTGTATGTAATCAGTTAAAGGTAAAATTAGATGACAAACGTACAGGTGAAGAATTGTAGGTATTATTTACAAAGGATGAGTTTAATGAATTTTTAGGAAAAACGGAATTAAATGTATCCAATTAAGATAAAATGGAGAAAAATAAAGGGTTTGTTTACAAAGGTCAGAGGAAGAACTTGCTGAATACTGGGAAAGGTTAACAGAGTATTTGACAGGTATGCTAACCATAGTGTGGGAAGAAATTATATGCCTTTTCTATTAAAATGTTAATATAAATATGTACGGATAGATTTTAAAGTAAAGTGCAAAAAACTATTGAACAGCACTGAGTAGATTGGAGTGGTTTACAGAGACACAAGCTAAACCAACAGTCACTCATTTTCATATCAAGAATAAAGAAAAAATAAAAATACAAATTTTACAAATTGCTCAAAGCCAATTTTATAAGGAACAAAGCAACAGGGGCTTTGACACATTTAGACAGCAAAGGTGTAGTGGTCACTGGAGAGTTCATTGTCCTAAAAATGTACAAAATACTCCCACTGTGAGAGAAAGTCAAAGTGGTAGCCCTAATACACATAATACTGTGTACTGGACTATGCAAAATCTGATCAAGCACAGGAATTTGTGGATCTGAATTCTGCTATGGAACCAAATACATGGTAAATTTTAGGAGAACAATCAAATAATGGAATCACTGCAAAAAATAAAATCTAAGCAAGTGAAAAATATTTATATCAATACAAGAAATATTGACTTATTAAAAGCATGTATTTATGATTATTTAGCTTACTTTAAAGAAATCTTGTCAAGTAAATTTTGCTTACCCAATTGGCAGATTTTTTTGCTAAATAAAAACAAAGCAACCCCCTTTTAAAGTTTTTTTGTCTAGTTTTTGCATAGGCATTTTTTGCAGTGTACAGATTGTAATTTTGTTAAAAAATAAGATGAAGCTGTAAACCAAAATTCACATACTGTACAAAGAGCCTATTTTTTTTCCAATCGGAAGTACTCAGTTGTACATGCCAAAGTGAATATCTAAAAATACTATATCTCCCCTAAATTTAGTAGTAATTATGAAATTCAAAATTTCAATACTTCACTCTTTACCAATTCAGTAAATATTTGTTAGCGTACATGGCAAAGTTCTCAGTAAAGTACTAAGCCTTATTAAAAAATGCAGCAGGACAAATCTGATAATTTTTTATTTATAATGTTAAATACACAAACAGAATGTAACAATAATAATAATAATAATAATAGCATTAGTAAAATTACTTTGGAGTTGCCATACATATTATCATGTCAGACAAGAACTCTCATCTATTTTCTAGTAAACTGCCACCGAAACATTTGTAAATATCCTAACAGGAAGGCATAACCACATTGTGTTTCAAATGACGGTTTATATGTTATGAAGTAGGAATGCATAATTGATAAGGAAGAGATATTATTAAAATGTCAAACTATGACACTACAATGGCAGTATGCTGTTCCTTTTGCTATACCCCAGTAGTGCAACAGACTATATTCAAACTGAAAATGCATCTACAATACAGTCATTTATAACTACAGAGGTGAGATCTGTGTTTTAATATCCAGTTCATAACAAATGTCATGCCTCAGACTATCAATCACTTCCTAACACCATATATTTTTATTTCATTATTATGTTGAGTAAATGTATTTACAGCTGTGGTCTAATGGTTTACTGAGAATAAGTTAATCATTGAGGATTCACGACTACATATTTTTAATGTCACAATGAGTTTAATGGATTTCTGAAACCAAGGATAAAATAAAGCATAGATTATTGGATTCATACCAGAGTTAAAATACATTAGCCATGCGAAAAAATTTATAATAACATTAGATATGGCCAAGTCAGTGTATGTATTAATAACTGAACACAGATAGAAAGGAACCCAGCAAAAAAGAAAAACAAATATGACAATTCCTAATGTTTTTGCAGCTTTTCTTTCAGATTTTTTAGGTATTTTCTTTCGGCTTTCTTCTATTTTCAATGTTGGCTGATTTACCAGATTAATTATTTTTAAATGCCTCCTAGCGACCATGAAAATCTTTGTATAAAGACTTACCATTATAGTACACGGAAGAATAAAAGCTATACAGAGATCCACTAGCCCCAATATGTCATTATACAATCTTACACATTCACCAAGACAAACAGAAGCAATATCAAATGTAAAATAACATCCCTTGAAATACATAATTGCCCAAGTGCATAATATAGATAATAACCAACTAGCTGTAATACTTATCTGTACCATAGGAATTGTAATTTTAGTAGAATAAAGCAAAGGATCACACACAGCAACATAACGATCAATAGCTATAAATATCAAGTTACTAATAGAAACTGAGGTCAGTAGAAAGCTGAATAAAGCATGAACATAGCAGAATGTGTTCCCAAAATACCAGCATCCTTCTATGATTTGAATTATCATGAAAGGCATCAAAAAAATGCCAACCAAAAAATCTGCAGCTGCAAGTGAAAGTACAATGAGGTTGCTCGGTGTGTGAAGCTTCCTGAAATGTGAGACAGAAATGACCACCAGCAAGTTTCCTAAGATGGTGAGCATCACAGAAGCGGCTGAAAAGATATACAGCATCACATACATCTCACTTGATCTTGTTTCTCTGAGACAAGAAGTATTGTCAAGAGGGTAACAATACTTTTGGATTGTATTTAAATTCATAATATGAGTTAATTTTTTAAAATTTAGTTTCTCATAATGTAAGAAAATTAAGTGCATACAGCAGTTTCAGGTATGCAGTATTTAAGCGAATAATCTTATTACTCTCAAGTTACCTCAACTAGACATAAGGAGGAGTGTGAAAAATATCGTAACAATGATGCAATTATCAGTTGTGTAAAAAAAACAAACAAGAGCTTAGAATGAGCTATGTTATTTGTATTGGATTATTAACAGACATTCAAACAAAGACTCAGATAATATACTGTATATGGAATTGAAAAAGGAAAGGAACGGATTGAATAATTAATAGCACTTACATTTCTATTTATTATTGGGCAGGATCTCTTTAATATTGCTTAGAATATAAAGCCCTCTCTATTATAACATCTATTATAGAAACTCATATACCCGCACTATAATATAATATAATATAATATAATATAATATAATATAATATAATATAATATAATATAATATAATATAATA
>JANRMT010062791.1:113319296-113440105 GCA_026402145.1 Polypterus bichir lapradei
GAACAACAAATCCGAAGCGCGTGCAAAAACCAACTCGCAAGCAAACAAAAAAGTAACATTGCAGGAGATCACGCTATTAAACCTAAAGCCTGATTGCTGTAAACAATGTTTGTAAAAGGAGCTTTAAGCACAGCAGAAAAAAACGAACAACAAATCCGAAGCGCGTGCAAAAACCAACTTGCAAGCAAACAGAAAAGTAACATTGCAGGAGATCACGCTATTAAACCTAAAGCCTGATCGCTGTAAACAATGTTTGTAAAAGGAGCTTTAAGCACAGCAGAAAAAAACGAACAAATCCGAAGCGCGTGCAAAAACCAACTCACAAGCAAACAAAAAAGTAACATTGCAACAAATCACACGATGAAGTCCTCCATGTAAACAATTTTTTTAATGAGTTTTAAGCACAAGGAAAAAAGCGAACATTTGAAAAAAGAGAAAAATAACATTGCAACAAATCGCATTATGAACTAAAAAATTAACTTTTGAAAAATCCGTAATACAAAAACCACCAAGAAAACTAACCTTGCATGAGACGAGTTCTGGCATGAAGTGTTTTCCTTCAGGTGTTTTCTCTCTTGTGATTTCTTGGGTTTCTGGTGCTTTTAGCTGTTTAGCTGGTGGGAGTGAAAGCCTCATGCAGCCATTCCAAAAAGAAAGTTCTTGTGACCGTCCACATTACTGGCAGTCTGGCTTTGTTTACATTGTGCTGCTTGAAAGCACGAGGGTTCTCAGATTGGTAAATGAGTAAACTGGTAAACAGTTTTTTCCACCTCTTGTAATTTCTTTCTTTACTTCGATTTCAATTTTCTTCAAAACTTTCTTTTGACCTCTCTTGACTTGCTTAGAAGCCATAGTTAACTGCAAAAGCACACGAAATACTGTAGAGCACAAAGAGAGTGCACGTCTTATTGAAAACAAGGAGCGGCTTGTTAAGCAAACACTGCAGCAATCTGCCTCCTCCTCCCCCTCCCCAGCAGGCACGTGCTCTTGCGCTCAGGCAAGAGAAACTGGCTTGTTAAGCAAACACTGCAGCAATCTGCCTCCTCCTCCCCCTCCCCAGAAGGCACGTGCTTACTCGCTCTTGCTCTCTCTCTCTGTTTAGGAGGCAAGGGAAACTGGCTTGTTCGTATACCGAGTGTGTGGTTGTGAACCGAGGCAAAAGTTTGGCGAGCTTTTTGGTCGTGAACCGAGTTGTACGTGAACCGGGACGTTCGTGAACCGAGGTTCCACTGTATATATATCAGCGCTTCCCGATTCACTTTACCCTCGCACCCCCTTGGTTTGAGAAGAAGTATGAAAAAATATGAGGTTAACGCAGAAAAACAGATCACCAATTGAGGCTTTATGAATAATGGATACTTTATTTGCCATTAATAATTGTTTTGGTAAAGCCATACTCAGTGTAATCCTCCTTCCATTTTCTAATTTTTTTCGTGACTAGCCATGATTAAATGAACGGTAAAAAAGTAAGAGCGAAGCGAGGGTGACTTATTCAGGCAGGCAGGCGACAGCTCAATAGCTCGCAGGCTTGATGTAGTGCGCGTCAAGTCCATCTAAAATGCGCGATCACATTCGACAAAAATATATCTTTTCAAGTTCTATTTGGATATAAGTAGGTTCTATTTAGTCGACAGAAATATCTTTGGTAGGAATGTAAGTTGAATTTAGTCTTTAAATTTCTATGGTAAAGAAAATTTTATGCAATGATGACTAAATTTAACTTACATTTCTACCAAACATTTCTGTCGACTAAATAAAAATTACTTATATTTAAAATTTAAATAGAACTTGAACAAATACGATAGTTCATAATACCCACACAGCACTAAGTGCACGTAAGAGCAGGAGTCCTCCGTTTTAACAAACTGCGTATTGCACTGATACGAAATAGCCTGTCCATTTAATTATTTAGGAATGGATAGATAAATTAAGATTTTGTACAAATAATGTTTTTTATTTTTCTTCCTCGATGGATTCTGACTCCCCCAGCAACAGCTGCTCGCACCCCAAAGGGTGTATGTGTGTGTGTGTGTGTATGTATGTATGTATGTATGTATGTATATATGTATATATATGTGTGTGTGTGTGTGTGTGTGTGTATATGTGGATGTATGCATGTGTGTATATATATATATATATATATACATATCTACATATTATATATATATATATATGTGTCTGTGTATATATATGACAGCAACACTCATAACAGTGACATAACAATTACATTGACAATCATGTTACGTTATTTTCAAAATGTTTCCTTTTCTTTTTCATTACTTCTTTAACACACTACTTCTCCGCTGTGAAGCGTGGGTATTTTGCTAGTAAATAAATAAATGAAGGTGCTGGTGGAGATTAAAAAGTTACAATAAATAAAACTATTAAAAGTAGAGCTTAAAAACACAGTCATCGAATCTTTAATGTTCTTTTTACTACAGGATTATCCCATCTGCACCTCCTTTTTCACCTCTCCAGCTCGACCATTACTTGCACAGCTGGCGGAGATTTTAACAGCCACAGTCTTCATCACCTGACTCCCATCTTAGCCACCCACATGACTCCAGCCAGACCATCCTCCGATCATCATTGTTGCACCTGCAGTTGTACATCAGATCCCTGGGAAGGACTCCTCCATGTTTGCACCCACTCCACACAGTTATTCAGTGAGGCAAACCAGCCACTGGAATTGCTAAGATCCTTCGCGGGGCCCGAAATCGTGCTGCCTTTCCCCCCTAGTTGGCTGGCTCATCCTGCCCGAGACTGCTCTCACAAGCCTCTCAATTCTTTCTCCCTTTAAAATCCGATGCTGTTTCTCTTCTACCTTTTTCCTTCCTCTGTTCCCTCTCCCTTTCTGACCCGTGCTATCTCTTTTTAAATTTGCTGCCTAATTGGGTGTAGGTGCAAGGAAGGCATAATTATTTATTTAAAATCAGGACAACACCATAGACCGCATGTCTTACAGGTTTTGGGTTCCAGCCTGGCAAAATGGATAATGCCAGTCTATCATACATGTCTGTGTCCTATTACTTTTAGAATGGATTGTAAATGAGCTTTCACTCCGTTCGTTGCTATGTTGTCTTGTTGGGTTTTCCCCACTTCTGAATCAACTGTTTATGTGTTGGCCGTGGCCTGTGCTTGGGCTGTTTAAGACAACTGCTCTATAGTTGTGTAGTATCAGGTTCACCACAGATTTGGTGCGTAGGTATTTCCTATTTCAGTTTTGAAATGTGAATTTTAACGTTCAGATATTTTTTTCCGCTTCTCTTGCTTTCATTAGCTTCTCCAGATGTTGCTATTGCAATACATTGGTCTCCGGCCACTGCATTTGTATTGGACTTGTAGGATGGATATCTGATCTTCTAATGCAAATTCAAGGTTTAAGGCAGGAACAAAAAATTCTTCCTTCATCCTCTTAAAAAAATAATTTCTATGCTCAGATGTTCTACAGATATTCATTATGCTTAATTTCTGAATAGTATAAAAACTCTGACTTTTTCATCCTCTTTGAAACATGGCAAAACTGGATGAGTATAACCATTTAAATTAGTTGATGCCTTTTTTGTAAAAAAGTACAGTATATACAAGCTCTGTCTGAAATGAAAAGATAGTTGTCTGGCCACTGTGTTTTTGCAGAAATTTGATAACTTAACATATTGTGTTTTCTGATGTAGCATCCTTTGAATACATCATGTTAAATATTGTTTGTTCCACTCCATTGTTGTTTCTATCAATTTATAGCCCCCTGTCATGCATGTGTGTCTGGGGACTGGTTCTGATAAAGTAAGCAATACCACACTGGGGCGAGTGGGAGTGCTGCCATTAACTGCATCTTTTCTTACCACCTCAGTTTCAGCAAGAAGACTACAGAGGAAGACTGAATCTGCCCACACTGCCAGAGTTGGTCCCACCCCTTCTTCCTGAGACACCATAAGAACAGGCAACCTTGGGAAGCCAGCATTCATGTGAACCCAAAACTTCAGCAAGGATACAGCACCTGCTGATGGACCCTTTTTTGAGTGTTTGTACAAGACCAAGCCAATCTTTCTTTTGTGCCATAGCCACATTTTTATTTTTTTTAATCAATTAAATGGGGTATTCTGGCTGTTGCCCCAGTTATATCATTGTCACTGCCTCTAATTCTTTAGTTTGTATTTGATCACAAAGTCATTGAAAGTAATTAAATCTGCTGATCCTTTCTATTTTTGTCACTGTTTACAGGTTGTTTTACATGTTATCATATCACCTATGACACACACATCTAACATGAAAGGTACCAAAAAATCTCTTAAGTTCTTTTCTAAAAGGGGCATAAAAAGAAATCTCAAAACCAGCTAAATATCTGTTACCTTTAAGGTAGATGAATAAGTCGTGAAGGAAGAACTAGCTAGACTACAGAAAGCAAACTGGAAAATGCTTGCATCTTTCTATTTTACAAGTTGATTTCTCCACAGTTCATCCAATATTACTCTAGTGCTTTCTTCGTCCATTTACTAGATAATTTAAACTACATAGCATATACATTACATCCTGAGAGAGTGTCACATTTTAGTAAGGGTGAAAAAATATGTCATTTTTGCTATATCCGATTTTTGTATTTTAATAATGCACGTCAATAACACCCCGAGATATCTTGGGATCTTGTTCACAAGTGAGGGAAGAATAGAGCGGGAGATCGACAGGTGGATCGGTGCGGCGTCCGCAGTGATGCGGGCTCTGCATCGGTCTGTTGTGGTGAAAAAGGAGCTGAGCCGTAAGGCAAAGCTTTCAATTTACCAGACGATCTATGTTCCTACCCTCACCTATGGTCATGAGCTATGGGTAGTGACTGAAAGAACGAGATTGCGAATACAAGCGGCTTAAATGAGTTTCCTCCGCAGGGTGTCTGGGCTTTCCCTTAAAGATAGGGTGAGAAGCTCAGTCATCTGGGAGGGGCTCAGAGTAGAACCGCTGCTCCTCCGCATTGAGAGGAGTCAGATGAGATGGCTCGGACATCTTATCAGGATGCCTCCTGGACGCCTTCCTGGTGAGGTGCTCCGGGCACGTCTAATCAGGAGGAGGACCCAGGGAAGACCCAGGACATGCTGGAGGGATTCCACCAGAAGAGCTAGAAGTAGTGGCTGGGGAGAGGGAAGTCTGGGCATCTCTGCTCAAGCTGCTGCCCCAGCGACCCAATCTTGGATAAGAGGAAGAGGATGGATGGTTGTTAATAACACAGAAACTAGACAATGCTGAGAGTGTAAACTATAAATTCTTGAACAAAATTGGGGTAAACTCTGTCTCTCATGTCCTAATTTTGCCAAAGAAGCAACAAAGAAAAAATATGCAAATAGAATTTCTCCCTTTTCTGCAATTCAATTTCAGTGCTGTTTAGTTTCACAACATTGTCCTGCTCTGTATAGCAACCCTGTATTTGTTTTAGGACTCCTCCTTTTCTCATAGAACATCTGATTTTATTTCTGCATCTGCATAATACAAGGAATCCACAGCATAACAGCAGGGCTTAATTAATTAAATTGGGACCCAATGTTGAGGCCAGCTTTGGTCCCCTTGTGACACCCCTCATCTCTACATCTTACATTTGGGTAGTAACCAGAATACATAAAATGTACTTTGTTGTATTAGATGCACACAATATTGGTTTCATTATACTGCATTGCATTTTTCATTTCAACAAACGTTGCATCACAAACATTATCATTGCTTTTATGAATCCCATAACAAATGGTATACAAAAGAGACATACCCCCGATGGGCCCACAGGTCCACAGACACACACACACGCTGTCACTTGTATTTTAATTAAGGACTGTTAAGCCTAAATCTCTTCTTCTTCTTCTTCTTCTTCTTCTTCTTCTTCTTCTTCTTCTTCTTCTTCCTCTTCTTTTACACCAAACCTTCTCCCAACTATTAGGGGTTGGCAATCATGAATGTCTGTCTCTATTAATCACTGTCTACAGCATATTTTGCCCCTAGACCCAATGCCTTCAAATCTCTTGCCACCAATTATCTCCCTTAGCTTCAGCCTTCCTTTCAATCTTTTTTATTCCACCAATAGCAACCATTCTTTTTCAAACCTACCATCCTCTATACTGCCTACAACATGACAAGACCACCTCATCTTACTTTCCATGAATTTCTCCACAATAGCTGAACCCTGCAATTTTTTGTTTGTTTGGTTTTTGATGTAAAGAGATCTCCGTCTCAACACAGTATAAGCTCAAGCACATCTCAACATACACATTTCATAATGAGTTCTCCCTCCATATACCAACACCACTTAGTGCCTGAGTATTGAATTCAAATTGCAAATTAACTTTTTGCACCTTTCAGCAGTGTTCTTACTTAAAATTAATAGTTATTTTTAAAAACAAACCAAACTTTGTAACTATAAAATACCTGATATATATTTGTCTACAGATTTGATTTATCTTAGGGTGTATAATCTTTCACAATTCCTTATGGTAAAAACAAGTTTTTTTTTAAAACACACACATACACACACACACACACATATATATACATATATATATACTGTATATATATATGTAAAATAGTAATGCTAATAAACATATAATTCTACCTGATGTTAACATGAATAAACACATCGATTTTTAAAAGATCGAGCTTGACCAATAAACTAGATAAGCAATAAACTGTTCCAAATGATTTGCACCATTAAGTGGTGTTGAAGTTCAATATACTCTGAAAAAAGAACCCAGTCAGACTGTCCTGGGTGGGGTATCCTATAATTCTGTTAGAAAAGACCATTTAAACCTGTTTAACCTGTTTAGACCACTTTTGTTTTGGAACTTTCGGAGAAAGTATATTGTGCGCATGTGCGTGCTGCTTTTCAATGGTGTTGTCTGATGTCTGTTAGATATAGGAGTGCTATTGATATTTAATTCTTGATTATTCCGGTTATCATCTTTTTTTCTTGGATACTTTTTCTGTTTTTTCTATTTGACTTGCTGCTTATATCTAAACTGTGAGAATATTTGTTCACTTGATATTGGACATTTTGAAGTTTACACCTGCATATTGTGAGCATGGACAGAATGCAAGTTTTCACTCTCTTAGATTGCTATGCTGAGCAGTTTTTGTCTTGTTGAATTTTTCCCTCCTCTAAATTAACTACTTATGTAGTGTTGGAGTGGGTATATCCTTATGCTGGGATTAAGTGTCTCGTGAATATTAAAGCATTTTCTGGTTCATCACTGATTTGGCACTCAGTTATTTACCTTTTCAGTTTTGAAATATGAATTTTTCTTATCAGCTAACCTCTGTGATATGTAATCAAAGATTCACAGAATTTTTAATGTTCATGATGCATTCATTGCTTCTCCCAATGTTGTTATTACATACGTTGCATTTCGGCCAGTGCTATCCTTTTGTTTTAGACTTGTAGGATGAATATCTCATCTCTTACGCTAAATTCTAGGTTTAAAGCACAAAATTCACAATCAGTCATTTTTTTTGACTTCTAAAAAAAATAAGTCCAACTCTTGGATACAAAACAGATGTTCATCCTGCCAGACTTATTTTGCTCAGTTTTCGCTCCTTGATGAACAAGACACTCTTTCTGAATAGTAAAGAAAAAACTGACATTTTCGTCCTTTTTGCAACAAAACAAAAACTTGCAAAATATATCCATTCTGATATGTTGTCGCCTTCTCTGTTAAAATTTTAATCCAAGGTCCATTTGAAACATGGTGGTCTGGCTATAATGTTTCACAGCAATGTTGTAGTTAAGGTGGTTGCTTTTATGATGTAACATGCATTGAATGTATGATTTAAAATATTGCTTATTTCACTCTGCTGTTTTTTTTCTATTTACTTATAGCCCACTAAAATGACTCCAGATTTTCTTCCAGAATTAATTGAACTGCTTATGCAGGCCTTAGTTTTGTGGTCTGATATGAGTTTCTGACATTAATATTCGTATAGATGTGAATTGTTCTTTTATTAATAAACTACTAGCTGTTCTTGAATAATTTAACTAAACCCAGCACATTAATTTTCCAGTCATATTCATTGTCAAACATTAGATTGGATCTGCTTCTTTGGTGACATCACTGTCTCTCATTCTCTAGTTGGCATCTTTGATCACATATTCATCCAATATAACTAAGTCTGTTGACTTTCTCTTTTTCAGTCATTACAGGTTGGTTTATTGTGTTATCCAATAACTTACGACACACACCTAACATGAGTGATATCAACTAAATTTGTAGGTTCTTTTAGGGACAGGAAGAAATCTCAAAACCAACTAAATATCGGTAACCTTTAACCTCTTACCTGTACCACTTTCCATATTATACCCCACATATTTAACCCTAGGGATGTCTAATGGCAGGCTGGAGCTGTCTTTTATTCCCAAACATTTACTTCAACCTGGTTTTACCACCAATAGTGAAATTTACATGAGAGTCCTAAATTGTTCTTAATGGGACACCGGTTGGCAAGGAATGGACAATCTAGAACTTAGCAATCATCGCACAAAGTCATTGAATTTAAAGCTTTTACATCTTAGTTGTATTTATTTGCTTTGAAATCAATAACAGCAGATATATGGAAATACACATAATATTGCAACCTGGATGCTTTAAACCTTAATTCACTTCAAACAGACATTGTAAGATTTTGATTATCATTCTACTTCCAGGTGACTTCTTTTTCCTGAAGATTATGTATTCTCAAGCAAGGGAAGGATATATCAAAAGAGAGAGAGACATATATATACATTCTTGGCAGTTTTTAAAACATCATCTCAATTGTTGCCAACCTTCAGCATCAGCCAAACCCCCCTTCTTGTGTGAACAGGAGAAAAAACAAACACTGGTAACTGATTATGTTCACAATGTTTCAGTGATGTTAGCAAACCTCAAGGTCAGTTCTCTGAGATTCCCAGTTAAGTAAGCAGAAGTATACAATAATAGTAAAATGAAAAAAACCATAACTCTAAAGATCTGCTTCGTGTTTCTACTTTCCCAACATGCACTGAGCTTCTGTCCATCTTGACAAGCAAAATACCTCTTACCTGAACAGTTTAAAATATCTCCTATACAAAAGACGACAGACTCGAGACAGAACACACCTTTGTTTGAAAGAAAGGAATATAATCTAATGGCTTTGTTTCAACATCTATTAATTGTTTTACTATGACATCTAAGAGATTGATACAAGAAAACATTATCAATTTAAGTTAACTTAAATTAGATCCATCCATCCATCATCCAACCCACTATATCCAAACTACAGGGTCACGGGGGTCTGCTGGAGCCAATCCCAGCCAACACAGGGCGCAAGGCAGGAAACAAACCCCGGGCAGGGTGCCAGCCCACCGCAGGGCACACGCACACACTCACACACCAAGCACACACTAGGGCCAATTTAGGATCACCAATGCACCTAACCTGCATGTCTTTGGATTGTGGGAGGAAACCGGAGCACCCGGAGGAAACCCACGCAGACACGGGGAGAACATGCAAACTCCACACAGGGAGGACCCAGGAAGTGAACCCACTGCACCACAGTGTCAACCTTAAATTAGATACATAAAGTAAACATCACTGCTAGTTCATTTTTGGTTTTATTTATTTAAAAGCCTTGAAAATGACTTGAAATGTATGTGTACATACATAGTTTATCTAAAACAGTTATAAAACACAGAATATCTCATCTTTGCTATGTACAGCCTAGCAACACCAGAAATGTTAATTCATTAGGATGTTATTAATATTCATTAGGATGTTATTAATTTTCTGATTAGTATTTAAACAACATTTTAGCCTATATTGTAACTCCCCACATAACAGAGATGAGTGGTTGGGTTTGTGTGCTGTATCAAATGGTGCAGAGCTTTTGTGCCAGCAGAAGTTGTCATCTGGACTGCAACAGTAAAAGTTGGAGTGGACAAAGTCATTTTTGTCTTCTTTATATATTTATTTAGGGTGGCACAGTGGTCGCGCTGCTGCCTCGCAGTAAGGAGACCCGGGTTCACTTCCCGGGTCCTCCCTCGTTGGAGTTTGCATGTTCTCCCCGTGTCTGCGTTGGTTTCCTCCAGGTGCTCCTGTTTCCTCCAACAGTCCAAAGACATGCAGGTTAGGTGCATTGGTGATTCTAAATTGTCCCTACTGTGTGCTTGGTGTGAGTGTGCCCTGTGGAGGGTTGGCGTCCTGCCCGGGATTGGTTCCTGCCTTGCATCATGTGTTGGCTGGGATTGGCTCCAGCAGACCCCCGTGACCCTGTGTTCGGATTCAGTGGGTTGGAAAATGGATGTATATATATATATACAGTATACACACACACACAGACACCGACCACACACTAGGGTAAATTTAGTGTCGCCAGTCCACCTAACCGCCATGTATTTGGACAGAGTAAATGGGGAGGACATGCAAGGAAGACCCAGGACTGCACCCTAGTCTCCTTACTGCGAGGTAGCATTGCTACTGCTGTGCCACCATGCTGCCCTATCTGCCCTCTATATACAGTATTCAGCATCATACATTTTCACACATTTTTTTAACCAAATGACAAATTCTTGTTTTTGGAAGAAATTTCAAAATAGGTCCATCACAGGTGATAACATCCACTCTAAGGAAGAACAAGTGAAACTGGATCACTGAAAAAAGAAAAAAGTAGAACATATTTAGTAAAGCTAAATTAAAAACAACTAATAACCAGTGAAAAACACCAATATGAAATAGCCTCCACAGCAACTCTAAAAAGAGTACTTCATATTAAAACACCAACCTTCATTTAAACTGAGACAGATAAGAGTTGTCTAATGTCAGGTGATAGATCATTATAGTTTTCTCCACTAGTATTACTTATCTTTAGAAATAATAACAGTATATTATGTGTACTAAGGTATAGGCACTAATCAGTTCTGGAGTTAAAGGGAAACTAAACAATTAGTATGTTAAAAAGAGAGTTCTAAAATCAGGTCCAAACTTTACTTAGTTAAATCTAACTAGAAGCCAGTAAATTGATTTAAAAACCTGATATATATTTTCATTCTTTGTATCTCGGCAATGATCTTGCTGTGTTTAAATTAACTGTGGTGTGGTATGTGAAACAATTAAAATTAGATAATTTTCATATCTCACAGGTTTAATTAATTTTGCAATATTACTATGTTGGTGATAATAGGTTTTAGAAAGCAGAAAAATGTGCTAACTTAACATTTAATTTGTGTTAAAAATTAATAAATTTCAAGTGGATTCAGATATGCAAAACTTAAAGCCTTTGGAATAAAGACTATTCAGTATTCCCTTGCTATTCATAGAGTTAACTGTTTTTTCTGATTTTAAATAAAAATAATTAACACATCATCTGTTTTAAATCATAATCATTTATAGAGCATATAATAACATGGCAGATTATATATTTATTTTTTAGACAAAATCAATGTTTTGTATCAATTTAAAACTGGTAAAATAAAAGCATGCACCCTGTAAGTTTTTATTGCCACTTTCAGGCATTTCATGTTTAAAAACGTATTTTGAATGTAAAATCTTACTCCATTATTCTGCCCCAACTGAAATGTAGAAAAATGTACAGCTACATTACTTGTTATTAATTAAATCAATTAAGTATAGCTAAAGGCAAAAATAAGGTGGCACGGTGGTGCAGTGGGTAGCGCTGCTGCCTTGCAGTTAGGAAACCCGGGTTCACTTCCCGTGTCCTTCGTGCGTGGAGTTTGCATGTTCTCCCCGTGTCTGCGTGGCTTTCCTCCGGGTGCTTCGGTTTCCTCCCACAGTCTAATGACATGCAGGTTAGGTGCATTGGTGATTCTAAACTGTCCCTAGTGTGTGCTTGGTGTGTGTGTGCATGTGACACCCTACCTGGGATTTGTTCCTGCCTTGTGTCCTGTGCTGGCTAGGATTGGCTCCAGCAGACCTCCGTGACCCTGTGTTAGGATATAGTGGGTTTGATAATAGATGGATGGATAAAGGCAAAAATCTTGTATTTAATAATGATCATACAATATGAAAAACTTCATCCATTCTTCTAAATACATTTAAGTACAAAATGATTATGCTAGAATAATTACAAAAAGCTTTAAATAAGAAAAAGCTTTATTACTTTTATTTATTAGATCTCATATTTAAAACTGAACAAAGTTAAATTTGCTAATACGTTACATTTTCAAGATTCTTATGATATCTCTGTGTAGTTAATGTAGTTAATGATTATTTGTTTTTGTAAAAACTGCAGTTTTAACTTACACAGGCTGCAAAATAGAAGTGATCTGTTGGGTAACTCAGGCCTGAAAGGCTTTCCATCTTCCATCTATCCTGCTGTTTTTTCTTTTTGACTGCAGACATTGTTTTTTTTTACTAATCCTGTCATTATATCATTATAAACACAGACCTAAACATGTAGAATATGTTTTTGTTTTTTTGGCCTAAACACAGAGTGTAGAATACAAGACAGTTTAAGACAGTCTAATGGATCTTTTTACATATACAAATCTAAATAGAAAAAAAATTAACTTGGAAGCAAATAAGTCAATGATGAAGATATTTTAAATATTTCTAATGTTGTCATCATTTTTAAAGATTTTCTGAACCAGGGATAGAACAAAGCATAAATAATTGGATTGATACAGCAATTCATGGTTGTTAAATAAACCAATGCTATATGTAGAAAAGATAATGCTCTTGCGTTAATTCTGAAAAACATAGAAATTAAACTGTACACAAAAGAAGGTGAACAGACTACAATAAAAGTTATTACTACTATTCCTAAAGTTTTAGCAGCTTTTCTTTCAGATGGTTTAGAAATTTCCCTTTTTTTGCTGTCTGAAGATTTTCCTTCTTGCATCATATAGTTCATAGCTTTTACATGTCTTCTGGCAGTTATAAATATTACTACATACAAACATATCATAATCACTGAAGGCAATAAAAATGTTATTACATGATGTATTACCCACACCTGTTCAGAATGAAAAAAAATACACATACCTACACACCAATCTGTTATAATTAAACCTCCAGTATGAAAAAGAAATACATACGTGTAGAAAAATGCTAACAACCATATCGAGCCAATCCATATACCTGCCACATAATTTGTTACGTTGGTGCTGTAAAAAAATGGGTCGCACACAGCAAAGTAACGATCAGCCGATATGCTTACTAAATTTAAAACAGAAATAAACAGTAAAAAATAGAAATATGTCTGATAGTAAGGACAAAATGCATCCACTAAATACCAACAAAGCTCAATTAATGCAGAAAACTGAATTGGCAAAATGAGTAAACCACTTAGAAAATCTGCCACAGCAAGTGAAAGGATAAAGAAATTAGTAGGAGTGTGAAGCTGCTTGAAATGAGAGACAGTGATGATCACAAATAAATTTCCAAACACAGCAACAACGACCAGAGTTCCTGAAGAAATGTAGAGTAGTACTGATATTGTCTTTGGCCTTATCATTTTAGGACAAGATGCATTATTGTCAGGATAGCAGTAACCTATATCTGAATCCATGATTTCAGTTTTATAAAGTTCTCCTTAATATATAAAGAAGTGCAATACTCATTTAGGCTCCTCAGACTTTTCAGTTTTTAACAATAAGACTTCCTGAAGATCACAAACAAAAGCTTATATATTTACTTGACCCCGAGGGAATCAGCAAACCCTTTTTCTACACCAATTATACATGAGTTGCATTCCCAAGTGTAGCAGAAGTATTATGGTTATTCAGATACTCATTGAAGTCATTAAATTGTGCCTTTCTATGAGTCTTTTACTTTTTGAAGTTATTAAGCAAATCTATTTGCTGTTATAAAAAACATACTAAAGTGTTTTCTAAGTCCATTTTCCAATCCGGGGTTTTTTTTCAGCCAAGGTCTCATCAAGCATAAGTCATTATGGCATTTAATTTGTATCATAGGATTCAAATACAAAGGATCAGAGGGTTAGACAGAGCTTGACGATGAAAAACTGGACTTATACTTGGACTTATACTGACTAGGAAAACAAATCATAGTTAAAAATTAGAATAAATATAAATTGAAATGGAGAAAAATAGAATTTGGAACTCATATTACTCAGGTACAGAAGCTTAAAATGGGATTCTACTGCAGAGAACTATACTAAACTGTTGTACATTATAATTTGCTTTTGCTGGCAGGGTGATTGTTGAACTGGGCAAACATGTTCTTAAATTTTATATTCTAATTTTGTGTGTACATTATGTAGCAAACACAGTTAGATCTGTCAATTATTTTTTATGTGTGAAATGATAAACTGATTTACTAAAAACTTAATACTACAGGAAAAGAAAAAGCTTCTCTGAGAAATTAAATTTGAAGTAAAACTAAACATTTTATTATAGTGGCATGGAAGAACTTTCAGAACTTTTTAATAAGTGGATTGAGGGGCATTATTTTGAAAAAATTAAATATTTGGATTTACCAGAGTTCCTCTTCTTATTATTAATAAGGCAGACTCGAAACATATTGCTTGCTCAAGACAATTGTTTCCACCAGAATGTTAGAATAGTATTTTGATTTCAGTACAACCTTTTAATTTGTAACAATTTTTGAAGTGTTTACAGAAAGATTATCATAGAATTTCCTTACATTCCCTTTTACTTACACCCTATAGTTGAATAATATAACATTATTTACAGTAACATAAAAACACATGATCCCATCCTTTTTTTATTCTTGACTACTCTGCTCTTATTTTATAGACAATCGGATAGCTGGCTCCTGGTGTTTGACAAAGAATTTGATGTTGTCTGTTATTTTTACAGATGATGCCATATGACTATTATGATGCAGGTTGTGCCTGCTATCTTGCAATTTCCACATTAAAAAAGTGTTTAACTGAGAACCCTTGATGAAGCCAGTTAATGTAACACAAAAAGCTGTCTAATCGTTTTACCCTGTTTTCTTTCAATTGATAGGTGGATGCTTTTCATACTTTCCAGCCACTATACACAATTTCCAATTGTTCAATATACACTCACCTAAAGGATTATTAGGAAAACCATACTAATACGGTGTTTGACCCCCTTTCGCCTTCAGAACTGCCTTAATTCTACGTGGCATTGATTCAACAAGGTGCTAAAAGCATTCTTTAGAAATGTTGGCCCATATTGATAGGATAGCATCTTGCAGTTGATGGAGATTTGTGGGATGCACATCCAGGGCATGAAGCTCCCGTTCCACCACATCCCAAAGATGCTCTGTTGGGTTGAGATCTGGTGACTGTGGGGGCCATTTTAGTACAGTGAACTCATTGTCATGTTCAAGAAACCAATTTGAAAAGATTCGAGCTTTGTGACATGGTGCATTATCCTGCTGGAAGTAGCCATCAGAGGATGGGTACATGGTGGTCATGAAGGGATGGACATGGTCAGAAACAATGCTCAGGTAGCCCGTGGCATTTAAACGATGCCCAATTGGCACTAAGGGGCCTAAAGTGTGCCAAGAAAACATCCCCCACAACATTACACCACCACCACCAGCCTGCACAGTGGTAACAAGGCATGATGGATCCATGTTCTCATTCTGTTTACGCCAAATTCTGACTCTACCATTTGAATGTCTCAACAGAAATCGAGACTCATCAGACCAGGCAATATTTTTCCAGTCTTCAACTGTCCAATTTTGGTGAGCTTGTGCAAATTGTAGCCTCTTTTTCCTATTTGTAGTGGAGATGAGTGGTACCCGGTGGGGTCTTCTGCTGTTGTAGCCCATCCGCCTCAAGGTTGTGCGTGTTGTGGCTTCACAAATGCTTTGCTGCATACCTCGGTTGTAACGAGTGGTTATTTCAGTCAAAGTTGCTCTTCTATCAGCTTGAATCAGTCGGCCCATTCTCCTCTGACCTCTAGCATCAACAAGGCATTTTCGCCCACAGGACTGCCGCATACTGGATGTTTTTCCCTTTTCACACCATTCTTTGTAAACCCTAGAAATGGTTGTGCGTGAAAATCCCAGTAACTGAGCAGATTCTGAAATACTCAGACTGGCCCGTCTGGCACCAACAACCATGCCACGCTCAAAATTGCTTAAATCACCTTTCTTTCCCATTCTGACATTCAGTTTGGAGTTCAGGAGATTGTCTTGCCCAGGACCACACCCTTAAATGCATTGAAGCAACTGCCATGTGATTGGTTGATTAGATAATTGCATTAATGAGAAATTGAACAGGTGTTCCTAATAATCCTTTAGGTGAGTGTATGTTCAATGTAAAAGTAGCACTAAGTCACAGTAAAACATTGACTGTAAAATAGCACCTCTTTTAGTCTCACAACAGCTTGATTGCATGCACTACAAACAGGTGCTGCAATTGACTAAAATATTTTGCAGTACATTCCATCCATTATCCAACCCGCTATATCTTAACTACAGGGTCATGGGGGTCTGCTGGAGCCAATCCCAGCCAACACAGGGCATAAGGCAGGAAACAAACCCTGAGCAGGGCACCAGCTCACTGCAGGGCACACACACAAACCAAAGACAATTTAGGATTGCCAATCCACCTAACCTGTTTGGACTGTGGGAGGAAACCGGAGCAAACCCACACAGACACGGGGAGAACATTCAAACTCTACACAGGGAGGACCCAGGAAGCGAAACCGGGTCTACTAACTGTGAGGCAGCAGCGCTACCACTGCACCACCGTGCTACACTATTTTGCAGTATATTTTTCTTGAGAAATTCTTAGAGATTACACTTTACACCATTATGGTTTATTAGTTTCTCCAACTTTATTACCTCAGGTACAAGACAAATCTTTAACCAACAATTGCTGGTCAAACACAAAATATATTTTAAAACCGATTATGACTGAGGGTGAAAGGCAATAATTTTACCAACAACCTATGAAAAACTCTACAACATGCCAAAAGCAAAAGTGAAAATACCAGTGACAAGCAGGCAACATCTTTACAAAATAATGCAATACTTTTGTAGAATAATACTATTATAATCACAGAATAATAAAATCATAATTGTGATATAACACAAAGAGTTTGCAAAATAACGCAGTTATTATTAATAATTATTATTTTTTTACTGCAAAGCTGGAATAAGCTTCCACACAGTCCTGCATACACTACGAATGAATATGTACACCAATGGCTGTAGTAAGTTATTAAGTTTAACAGAGATATTATTATTATTGGTGAATTTAATATTCATGTTAATGACACTTAATGTAGCATGTCTTCAGAATTTATGAAAATCAATGAGT
The DNA here is from genome assembly GCA_026402145.1 of Polypterus bichir lapradei. Classification (NCBI taxonomy): domain Eukaryota; kingdom Metazoa; phylum Chordata; class Cladistia; order Polypteriformes; family Polypteridae; genus Polypterus; species Polypterus bichir. The sequence continues at coordinate 113,336,520 of JANRMT010062791.1, forward strand.
CTTTTAATCTTATTCAACATGTCTTTGGTCCTACCCATAATGGAGGGCACATGTTGGACTTGGTCTTTTCACATGGTGTAATTCTTAATTATATCACTGTATGTGATGTAACCTTCAATGACCATATGTGTTGTGAGAGATGGCCGGCAGCTCAATTCTGCCGGGACATCCCAGGATGGGAAGAGTGGAGAAGGGCAGCCTTTCCAGGACACTGCCTCCCCCAGGACGCTAGTTGGCAGCTCCCCGGGCGGTAAATGTACCCCGGATTCCCGCAAATTATTTGATTTGTTTTTTTAATCAGGAGCTGGCATCTGTTGTTCGTACTAGGCATGCCCACTTTATTAACGATTCAGTGATTGATCAGTTTGCTTTTATGTTTGGTGAATTTGATGCAATGATGATAATGTGGAGTCAGCAGTACAATGTTTTAATAAGCACTGTACTGATACCTTGGACAGGATTGCAGCTTTTAAATCTAGACAACATTCTGTTTTTTATTGAGCCTCTTGGATGAATTATTCCATTTTCAATCTCAGAAGGTCCTGTTGGAAAGCTGAGTGCTTATGGAAGTCTTCTAATCTGGAGGTTCATCGCTCTTATCTAAAAGAATTGCTCATTTCTTTTAACTCTGTGGTTAGGGATGCTAGAATAGCTTTTTTCTCCAATTAATAGGTGAAACCGTAAATTTTTTTTGACATAATTCATAATATTGTTTCACTGTCTTCAGTTAATATGCAGGTGTTTATGAACAATGACTGTGATAACCTAAATAAGCAGTTTGTTAGTAGGGCTAACTTAGTTGCCAGCTCCTTTGTCTTTCACTCATACTTCCTTACACTCTGAGTCTTTTAATAAATATCTTTTCACCGGTTTTGCTCTCTGATCTTTCTGCCTTGATTAGTATAATGAAACCTTCAAAATGTCCCTCTGCTTAATTGCCTATGCCATTGCTGTTACAAGCTTTTGACTGTAGATCCACATGTGTTGAACATTATAAATTGTTCTCTATGGTCTCGCATTGTTCAATCACACTTTAAGCATGCTGTAATCCAGCTGCTGTTGAAGAAACCAAACTTGGATCCTTTTGTATTGGATAATTAAAGGGCTGTCTCCAAAGTGTCATTTATTACTAAAGTTTTAGAAAAGGTTGCTGAACAGCATCTTGGTGCCTTTTTAGAGCAACAGCAGTTTCTTGATCCATTTCAGTCTGGTTTTTGGAAATAGCATTCTACAGAAACAGCTCTTCTTTTTAAAGTTGTTAACAACCTGTTAATGGCTGCTGATGCAGATGAGTGTTCTGTACTAGTATTGCTAGACCTTAATGCAGCCTTTGACTAAGTGGACCATCAGATTTTAATTAATAGGTTAGAACAGTCTGTGGGGGGTCTCTGGTTCTGTATTGGACTGGTTCTCCTTATATCTCTATATAAAATCTTCATTTGGATCTTGATCTTTGTTTGTCCGCGAATGAATTAGAAGAAGAAGCACCAGATGGCAGTAGAGAGACAGCTAAAACATAGGCATTGCATCAAGAATCTCCTACAGGCTCTTACTACTGAAGACTGTAGTACTCCAGGGGTACGAAAGGGGTGGTGGACAGTGCTACGCTGGTTAGCTCCTGAGGCCTGGTTAGAGAATGAGATTGCCGAAGATAAAAGGTACGTGCCTATGTAACATATGAATGAAAGAAAGACAGTGGGTAAAATGAATGACAACGTAACATCACATTCCGGAAATTATTATTGTTACGTTGTAGTGCTGCGCGTCTCACAGTTGTACCGTGCCTTGCTCACATGTCAGTGAAGTGATCCCTATTTATGCTTTAAAGAGCCTGGATACCTATGTGTCCCCCTTTTATAACCATTGCTCCATGTATATTGCCTTACTCTTTGGATTGCCACAAAGCAACCTGCGAGATTGGAGAAAGGTTGAGAAGACATCGTGAGAGGAAACGATAGCATCGTGAAAACAAGACGGACTGTGAATGGACAGAAGCAGAAATGCTCCTACACCACCACATATTTACTATTCGGACAGTGATTCCAAGTAGGCTGTTCCCATCGAATCAATGTCCAAGGGTTTTCTTTTGTAATTTTGTTTCCCTTATAAAAAATCATAATGCTGTGCGACAAAGGGCCCAGTTCACAAATGGCAGCCGTGTTTAAACAGGAAGCCCTTCACAGAAACTTTAACACGCGCAACGTAGTTGGGCGCACATGGCTAGTATACTATAGGAGTTTTTCGCTTGGTACATCTGTTACTGCTCCTCTGAATTGTGGAGTGTCACAGGTTTTTTTTTCTTGGACAGTACTGTTTTTCTTATGCATCGTTCCTTTGTCTCAGATTATAAACTCTTTTAAGTGCATTTCATATCACTTTTATAAGAATGATATAGATCTTTACGTCTCATTTAAGCCTAATGAAACTGAAACATTGTCCATTTTGGCTGACTGCTTGTCACAGAGTAATAATTGGCTTTGTAATTACTACTTGCAGTTGAACTCTTTAAAGACTGACATTCTAATTGTTGCTCCTTCTAGCCTTCACTCTGAGATTACTCTCAAAATGGCTTCTGTCTATCCAACTGCCAAGTCAAACTTATGTGATCAAGGGTTATTTTCGATCAGTCATTAAGCTTAGATTCACATATAAGATCTGTTAACTGCTCCTATTTCTTTCATTTAAGAAACCTTTCTAAATTGAGGTCTGTAGTCTCAAGACCAGAATTGAAGATGTTTGTACATGCTTTTATCTCCTTGTACTTTGACTACTGCAATGCCCTGTATACTGGTCTGAATAAATCTTCCCTTTCTTGGCTAAAGTTAGTCCAAAATGCTAGCTTTTGACTTGAATTAGTCAGAGTACATATTACTCCCATTTTTTATGCATTGCACTGGCTTCCAGTTTATTACATAATTCATTTTAAAATGTTGGTGCTTACCTATTGTTGTGTATTGTATGTTCTGAAAAAAGTTAAAGTTATATTGATCTTATTTGACATTCCTGTTGTTGGTAATTTCCAGTAGAATGTTAGTCAGTGGGATTTTAGAAGGAAAAAGGAAGTTCTTAAAAAAAGGTAATTTGTCTATTATTGAGAGTTTTATAAATACATTTTACTTACTGTTATGGTTTATAAAATCTGTACATTTTGGTTTCCATTATATTTTGTTCGAGACAAGACAACAAATGAACTAAGACAAATCAAAGCAGGTTTTCTTCCCTTACACCTTACTTTTACTGCATAACAGTTCACAGCTTAGTGTGAATTTGGTATTACAGCCTGGGAAAGAATGCTGATCCATGCCTCAGGCTATTTATTACTTTATGGATGGGCATCTGGAACAACAATTTGGTTTACAGCCTGGGAAAGGAAGATCTACTGACACCTCAGAATACATTAAAGGTTTGGTTGTTTGGGAAAACGGACAGTGAATTAATTCATCAATCATTTTGACAGCCAGCCAATCAGGTGCATGTGTTTTTAAACCATGGCATGACATTTCATAATAAATATGTCTTGGTTTGAAAGCAATGTCAGACAGAAGAGAGAAGAAGAGAAGAAGAAAGTACAGAAGGAGAAGAAGAGGAACGGACGAAGATGGCACTGGTCGTCAGAAAGGCATCATGAACATTAATTGCTAAATCTCCCTGGGACATTCATCCTTGTCATCTATACCTTTTTTCGTAAGCTTTTTCTAAAGACTATATATATTCAGACTTTCCTATCAGTACCTGTTTTCTAGTATTCTTTGTTGCAGTTGTATTATTATTATTCTTGTAATAAATACCATGCTGCTTTTAACTTTCTATGCTTTGTCTTAATGTCTAGAGTGATTGAAGTAATAAGTTAGATTTCTTTGAGCACCTGGTGACAGCCGGATTTTTGCCATTATATCTGTGCTGCAAGGTTTATAAGGCTAAGACTGAGGGTGCTACTCAATAGAAGGGACAGTACGAGAGAAGAAGGTATTCTTGGCTGATAAATGGCCTATAGTCAAGAGTGCTGAGTCTTTGTATGTTTAAATGTATTCTTGTAGACCAAAAGTAATATTTAGGACTGAGATATCACTAAAACATCGTATGTTGTTTGTGCCGATTATAAGTAAGTCTCTTGAAGTGCTGAGTGACAGGCTGTGTTATTTCTAAAGCACTTGCGTGGTTTAAAGTGCTAGAGGTTAATCAGCGTGTGTGTGTCATTCATGTGGCACTGTTGTGGTTAGGGTTTGTGTGTATGCGTATAGCTATGTAAGTGCAACAGTAGACCAACCTGATAACGAACTTGACGAGAACACTTACCCTTGAGAAAACAGGTAAAGGGTAAGTAGAGAGAAATACCATAATAATACACTTACTTACTTACTTACTTACTGTAGCACCACACTTTTTCCATGTTTTTCCTTTTACATACTTTTACCAGGATAGCAGGTACATAAAATGGCAAATTATCTGAATTTTTTTCTTTCTCATTTTAATTAATCAAAAAGGGCTCCTTAGCTAGTGAGAGCAAATTGTCAGGGACACGGCACTGATGCACAAAAAAGCCATGGAGACAGATTCAAGACATTAGGTCTAATTGTTGTCTCTTTGTCTTGGTTGGCTCTGAGATGATAACAAGTCTATATTGTAGATTTTGGAACTGACTTATCATAAACATTTATGGTGCATAAAAATTAAAATAATAATAATAAAAATAATAATAAATATAAATAATAATTTTTCAGTTTGTCAATAGTTTTAAAAGATTTAGCAGATGAGCAGTTGTACGTATGTTTTTATTTTAAAAAGGGAATTAAAAACTCAAAGAATCCAGAGTGATCCATTTTGTGTTCAGGTTTAAAATTTGCCATTTTCATTCAGGCTTGATCAGATCACAAGGTTTGATGTTTGGGCTTTCAACTAATGTCAGTGAAGACTTCTGATTGTGAATATTTTAATGCCTCTGAAGTTACTGAAAAAGCAAGTACATAATTGTTAGCATGTCACAGGGAGCGACTTCTGGGCTAATTCTACCCAATTTAAAACATGTAAGACATCCTGGTGAGCTTGCTTACCAACATAAACTACTTTTGTTTAAGTTTGTTCATTTTATTTGCACTCCCAAATGCCACCTACTGGTGAAAGTATTTGGCAGCTATGGGAAGACAGTCCCTGCTAAAAATGCCCACAAGTCATTAGTATTATGGGTCAAATATGAAGCTTGTAAATTCAGTCACCAGAAATTATGTACGTATTTTAATACTTAATAATTATTTTAATACTTAATATTTGCACCTCAAAGAATATGAAAATGCCTATATTTTTTATGAATTATATACTGGTCATCATATAAATTATTCCAAAGTCACATACCTGTTCAATGTTTTTTACCTATGGAGAAAGGTAAAACCATTTGGTACTACCTCAGTTAAACAAATGCTGTAAGACTACCAGACTACCAGATCAGATTATGTATTTAAAATAATGTTTTTTAATTAAAGCAATTTTATCTCACAGAAAGCAAATATTTATTAGACGGCATTTTAAACTGTAAAGAAGCTTTTAAATTGCTTTTTCATTTTTATTTTAATTCATGTTAAAGTGAAATGTTCATTTCAATTTTAGGTCTAATTGTTGTCTCTCTGTTTCAGTTGGCTCTCAGAGGGTGATAAATATATAGTAAACTTACTCTCGCCACATGAGGCTGGGCATTGTTGTGCACCAAGAGGAACCCAGGACCCACTGCTCCAGCAAAGGGTCTAACAATGGGTCCAAGGATTTCATCCCGATACCTAATGGCAGTCAAGATGCTGTTGTCTAGCCTGTAGTGGTCTGCTTGTCTCTCCATGGATATGCCTCCCCATACCATCACTGACCCACCACCAAACCAGTCATGCTGAACGATGTTACAGGCAGCATAACATTCTCCACGGCTTTTCCAGACCATTTCACATCTTCACATGTGCTCAAGGTGAACCTGCTCTCATCTGTGAACAGCACAACTTATGATTGGAACTTATGTAGGATTTACATAAATAAATGTTCAGTAAAACAATAAGAACAGCATCCCCAGGATCCACTCAGATCAACCAACCTCTATTATAGCTTTGAACAAATGTAATGGAAAATACACAAATCAACACTTCCTGGGCACACTGGAGAGAGAGGATCCTGACCAAGAATGTGAGGCCTAGCTATAAGTAGGTTAAGAAAGAGAATGGCAGAGAGGACCATGAGAAACTCAAACCTCCAAAAAACTGCACCATGATCTGCCATTTTGCAAAATTAGGGACATATTCCAGATTAATTCTTGCAGCTGGCAGTTCTGGAAGAGAAAGACCGAATAAAGATGCCATCTAGAGATGAAAAGGAGGAGGATCTGCTGAGTTGTAATAAAAGGCTAAAACCAAGTTGACAGCAATCAAGCACAGAGAGACTAATATCTGCTGGGGATGAGATAGAGAATGAGAAAGAGAGATCTAAGTTATGTCCAATAGAAGGTAGATTTGAGGAAGAAAAGGAATGTTGATATAGAGGGCAATGAGAGAAAATGGGAGACAGAAGACCAAAATACAGAAACCATGGACATTCCCAACACATATTTTAAAATGTGCCTGGGTCATTGACAGAAAAGGTGATTTACAAACTGTAATTGAATGTTTTGCTGATATCAAATCTTGCAGTTATGAGGGCATTATAATTTCTGACCATGCTCAGCTTCTCTGGGAATTTACAATATCAAACAGTACTAATTAAAACTAAAAATTGTGATTTCTTCATTTCGTTAGTGGTTGAAGATTTTTTCAATTTGTTAATCATTATTTCATTTTCCTAGGAAGAATATTTTTTTCTGTCTTCTGCTGAAACATCAAGGGTTTGAATATCAGGACATTTTATGGGATTATTGTTGTATGTAATACTTTTATTTGAAGATGTATTATTTTATTTAACATTATGTTTTGAAATTCTGTGTGTTGGCATTTTGTTTTAGTGGGTGCCCACATTTTTTTGCACCTATTGCTATGATGCAACAAAGGCTTGCTAGGCTTTCCCAGAAGTAACATCTTCTGATGACTTCAATTAAATTACTAATAAGCTGTTTCAGCCTGATCCAAAATGATCCCCAATTGTGGATTTCATTTACCAACCTTTCATGTGTTATTCTCCGCAGTTCAAAGATCTTTTGGGTAACAAACAGTTGGCAATGGCTTAGTCTTTTGTTTAGCTTTTTGGTTTTGATGAAAGGTCTATTTTCATCCCAAGGTTTAATGAGGTCTGCCTACATACTGATATCATCTAGTCCATTAAACATTCTGATCTTGTGGTCTGGCACATTTAAAATAACTCAGTTGAACTGAATTCAGTTTATTATTGTTTACTAAGTGCAGACACAGAGCACATCAACAAGTTCCCCACTAAAATACAAATGCAACCTTTTTTGATTACATTATAGGACATAATGTTACATGGTAATTTGAATCTAACTGACAGAAATGTATCATAACAGAGAAAATTAAAGACAAAGTCAGACACAGTCAGAGTCCTGGAGACCTCAACCTACTGGCCACCAACCACTTCACAGGCATTCGACAGTAGAGTCTGTCCCCTGTATCTCAGGTGTCTTTTCATGGGCAGGAAAGCATTTTAGTATTACAGCAGCGGCACCAAGTGCTGCAGCAAGATACTGAGAAGAGAAACAAAAGAAAAGATTTAGTAAAGGTTCATCGTTATTGTAATGCTTATATTTTTAACACAAACCACTAACAGTGATGTAGTACACACAGCTAATCAGTGGCTCTAACTAGGATATGTTATACTAAAGTAATGAGTCTTCAGCCTGGAAGGGGCATCTTGTATATAAGCAGGCAAATAATTCCACAGCGCTGGAGCTTTAAATTCTCCCTGCTATTTTATTAGTTTTTAGATACTTTAGTAGGGTGGCACGGTGGCTCAGTGGGTAGCACTGCTGCCACGCAGTTAGGAGGCAGCCAGCCGGTTTCCTCCCACAGTCCAAAGACATGCAGGTTAGGTGCATTGGCGATTCTAAATTGTCCCTAGTGTGTGCTTGGTGTGTGGGTGTGTGTGCCCTGTGGTGGGCTGGCGCCCTGCCCGGGGTTTGTTTCCTGCCTTGCGCCCTGTGTTGGCTGGGATTGGCTCCAGCAGACCCCCGTGACCCTGTAGTTAGGATATAGCGGGTTGGGTAATGGATGGATGGATAGATAGAATCTTTAGTAGGGCAGAATCTTGAGATCTTGATTATTTAAACCTTTATATGTAAGAAGGACGGTTTTGAAGTCAGCTCTAAACTTAAGTGGAACGCAGTGTAAACAGATCAGAACTGGAATTTTAACAAATGTAAATATCACTGAAAGGGTGTCTTCACAATGGTTACAATATTTATACTTTAAACGTTAATAACAGAGTAAACATTTTACAATCAGTTATTCATGTTTGGTGAAGATTATGTTATATTAGATGAACTTTGTTAATCCCAAGAGGAAATGTAAGGAAACAAAGATGCAGACTCACAAAACAAATAAATAGATACATAAATAATAAATACATGTATTGTCACACACATGCGCATGGGAGGCAGCTAAAGGGTCTAAATGAGAGTAATTTCATGCCAGACCAGGGGGTGGTGGAGTGCACTGACCTTTTTCTCACTTTTCTGCAGACTGTTCACGGGGAATTCCACCTGGCCCAAGTGACATCACTTCCAGTTCTGGACCCTTGGACGACGTCACTTCCGGTGAAGAACTCATGACCGAAGAGACTTCCTGTTGCGGCCCTTTTGATGACTTCACGTCTGGGTCCAAACCTATGGAAGAGGACCCTTCCGCCCTCAATGACTTCACTTCCTTTTCTGGCCTTTAAAGCCGCCATATTTGACTAACCTGATCAGTTCTGTTTTGGATTCCGTTCTGAGCACATCAGTGCTAGCAATTTGCCCATTTACAGGCAGGGAATATTTTATGGGTGGCAGCCCCAAATCTTTTTTATGACTCACTTGTCTGCTTTTTGTGGCAGTATATTGTGCAAATGTTGCAAAATGTAATTAAAGAGTATAAGCATTTAGGTTGGGACGTCTGGAGGAAGCATGCAATTGCCTGATAGCAGTGGGCAAAAAACAGATCCTCAAAGGTGTTTCTTAGCACACTGTGCTGGAATGAGCATTGTGACTAAAAGTGATCTAGGAAAGCATCTCATGGAGGAGATGGAAGGGATTTTTCATTTTTTGCCAGCTTCCTCTTTTCCACAACAGTTTTCAGTGTGTCCAAAGTGAGCTGTGTGATGATGCAGGCTTTCCTGATAAGTTTGTTCAGTCATTGTGTGTCTTATAAGCTCAAATTTTACAGCAGCCATACCACCTGATTCACCTGAAGCTAAACATGTTCAGGACTGGGCATTACTTGGCTGGGAGACCATCTAAGAAAAGCTTGCATTGCTACCTGAATATGTGTTGGTGAAGCCAGTAAAAGAGGCTTACCCAGTGTTCTGAATGTGGATTCCAGTGCTGCAGTGCAGTGATATGGACACTGTGCTGTAAAAATGGCTCCATCCTTCGGATGAGATGTAAAACCAAGGTCCTGACTCTCTGTGGTGATAAAAGATTCCTGGGCTTCTTTCATAAACAGTAGAGTGTATCCAGGCTAAATTGCCCATCATAGCTTAGTCATTCTGGCCCCCTAATCACCAAGATGTTGTGAAACCAGGGGTCTGAGATGTTTCTGGACCAGCTTCTCAAATGTCTTCCTGATGTATGAAGATGCATAGGTCATTAAAATAATTTATGACTCCTGTGTCCAATAATCACATTACGGTATTCTCTTCACTTTGCTAAACTTTTTCTTACTGCTAAAGTAATACATAATCTCCATAGCTATGACTGTAGTGATACTCGATTCTTTTTAAGTTCTGCACACAAAGAAAAATTGCTCACCTTTGGAGTCCAATTGTGGTTATTTAAAAGGCAAAATTTAATGATTTTTTAAAGTCTTGTGGTTTACTAAAAGCTTATGCAAAATTTGAGCTTAGATATAGAATAAAGAATAAGGCAGTGAAAAGGACTGATAAATAAAGCAGGAGTCTAAGCAAAGTGTCTAATTAATTATTAGTATTGCCAAAGGCATAAACGATAATTAATTGATGGATTAACATCAATAGATCCTATCCAACTCTTGTTCTACCCCACATTTTCTACAGTTGTCGGATATGCATACAAAGTGACTTGTTCTGTTGGACCAAGTATGGATCAAGACATTTTAACTTATTGTTAATAAAAAGATCAATGTAAGAATGTGTCACATCTGCTATTTGTAAAGTGAGTTATTAACACTAATAAAGAAACTGACAGCTGTGAATATCATAGAATAAGTCATAACTTATTTCAGAAGATATGCCCAGTCTAATGTATAAGATAAATAGAAATTGTCAAAGCAACAGCTAACTTCATTAGATGATTAAGACTGTCACTAAAAAAATGATCTAGCTGTAATCTTTATAAAAATTCTATGATTTAAAGTTTTGCAAAACAGTCATAACAGGGCAGTGTTAGTCTATATTAATACGGGTGTGAATATTAAAATGCAATGCAATTGAGAGTGATTTGCCAGTGGTTAAAAACAATTTAATGTAAATTCAAATAAGTCTTTAATAAGGACAATTGTTTTATGATATTGTTTTGTGATATGTTTTATATAGCAAGATGAGCATTATTCAAAATTTTTGAACGGCCTAATTTCCCTGATAGCATTATTGTAAACTGGTAGCTTTTCCTGTCCTAATTTTATTTAGTAATAGAGCTACTACTGTAGGTACATGGGCCAAAAAAAAGTCATAGTTAGAATTCAAACCAAATATTTAAATAAATCAATCAAAAAATAATATAGTTATTTTTTTCAAGTTTTGGTAACATCAATAACATATCTATGCCTTTTTAAACAATAAATTCAAGGCAATACAAAAAGCAGTTTATTGTCCAAAGAGGTAACATCATTCAACATTATGTCAGGTAAAAAAGGAACTTTTTGATGATGTCAGAAAAAAGTTTATATGTGTAATTGGGAGAACTTAGCTATTAGTTAAACAAACAGGCTTATTGGATTGAATGGGCTAGAAATGTTACTACATGATGTATTTCCCACCGATAATCATCATGATAAAATGCCCACATACCTTCACATCAATCTGTTAACACTAAACCCTCAAGTATGAAAGAGAAATGCTTATGTTTAGAAAAACATTAAGGGCCATATGAAAATGATACATATACCTGCCACAGAGTTTGTTATTTTTCTCCTATAAGAAAGTGGATTACAAAAAGCAAATCAAAGATCAGCTGATATTATTACTCTTGATATTATTACTCTTACTCGTGATATTTCAGTGAATAGTATTGATTTATGTGATGTTTCTTTCACTGATCACTTTTCTATAATGACGGATCAGCATATTACTGTTGATCTCCTGACTAATAGCCGTCCACCAAGCTGCTCGTGCTTTTTAAATTCTTCCATTATATCTGATTTTAAAACCATTTTCTCTGATAATGATAATGATAATAATGATATTGATGATTCTGTCGTAAAATGTAATTCCTCCAGTAAAACGGTTTTAGATGCAATTGCTTTTGAATTTCCTACTGTTAATCATGACATTGTTCTAGATTCCTTTGATCAAGTCTCACTTTCAATGCTAAAAAGAACTATTGACACCATTAAACCAACTTCCAGCCCCCTCGATATTGTACCACCACACCTCTTAGTGGAAGCCTTTGATGTGTTGGGCCCATCTTTACTAGCCATTATAAATGATTCTATTAATTTGGGGATTGTGCCCTCATTTTTTAAACATGCTGCAGCCCATCCCCATCTAAAAAAGGCAGGATTAGATCCTGGAGTTTTAACCAACTTTCGTCCAATTTCCCAGCTGCCATTTCTGGCTAAAATGCTAGTAAAAATTATTTATAATCAATTGGTCAATCACCTTAACTCCAATAATTTATTTGAGATCTACCAATCTGGTTTTAGGCGTTATCATGGTGTTGAAACGGCAAGTGAAGTGAAAGTGTTCAACGACATGTCTCTTATTACTGACTCAGGTGATGCGGCAGTCCTTCTCCTCCTTGACCTGTCCGCTGCCTTTGACACCATTGAACATGAAATATTGCTGATGCGGCTTGAACATCTTGTTGGGCTTAAAGGGGCTGCTCTTAACTTCTTCAGGTCATATTTAACTGGTAGACACTTTTCAGTGACTTTAAATTCCTCTTTTTCATCTACTGCTCCCTTTAAATATGGTGTTCCTCAGGGATCCATTTTGGGTCCTATTTTATTCTCTATATATCTTCACCCTATTGGAGCGATTTTTAGGAAATTTAACATTTCTTTTCACTGCTATGCTGATGATACTCAGGTTTATATTCTCGTCTGCAACTCTGCAACAAATCAACTCCACAACTGTCTGTCTGAACTAAGATCCTGGATGGCTAATAATTTTCTTGATCTGAATGAAAATAAAATGGAGGTGCTTATAGTGGGTCCACCAGCTAAAGCCCAAACTGGTCTTGGACCTCTCGGCTCTTTCTCTGTCTTTTCCAAACCTCAAGTCCGCAATCTTGGTGTTACCTTTGATAATGACCTCTCTTTTGAGAAACAAGTAAATTCTGTAGTCAAGAGTTGATTTTTCCAACTTCGTCTATTAGGTAAGATAAAGCCTTTTTATCTTCTAAAGATCTTGAGAAAGCTACTCATGCTTTAATTTTTTCTCGCCTCGATTATTGCAATTCGCTGTATTCTGGGATTAACAAATCTCTGATACACAGGTTACAGCTGGTCCAAAATGCTGCCGCTTGCTTTCTGGTTGGGGCAAGGAAGTATGACTCTGTTTCTCCTATTTTAGCTTCTTTACACTGGCTGCCTGTCAGTTTTTGAATTGATTTTAAAATCTTGCTGCTAGTTTTTAAATCTTTACATGGGCTTGCTCCTGCCTATTTATCTGAATTGTGTGTTTTACACCAGCCATCCAGAGTGCTTAGATCTTCTGGTCAGTTGTCTCTTGTTGTCCCTCGTACCAAATGTAAAACCAAGGGAGACAGGGCCTTTGCAGCTGCTGCCCCTCGCCTGTGGAACTCTTTACCTCATTATATAAAGGAGTCGTCTACAATGGAATTGTTCAAAACAAGATTAAAAACTCACTTCTTTTCACTTGCATTCAGTGACCTTCAGTAATACTGATGGTTTCCTCTTTGTGATCATATAACATTATTTCTGTTTATTATCTATCTTATTTTATGTTCATATATTTTATTAATATTTATGTTTTATTGTTTATTGTTTTTTCTTTTATTCTATTATTGTAAAGCACTTTGGTTGCAGCATTACTATGTTGTTTTAAATGTGCTATATAAATAAATTGACATTGACATTATTACCAAATTCTAAACAGAAACAAAAAGGTGAAAAATGCCATATGTTACATAATAAGGATAAAATATTTCTCCCATTTACCAGTTATCATGTATAATTGTAGAAAACTGAAGCGGTGTAATAAGAAAACCACTTAGAAAATCTGCCATAGAAAGTGAAAGGTCAAAGAAATTAGTAGTTGTGTGAAGCTGCAAGAAATGAGAGATGGTGATGATCAGAAACATGTTTCCAAACACTGTAACTACAGCCAAAATTCCAGAGAAAAGTTAGAATAGTGCTGATATTTTTGTTGGCCTCCATAGTTTAATGTAAGATGTATTATTACTAGAGAAGCAGTTACTTATTTCTGAATAAAAGTTTTCAGTGTAATAAGATTTCTTTTAATGGATGATGAGTTTTGCCTCCTGACTTTAATGATATGACTTTCTGAAAATCATAAACAAGGTTATTATTATTATTTTTTTTTTTTGCAGGATCTTAAGAGATTCATCTAAACCTTTTTTTACTCTAATTATAAACCATTTTTGTATAAGAAGTATTATGGCTTCCACAATCAAATTATCATTATCTAGGTACTATTTATAAACAAACATTAAATTCTTCTTTTTTAAGGTCACTTTATTACTGCTATTATTGACAAGGATCACTGTAGCTGTATTTATAAAAATATTACTTTTTATATAATATGTCGCCGTAATTGCTTAAAATGTAAACATGTTTTTCCATCAATGCATTAATTTCTTAGTATGATGCCAGCCTAACTCAGCCATGACTGGCACATGGCATTGTGGCATGCAAATATAAACACTTATGTAGTTAGTCAAAGCTCTTCTTTTAAAAAAGGGCATATAGTTTTACCAAGTATAGTATAGTTGTTTATATATGTATATATAGTGAAAACACAAAGAAGAGACAATAGTCTTGCAAAGGTCTGGGCTTTTGCCTTCCCCAAATACTGAAAGGTCCCTGACTTGGAGCTTGACAGTTTGCAACTCTGTCAGAATGGTCTCCAGAATGGTACTCAGGTTTTGTTCTTCCGTCTTCCTTCCTTGAACAATTTATGCAATCCTGTCGACTACGCCAATCTGTGAAAACACAAAGAAGAGACTATACTCTTTGGGGTTTTGCCTTCCCCGTATACTGAAAGGTCCACTCGTCTTGTATAGACTTTAGCATTCATAAAATTGAATTACAACCAGGACAACATATTAGTGAAACAGGAGGATTTATATAAGGGATGGACAGGAAATTATGTACAACGGGATTGATGGGAAGATCCAGGAAACTTCAGGGTGGTGTGGAAACGTGGAGCCGGAAGTGATGTCATCAGTGCGGGATGGGGTTGCGCTTGTTGTAAACACAGAAGGGAACTTAAGTGCGTGTCTTCTTACAGGTTTGCTTGTTCATCTGTTTTTCTGCTGAATAAAAGAGAGTGGTGTTAGCGCTCTGTTCCAAACCCATTTCCTGGAAAGTATCATGCTCCGCTGAGCCGGTTGGCTGCTCCCTACTCACGTGTGTGTGACAATATATACTGTATATATATATATATATATATATATATATACAGGTGCCGGTCATAAAATTAGAATATCATGACAAAGTTGATTTATTTCAGTAATTCCATTCAAAAAGTGAAACTTATATATTAGATTAATTCATTACACACAGACTGATGTATTTCAAATGTTTATTTCTTTTAATTTTGATGATTATAATTGACAACTAATGAAAGTCCCAAATTCAGTATCTCGGAAAATTAGAATATCAATTAAGATATTCTAATGCAATGCGATGCAAAAAAAGGATTTTTAGAAATGTTGGCCAGCTGAAAGGTATGAACATGAAAAGTATGAGCATGTACAGCACTCAATATTTAGTTGGGGCTCCTTTGGCCTGGATTACTGCAGCAATGCGGCGTGGCATGGAGTCGATCAGTCTGTGGCACTGCTCAGGTGTTATGAGAGCCCATGTTTACTCTGATAGAGGCCTTTAGCTCTTCTGAATTGTTGGGTCTGGCGTATTACTTCTTCCTCTTCACAATACCTCATAGATTTTCTATGGAGTTAAGGTCAGGCGAGTTTTCTGGCCAATCAAGAACAGGGATACCATGGTCCTTAAACCAGGTACTGGTAGTTTTGGCACTTTGTGCAGGTGCCAGGTCCTGTTGGAAAATGAAATCTGCATCTCCATAAAGTTCGTCAGCAGCAGGAAGCATGAAGTGCTCTAAAACTTCCTGGTAGACAGCTGTGTTGACCATGGACCTCAGAAAACACAATGGACCAACACCAGCAGATGACATGGCACACCAAACCATCACTGACTGTGGAAACTTTACACTGGACCTCAAGCAACATGGATTCTGTGTCTCTCCTCTCTTCCTCCAGACTCTGGGACCTTGATTTCCAAAGGAAATGCAAAATTTACTTTCATCAGAGAACATAACTTTGGACCACTCAGCAGCAGTTCAGTCGAGACGCTTCTGACGCTGTCTCTTGTTCAAGAGTGGCTTGACACAAGGAATGCGACAGCTGAAACCCATGTCTTGCATACGTCTGTGCGTGGTGGTTCTTGAAGCACTGACTCCAACTCCAGTCCACTCTTTGTGAATCTCCCCCACAGTTTTGAATGGGTTTTGTTTCACAATCCTCTCCAGGGTGCGGTTATCCCTATTGCTTGTACACTTTTTTCTACCACATCTTATCCTTCCCTTCTCCTCTCTGTTAATGTGCTTGGACGCAGAGCTCTGTGAACAGCCAGTCTCTTTAGCAATGACCTTTTGTGTCTTGCCCTCCTTGTGCAAGGTGTCAATGGTCATCTTTTGGACAACTGTCAAGTCAGCAGTCTTCTTCATGATTGCGTAGCCTACAGAACTAGACTGAGAGACCATTTAAAGGCTTTTGCAGGTGTTTTGAGTTAGTTAGCTGATTAGATTGTGGCACCAGGTGTCTTAAATATGCAACCTTTTCACAATATTCTAATTTTCCGAGATACTGAATTTGGGACTTTCATTAGTTGTTTAGGACTTTCCCCTGACAATACACACTGCCCTCTGCATCTCCTCATCCTTCTTCTGTGAACCCCATGACATCTCCCCCTTCTCCTGGAGCGTCCGTACTCTGCCAGGCAGCCTACTGGGAATGTCCTCCTTCTCTTTGGCACCCTTTCCCACCTCGAGCAGGCCACCTAGTGTCCTTTCCAGAAGGAACACTAGTGGGAGTATGACTGACAAACTTAGGAGCCAGCACCTTGCAGAGCTGTTGCATCTGCTGCCAATGGTCCCTAGTAAAATATCTTAGTGGCAGTGCTTGGCCCTTGGTACCCTATTTTAGAAGGCAGTAGATCACTGCCCTCCGCTGTTTCTACAGCCGCTCCACCAGGGTGGTGTTCTACCGCATTGGTGCATCACAAACCAAACAGTTGGGGGACAGGTGGTGCTGCTGCTGTATTTTTGCAAGCAATGCACTGGCAGTAGGGGAGCAGTGAGAATTACTGCAGAACCACTGTGCCTTGCTCAGAAGCTTGACCAACCCCAGTTAAGTTTGGAGGAACCACTGCACCATGAGGATGAGCATGTAAGCAAAACTTGGCATCTGGGTCAATTTGCCAAGTCGCAGGGCAGCCAGGAGGTTGGCGCCATTGTCTTACACCACACTGGCAGTCTGGAGCTCCTGGTTAGGGCATCCAACTCATTCCATGATCCTGGAAGGCAACCAAGAGTGCAGGCCCAGTATGGTCCTCTCATCCAGACACACCAGCAATGCCCAAGTATAGCTGCAGGAGCATTTGCTAGTTGGCTAAGTGTAGCTTGTGTCTGAGTTGGAGGCAGCTATGCAGTAGGAGGAGGTGGAAGCTGCAGAGTAGGAGAGTGGGTCTGATCTCCCCATGATCCCCAACGGTGGCACTAACAACTCTAATGGTGCCCCCTAACGGCACCCTCCTCAGCCCCTAGGAGGGTGACCCAATGGGCAGTACATGATGCGTACTTCCCCTGTCCATGCCTACTTGTCCACATGTTGGTGGTAAAGTGGATCCTTCTGCCCATGGCATGGTTGAGTGACAGGCCTACATTCTGTGCCATGTTCTGAGAGAAGGCTGGGATAGATTCTCTGGCAAAATAATGGCAGCTGGGGATCTGCCAAGGGGGGGGGAATCTGCAGCTAATCAGACGGCAGAACAGGGATGCGTCTTCCAGCCGAAAGGGCAGGAACTGCAGCACCAATAATTTTGCCTAGTGCCCATTTGTACGCTGTTCGTACGAGTTGTACTGTTTGTGGCTGGGTGGGAGAGGCTTGTTACGCACCAGCAGCTGGGTGATGGTGGATAGTGGCTGTATGTTAACAGGAAGGGTGGGGAGTAGTATGGAAAAGGAACAGCTGCAGACTGACAGCCTCTGGGTGTGAGCTTCAGCAGCCGAGGACTGGCTTCCACTGGTAGACTCTAATACAAATGGTGCCGGGGAATGCATATAGTGGCAACATATACTGAAGAGGAGCCAGTGTAGGCCTGTCAGCCCTGCCCTATGTTGCCCTGATTCTGATTCCACAGCAGCCTGTGATGGTTCTTCATATGGTTGATGAGGTGGGTAGTGCCCATACGGTGTCACACACGTGTGTTTAGGAGACAACTAAAGGGCTTGAATACATGTGATTCCATGCCAGACCAGGGGGTGGCGACGTGCACTAATTTTCCCTCTCAATCTTTTGCAGACCATTCTAGGGAAATCCCGTCCCGCTTTGGGGCAGCCAATGACGTCACTTCCGGTTCCAGTATTGATGACATCACTTCCTGCACTGGCCTTTAAAGCCACCATCTTGTCTCCAGAGAATCAGTTCTGTTTTGGACTCAGTTGAATGAACATGTCTTTGTTGATTAATCAGTTTTGCAGCCAGGAACAATTATACGGGTGGCTGCCCCAAACCTTCTCAATGCTTGATGGTCTTTTTGCGACAATGGGAACCAGGTTGCCCCCTGCGTATCTTCTGCTGGTAAAGGTTGCAGACTGCAGTGGCCTGATCCTCTGTCAATATGCTAAAATAGGCCCAGACGTGCCCGGCACCACTCTGGCTGCCACATCATGGATCCAGGTGTCTGCATTTGGCTGCTGCTTGCCAGTGGCACTGCCTACCAAGACAGGAGACTACCTAGAACTGAGTTCTGTAGCAGCTCTACAGCCCCCTTGCTGCCTCTGACACTGTTGCTTCTCCACCTCACTGCCAGAGCTGCTGCTCTGTGACTGTTTAGGTGGCACCCATGGTCTGTCATTTTCATCCTCCTCCTCTTCCACAAACCCCAGGTCAACATAGTCAGATATAAGCTGTTCCTCCTTTGCTTCCAGGGTCTGGTTATCGGCAGGTAATGCACTGCTCTTGCCCCACTATGTTGCTGTAGCTGGTGGAAGCTCTGAGTCCTCACTGTCCTCCTCCCTAAATATGCCTAGAACCTCCCCCAAAAAGCTTCTGCTTGTCACTTTACAGGTCTATTATAAACTCCTTCTGGACTTTTTTCCAGAGATCCCCAAGGTGTGATCAAACAGCTGGGGAGATTCCTCCTCAGGGGCACCTGTTAAGGATCTGGAGCCCTGGCCACAGCTCATTGGTTGCAGAGAATTGTTGTGGCTGCACAGTTGCTTGCTGCTGCTGCTGCCTGTCTCTGCAAGACTGACAGGTATTGCCCCAGGTGGCTGAGAGGACGTGGATGGGCTGGTGGTACTGTTCCCTCGATTAACTCCATGGCCACAGCTCTCCTTCCTCCAGCTTTCATGGGAATTGAATCGTTTTTTGGGGGAAAAATACAAAATATGCACACACAAAATGACCAGAGGACAAATGCTATTTTTTTTAACCCCGCAGTGCTGCACAGAAAGCCACCCCTACACACACTTGTGCGCGCCTTTAACAACAGAAGACATGGATGAAATGATAATCACAATCAAAATATAACTAATGGCCACAAAAACTAAAAACAAGTTAAAAAAAACTCAGACAGCACTGGACACCTAAGAAAAACAAAATCCTAACAGCTATAAGTCCTTTAATTTTTTTTATTTCTCACTCGCTCGCTCACTCTTATCTCTACCACTAACTATGTCACAATATTTTGGAGGATGATGTGCTGGCCTCACAAAGCATTATGGTACACCAAAAAAAAGTTCTCTTAAACCAGCTGAATTACAGTAAATAATTTGATGATCAAGGGCAAATGCGAATGCAGCAAATTCGCTATGAATAATGCTTTGGCGAAATTTGCTGATCAATACTATTCCCTAGCCCTCAGGAACACTTTAAAGGTGATTGCACCATTATAACCCATCCAAATCTAGTTCATTTACTCCTTCCCCATTGACTTTAATGCATTTCACCAGGTTCTGTGAATATTGCGAACATTCCTGTGATTTTGGGGAACTCATGGCGAAGCAAACTCTGCAATGTTCTCTCATTACTACTCTAATCTCGGGAAACACCGT
This sequence comes from Polypterus bichir lapradei, assembly GCA_026402145.1. NCBI lineage: Eukaryota > Metazoa > Chordata > Cladistia > Polypteriformes > Polypteridae > Polypterus > Polypterus bichir. The sequence goes on from JANRMT010062791.1 coordinate 113,356,389, forward strand.
CTCCACACACGTGCTGACATTTCATAATTTAAATAGGAAAAGGATCCTCTATTTTTTTAAGTCATTTTGCCTTCTGCAGCAATAAACCCAGATTCACCTGATGGTCTCGTGGAGGTGAAGTAGTTTGCCTAAATTAAAATGACTTCCAACCATCCTCTATGGTGCTGCTGCTCCTTCTTTTCTTTTCTACTGTTCTTTAGGGTTTTTTGGTATGGTCAGTGCATCCACCTTTTAGCTATTATTGCCCTCCAAGTCAGGTGCTCCTTTCAAGGTAGTCCACAGGCTATCCACACCTAATCAGACACTTTACTATTTACATAAATGATGAAAGATACAAACAGACCGTAACATACATGACAATTGTTACAAAGTAAATGTTACAGTTATTATATTGCTGTGTTTAAGCACGCCATTTTCCAAACCATTAACATTTTTGAACCTCTGTTAGATTTCAGGAGTGAGATTGACTCTCTAAGACCTTGGTGTGTTTGAAGTGCTTATAGTGCTCTGGGCTTTTTATCAGTGGGAAGATGGAGGAAGAATGTGAACATAAGGAGAACTGCATCTGTAACTATCAATGCCTACAGTTGTATTTCATGGTCTTGCATGTACCCACTTGCTGGACAAATACAGGACTGACATCAGGTAGTGTAAAGAATATTTCAGGGGTGAAAACAACAATACTGTGGTGGGCTGGCGCCCTGCCCAGGGTTTGTTTCCTGCCTTGTGCCCTGTATTGGCTGGGATTGGCTCCAGCAGACCCCCGTGACCCTGTAGTTAGGATATAGTGGGTTGGATAATGGATGGATGGATGGAAAACAAGAATAATATTATGCATACAGAGTTAAACATTAAACAATAGATTATGTAGTAGTATATCTCTTAATATGAATTAAGCATTGGTACACAAGCATTTGCATTTGCTTGCCCCAATATAAAAACAAATGCCATTGATTTACAGAGAGAAGTATAAAAGTGCTAACACTATAAGGCAGGCTCTTGTCAGATAGTGCTGAGCAACTATGCTGGTAACAGACTAGGAAATGAATTGATGAATGGAAAAAAAAGCTGATGCTTAATATCTTAAATATCTTTTACAAATACTCCTGTTTGTTCAGTAACATCAATAATAAAATACACATCAAAAGTAGAATTGAATGTTTATGTATAATTAGAACCTAAATAATCACAAAAATAATAATCATAATCCTGAAAAGCAAAACACTTCTGTTACACTTGGGAGGGAAACGGCTATAGGCTATATAAGTGGAGTAGAAAATGCTTTAGATGAATCTCTCAGGATCTTGCAAATGTATACACATTTGTTAATGACTTTCAGAGATTCAGATTATTAAAACTGAGACATGTAACACTGTATCTCTTCAAAACAACTTTATAAAAGCTGAAAATATGTATTCAGAAAGAAGTTACTGTTTTCCTGACAAAAATGCAAGTTGCCCTAAACTTTTAAGGCAAACCGAAATATCAGTAATACTTTACCTCTTTGCAATAATTCTAATTGTAGTTGCTGTGTTTGGAAATTTATTTGTGATCATCACTGTCTCTTATTTCAGGCAACTTCACACTCCTACTAATTTCTTTATCGTTTCACTTGCTGTGGCAGATTTTCTAAATGGTTTACTTATTATGCCTGTTCAGTTTTTTACACTAATAGACTATTGCTGGTACTTTGGTGATTCATTTTGTCCTTACTATATGATATATTTCTACTGCTTACTTTTTGTTTCTGTTTTAAACTTGGTAATTGTATCATTTGACCGCTACTTTGCTGTGTGTAATCCATTTTTTTACAGCAGATATGTAAAAAATTCAGTGGCAGGTACATGTATTCTTTTTATATGGTTGTTAGCATTTTTATACACATATACATTTATTTATCAGACTGGAGGTGCAGTTATAACTGACTGGTGTGTGGGTATGTGCGCATTTCTTCATTACAATAACTGGTGGATAGCACATTATGTAGTGACTTTTTTATTGCCTATGGTGCTAATAATATGTTTGAATTCAGTAATATTTGTAACAGCAAGAAGACATGTAAAAGCTATCAACTGTATGATTCAAGAAACAAAATCGGCAGATAGCAAAAAACAACAACTGTCTAAATCATCTGAAAGAAAAGCTGCTAAAACCATAGGAATAGTAGTAATAGCTTTTATTGTGCTCTGTTCACCTGGTTTTTTGTACATTCTAATTCAAATATTTTTCAGAATTAGTTTGGCAGACTTACTACCTGTGCAAATAACAGTGATTTATTTATCAACAGTGAACTGCTGTGTTGATCCAATGATTTATTGTTTGTTCTATCCTTGGTTCAGAAAATCTTTTAAAATGATGGTGACATTAGAAATATTTAAATCATCACAAATGACTAACTTATTTTCAGATTAATTTTTAGACATTAATGATTTGTATTTCTCATAGATTGTATAATGTTTTTAAAGTGTACAACTAATAGATTGCAATTTAACTCATCACTGAAAGAGTGTTGTACGAGTATTTGACATTTTATTTTTTTCTTCACAAAACAGGAACTTTTTCTGTTAACAATAATTTCCTGCATTCTGTTGTCTTAATATGTACCTATAAAAAGTATTCACCCCTTTGGATTTTTTCATGTTTTATTGTTTTACAACAGTGGATCACCGTGAATGTAATTAGACATTTTTGACAGTGATCATCTGAAAAAAATCACCTAAATGTCAAAATCAAAGCAAAGCTCTACAAATTCGTCCACGTTTACTGCAATCAACACTGGACATTAACATGGTTGTTTTAACGCCCATTCCGCTATAGCTTTGGCTGCGTGTTTGGGTTTGTTGTCTTACTGGAAGATAAACCTTTTTTCCAAGTGAAAGGTTTCTTGCAGACTGAAGCAGCTTCTTCTCCAGGACTGTCATGTATTTCCTACCCTTACATGCTTTCCAAGGATTACAGCAGAGAAGCATTCCGGCGTGATGTTGCTGCAGACATACTTTATGGTGGGGATGGTGAGGATGCAGAATCGCTTATCATGGAACTGTTTTCAAATGACATTTAAAAATATAATGGAAAATTGTAAGATATGCATTAATCCTAGAACAGTTGTATTTAGTACATAAACCATCATAAAGTTTCTCAATAATGGATCATGGCTGTTTTAATACTAATTAGTCATTGGAATTTTTTTTTTTTTTTTCTAAATGGCACGAAACACGCAAAGCACCTATTTAGAAAATCGCTATGGCAGCTTAGTGTTGTGATGTGCCGCAGCTCTCCCTGTCAGCCCCTGCCCACCATGTCCTCGTGGTCTTAGATCGGTGAGGCTAATGTACACAACGGGGCATGTGGCGGATACATAGCATAACTAAAGAATGAAAGGTTGAATATCATAGAGACACCGCGGGTAGGTAGTTATATAGCTGTTTAGCGACACTTTTAGTAAAATTTAGAAAAACAAATTGCTTGAGGGATGTAACACTGCTGCCTTACAATAAGGAGATTGAGGTTCGCTTCCGGGTTGCTTTCTGCAAGGAGATTCTCCTCGTGTCCGTTTACTTTTCATCTGGACGTCCCAGTTTCAGCTTAGGTGAGTTGGCATTGCTGAATTAGCTCTAACAAGTGCGTCTTCACCTTATGATGAACTAGCGCCCTGCCCTGCCTTGTGCCTGATGTTCCTGGGATAGGCTCTAGCTAACTCCGTAACCCTGCCCTGGGTAAGAGATGGTCAAACAAATGTTTGGATGTGTGGAGTGTTCTGATGTGCTGCAAACACCTTATTATTTTTACTGTTTATGATAATGGGTAGAAGTATTTCTATATCACTTTTTTCCGCCAGGTTTTCACAAAAAAATTGGAAAACGAGGGGTGACTATCGACACAGTACTGACTAACTCATAAGCTGCGGGCTAAGGCTCGCAATTTTCGATGTCTGTCGATTTTCCCCTGTTAGCCTGCACTGTAATATATTTTGCATTCAGAAACTGAAGCAGAGGGCAATGAGAAATATCAAGCACGCGCACGCTTTTACTTGTGTCATCAGTGTCCTGAACCATATTGTTACCGGATACGTCTGTGTTTAACTATAGTATACAGAATGCATACTTTTTCTTGGTGTAAATTAATGTTTTGTCCATATAGAAGTGGCCTGCTTGTTTTTTTGCATTTTTTCTTTGTTGCTGATTAACTTAATGATCAGGATTATAATTAAAAGGGAGGGGGTCATATATAGCCAGAAGGCAAATATAATGCTGAAGAACTATTTATATTTTGACAATCAGGTACCATGCATGAAATATATGTTTTCCCATTATGTATTCTCAATTAAAGTTATCATTTCCATAAAGTATTGCTATATTTACATAGTCTATACAACAATTACACTGTGTACAGTTTTTCACATTAACCTATTCATTTTTGATGGGACCAATTTGGACCTGCATGCAGTTACACCGTACTGCCAATAAACAGGGTCTCTGCACAAAGTGTGCATACATGGTCTCAGAGAAGGAGAAACACTGACCAAATAAAAATAATGCAATGATGGGATGCAATTAATCCAAACTGCAATCCAACTCATAATGTGAAAACAAATATTGGAGCTTCCTATTTCATATGTGCAATATGAAACAAAATGCATTTAAAATAAAATATTACAAATATGCAATACAGGTTAAATATTTTGTACATTAGTTGACGCACTAGAAAAGAGTTCAGATCTGATGAGTGCTTGTAGTTGTTACACTCCTAAAGATCATCAGAAGGCATCTTTCTGTCATGGTATTAATGAAACAACTAGTAGTGTCATTACTCACACATTTATTTCATTCACCCACGTAATTCAGTGTGAGGTTGAGCAACATGGGCAGCAACTGAAAAAGTAATTCTGGATAGGAATGAGTGGGGGAAACAGGACACAAACTGCAGGGAGAGTGTGCAAACTTTACACAGACGCTACATACGTGAGTTGAGGTTAGAACTCGGAAATCTGAAGAAATGAAACAGCAGAGTAAACCTCATCCCTAATACATTACAGGATTAGGACAACTGGTTTAGTATGAGAGCATGTGTGCCAGGTAGTGCACTAACCAAAACACACAAATGAGGCACTGGCATAACTGGCTTCAGAAAACATGAATTTCTTGACTCATTATATTCACAATGTGCATTTTTATTGCCATTGGCAAGCTTGTGGTGAGTATGCCTGTTTAGGATATAATACAGGCTGCCTAACTGTTCATGTATGCTAGATACTGAAAAATATTTCACCCATTCTTTGTGATGATTCTGCTTTTTGAGAAATCACATGGTCCTGAATGCTTTATCTTCCAAACATCTATGCATTCATTTCCTGAACCCACAAAAATCAGTTTTATGGCAGAATTGCATTCTTTTTTAACCTAAGTGCAAAAAAGCAACCTATGGGTGAAGCATCGGCAAATCGAATTATTAATTTTGACCAATACCATTGTACAGCAGTAAGTTTAGAAAGTATAAAATGCAGGTTTCCATTTTTATTTTCCAAATGGAAATGCCGTGCATTGCAGCATCTCTTAAAATTATTACTTTGGTGAGTCCTAAACATAAAAAGCTGCATAATGTTTCAATTGAGTCAGACATGCAGTCAATTCCAGCACTTCGTAAGGTACAAAATCAAAATTATATCACTTAATATTTTGATCAGTAACTCTGTATAATAGCAAGGTTTACTGTAAAAGCAAATGTATATAGTATTTACTATTATTATTAATATTTAGTTGGAAACAATGAACTGCACTGCCTCTTATATTGATTGATCTGCTAAACCTAAGAATTCAAAGGTTTGCAATGGCTGCTTTGTGAAGCTATGGATATTAAGAGATGTAGCATCCATTTTCTCCTCCAGGCCTGGCCTCGTGGCTGTCACTTGGGCCCCAATCTGAAGAGTCATCCTCCATGGGACGGGTCATTTCAGTAATAATGACAGCAAGTCAGCTACAGAGCACGCGTTGCATAAACAAAACAAAATGTTTTATTGGTACAAAACAAAATTTGTGAGTGTCATAACAAATATTTTAGTGCAGGCAGGAAATACTTTGAAAAATAAACTTTTTTCCATTTTACTGGTTTTCCTCTTAATAGGGCAGGTTAATTTTGATCCCCCAGAGACTTTTAATCATTAAGCATATAATAAACACTTAAAAGTGTTCTTACAGGTTCATGGAATATAAAAACATTTTGGTCCACTTTCACTGGCTCCCTTTTTCTTATAGGACTGATCCCATTACTGTCCTGTAAAGCTTTAAATGGCCTTGCAATGGACTACATCAACAATTCCCATCTGCTAGGGTGCTCTGATTTTAGCAAACTTCTTGTGCTCCAAACTAAACTTTGCTCTTTAGGTGACAGAGCCCTTCAGGTCCACTGCGGCAACACTTTGGAGCAACCTCCCAAAAATAATGACATCAGCTGACTCAATTAATTGTTTAAAAGGCAACTTAAAATCACTTTTTCAGGACATCATTTAACTTACACAGACATTCTGGCCCTTTATCAGTTTACCCCCTCTATCCTGGTGCTCAAGATAACATGTGCCTGTATCACAAATATTGTTATTTGTTCATTGTTTTCTTATAATATTTTGTGTTTTTGCTTTTTATCCTAACTGAAAGCTTTTTGTTTACTGTATTTATCTTGTATTTAGTGTTTATACTGATAGTATTTACAGTAGTATCCCATGTTGTGTACTCTTACTTTTTTCTTACTTATTTTTGAATTACTGTGAAGTGCTTTGAGCATGGGAAAAGTACTATACAAATAAAATTTATTATTATTATTATTATTATTATTATTATTATTATTATTATTATTACTTCAAAATAGGGGATAGTCCCAATGCTAATGTATATATTGCGTCTATGCCAAGCCGTTATTAGTTTTATGTGGTGTGTATACTGTACATGTATACTGTATGTTTTAGGGATTGAGCTTAATCTCCTTACTTAGGTGTTTGTCTTCTTCACAATGTGAATTATATTTAAAATTGCTGCTTTCTGTAGTTTTAATGTATGTTTATTGGTTTATATGTAATGCTTGTAGGCTTTTGTGTAGTGTATGTGGTATAATAACAGTGGTGGATAAAACAAAAGGCACGATTATCACTTTGTCCATTCTGCATAAGTGGTATGTTTCTTCTGTCAGTTCTGTGTACTTCTGCATTTAATTTGATTGTGTATTTTATACTGTAAGTTGTTTATGTTTGGCATGGCAATGTTAATAATATATGTAGTTTTATTTTGATTGTCTACAAGGTGCATGTCTGGTCTGTTATGGTGATTAGTTGTATCTATCAGGATAGTTCTGTCTCAGTATATTTTATTTGTGGCATATTCTAGTAATATAGTGCAGGTGTACTTATAATATGGGTTGTATGTGTCAAGTAGTTTTAGTTTATGTTGTATTGCCACTTTCTCATGCACTGTATGTTTGCCATCTGATTGTGTCTGTGCATGTAGTCTCTTTGTTTCAGTAGTTGCAGTCTGATGTGACGTGTTGGATTGTTTCTTGATCTTTATGGCAGTATCTATATGTGTAATATTAGCATCCTTAAGGATATATTTTCTGTAGTTTCTTGTGATTATAACTTGATCTTGTTTTGCTAGCATAAATCCTTCTGTCTCTTCAAATATATGTCATCTGTGATGTTGTCCACAGTGTGAAGGTTAAGTGGTATGTAGTTTGTGTCTGCATGAGCTTTCGTTTTTTGTAGTGTTGATGTATGCTGTTTTCTGTGGGAGAATTTTCTTAAATTATTAATTTGTGTGTTGTGTAAAATTAATGAAATCTATGAGACACCTTCCTCCTATAACACATAGAAGAGTGAGTCATTTTTCTATAGCTGCTTTGGAGTTGTGTTTGTGTTTTATAAGTGGTGTTCATGTCTTCCTTTGGAGCTGGTCTAATAATAATAAATTATAATAATTCTTTGCATTTATATAGCGCTTTTCTTACTACTCAAAGCACTCAGCAATTGCAGGTTAATTCTAAGTGTGTTTGTGATCAATATATGAAGGAGTACATGAGTATATTTATGGTGTACTGTACGTATTGATGACTTTTTTTGTGTGGCATGCATGTAGGTGTGTTTTGAGTATTTGTGAAAGACATAATGTATGTTTTCATGTAAAAGTATATAGAATTTGTTTGAGCTGTATAAATATGTCCTGTTGAAAATTAAGGTATTTGTATAGTCACCATCTGCCATGGCCTCAATTTCATTGCCATTTTCCAGGGTATATGCACTTTCTCTAAGAATTCCCTTTTCTACATTAATTGGTTTACATTTGTCCAGTCAAAACTCCATGTGTAGTACGTCTATGAATGCGTTTTTATTATTTCTAGAACTTGCCATTGTTTGTCCCTGTAAAAATCTTGCAACAGAAGTGATAAGTTGTATTTTTGGTGTTGGTTTTTGACTTTGTATCTATATTGTGTGTGTCTTTAATGTGCTTTATAATTTTATAATTTTTTGCTATCAAATGTCCCACTAGTTTCTGTGTAGTGTGTAGGCAGTGTATGAGTACAGGGTGTATCTTGTACAATATTTCCATCCATTATCCAACCCGCTATATCTTAACTACGGGGTCACGGGGGTCTGCTGGAGCCAATCCCAGCCAACACAGGGCACCAAGGCAGGAAACAAACCCCGGGCAGGGTGCCAGTCCACACACACACTAGGGACAATTTAGAATCACCAATACACCTAACCTGCATGTCTTTGGACTGCGGGGGGAAACCAGAGTACCCGGAGGAAACCCACGCAGATAACATGCAAACTCCACACAGGGAGGACCCGGGAAGTGAACCCAGGTCTCCTAACTGTGAGGCAACAGTGCTACCACTGCGGTACGGTGCCACCCTAGCTTGTACAATATAATGTAATATAATTTATTTAGGTGGTTTTCATGCCATCTACAGAAGAAATTACATTATTATGTAAGTTTGTGTTACATACAGTACATTTTAGGTATGTAGATTTTTGGTGGCATAACTTTGAATTCTTTCTGCACCTTTTCCATTTCTGAATATTAATGTGTCAGCACTGAAATACTCTAAGCATAGATTAAGGTTGGTGTACAATAGGTGTAAAGTACATTTGCGTATAATCTTCATCATTTGATAACTCCTATCTATTGTATTCTGTTTTAATACTTTAGACATATTATTTCATCCTTTCACATTCCCAGTAATGTTTTAACAGCCTGACATGAAGTCCTTTGCAATACACAAAGGGTAATTCATTTTTGATATCTAAGATGTCTGAAAAAAAACCCTCAGAGGACAGTATTTTTGCAACAACTTTGTCTGAAACTATATTGCGAACATCTGTGTTTCTTATTCTCTTTAACCAACACTTTAATGTCTTTCACTTTTCTCATGATACAATTGAAGTGCTGTACTGGTGACCCTGTACTGTTTCCATTGCAGTACATGAAAACCGTAATAATTACTGCCCTCCTTATTCTGACACATGCTTGCATACTGGCTTTGTGTTTGCCAGTGACTTTCTTGAGGTGTTTAGACTAAATACCTGGTTCTGTCCTTACTTTTCATATTCTTTTAGGGCACACTATCACAATTTGTATGAATGGTGTGGCGTACGGCCTCTATGCTGGAAGGACTGGGGGAGGGAGTGTATCCAGAGCATTACCTCCCCTGGAGCGCTAGGTGAGAGCCCCCCTGGGTTGCAGAGGTGCCTCAGACTCCCACAGGGCTCCATGGGAGCTGGAGTTTGGTGTAGCCCTGTTGGGTTCTGAGGGCACCGCCAGGGGGTGCTGCAGCTGCTGCTGAGCCCTTTATTTCAGCACTTCCGCCACACCCGGAAGTGCTGCCAGAAATAGGTCAACAAGCACCTGGAACACTTCCGGGTGCCTTATAAAAGGAGCCAGCAGACTCTACTCCGGGAGCCAGAGTTGGGTGGAAGAGGATGAAGCTTGCCAGGAGTGGAGGCAGACAGAGAAAGAAAGAAAAATAAAAGTGTTTGGTGCTTGTGTTGGAACTGTGCTGTACACATGTGACAAGGAGGAAAGTGTTTCCCACAATAAAAAAAAGAAAAAAAGAAAAGCATGTGATTGCACTTGTGTCCCATGTCTGTTGGTGTCGGGGTTGGGGTGGCTGGTATGCCCTCTGAAGGTCCACAATGGTTATGCTTTATCTTATATGAGGAAGTGAGTCTGCGGTGGGCTGGCGACCCTGCCCAGGGTTTGTTTCCTGCTTTGTGCCCTGTGTTGGCTGGGACTGGCTCCAGAAAACCCCCGTGACCCTGTAGTTAGGATATAGCAGGTTGGATAATGGATGGATGGAGGAAGTGAGTGAACTGTGCAGGAAACCATTGACTACAATAAATGTGAAAATTTACATACTGAAGAAAAACCGCAAAGTGAGAAGGAAGGGGACTGACAGAAAGCATAAGGAAAAAGTATAAAAGAAAACTTTTTGAAATGAAACCCACTTAAGAAGCATACAGTGCATTATTCCTCTCATAACAAAAGGCTGTGTCCATGTTTCACTTTCTTTAAAGGCTTGAAATTTGTGTGGGTCATTCCATGTCAAATCAACCAATGTCCCACACATTTCGGACTCAAAAACATATGGAAAAATTACCAGGTGTACCCATGTTAGTCAGGAGACACCCTGTAATTTTTTTTTGTTATAAGATCATTACTTTTCAAGATACCCCCAGTTTACCGAGGGGGGGGGGGTGTCATTTTTATCTGGACTCATTTTTTCATAGCTGAAGAACTAATCCACCAAGGAGGCTCAGACTCTGAACACTGGTACATTAATTGGAATAGTATGTGACAAAATTAAAACATTTGGTCCAGATGACCCTGCATGATCAAAGCAGCCCGTTGAAACTGACCAAAATTTTATTTGGTTTTTGGCTTCAAAACACATATTTGTAACCAACACAGACTTTTGTTTTTTTCCTTATTCAGATAACTATATAGGCTTTCTGAAAAAGCAATTAACTGAAAAGGAACTATATCAGGGTTTGAACAGCAGATTTCTCAAATCCAAAAATCATTTTGGATTTCATTTTCTGAGCACCCTAACAGCATGATCATCCATCCATCCATCCTTTTCCGCTTATCCGAGGTCGGGTCATGGGGGCAGCAGCTTGAGCAGAGATGCCCAGGCTTCCCTCTCCCCGGCCACTTATTCTAGCTCTTCTGGGAAAATCCCAAGGCGTTCCCAGGCCAGCCGGGATACATAGTCCCTCCAGCGTGTCCTGGGTCTTCCCTGGGGCCTCCTCCCAGTTGGACGTGCCCGGAACACCTCACCAGGGAGGTGTCCGGCAGGCATCCTGATCAGGTGCCCGAGCCACCTCATCTGACTCCTCTCAATGCGGAGGAGCAGCTGCACTACTCTGAGCCCCTCCCAGATAACTGAGCATCTCATCCTATCTTTAAGGAAAAGCTCAGACACCCTGCGGAGGAAACTCATTTCAGCCGCTTGTATTCACAATCTCATTCTTATCGGTCACTACCCATAGCTCATGACCATAGGTGAGGGTAGGAACATAGATCGACTGGTAAATTGAGAGTTTTGCCTTATGGCTCAGCTCCTTTTTCACCACGACAGACTGATGCAGAGCCCGTATCAATGCGGACGCTGCACCGATCCGCCTGTCGATCTCACGCTCCATTCTTCCGTCACTTGTGAACAAGATACTTGAACTCCTCCACTTGGGGTAGGATTTCGCCTCCAACCCTGAAAGGGCACTCCACCCTTTTCCGGCTGACGACCATGGACTCGGATTTGGAGGTGCTGATTCCCATTCCAGCCGCTTCACACTCAGCTGCGAACCGATTTAGAGAGAGCTGAAGATCACGGCCTGATGAAGCAAACAGGACAACATCATGTGCAAAAAGCAGTGACCCAATCTTGAGTCCACCAAACCGGACCCCCTCAACGCCCTGGTTGCACCTAGAAATTCTGTCCATAAAAGTTATGAACAGAATCGGTGACAAAGGGAAGCCCTGGCGGAGTCCAACTCTCACTGGAAACGGGTTCGACTTACTGCTGGCAATGCGGACCAAACTCTGACACCGTTTGTACAGGGACCAAACAGCCCTTATCTGGGGGTCTGGTACCCCATACTCCCAGAGCACCACACAGGATTCGCCGAGGGATATGGTCGAACACCTTTTCCAAGTCCACAAAACACATGTAGACTGGTTGGGCAAACTCCCATGCACCCTCCAGGACTCTGCCAAGGGTGTAGAGCTGGTCCCCTGTTCCGCGACCAGGACGAAAACCACTCTGTTCCTCCTGAATCCGAGGTTCGACTATCCGACGGACCCTCCTCTCCAAAACCCCCGAATAGACTTTTCCAGGGAGGCTAAGGAGTGTGATTCCTCTGTAGTTGGAACACACCCTCGGGTCCCCCTTCTTAACAGCATGATCATTTTAGAAATATTTTTTCTGTTTATTCTACATTGTCCCTTTTTTCTCAAAACACAAACCTTACTTTTCTTATGCAAATCTTTCATGTTTATTTTCCATCTTAAACATAAGGTGAATGTGCCATAATGGTAATCATTGAGTTTTCAATCAGTATATTGTCAAAAATGTCAAACTCTTTTTCAGATCAAATGATGAGGTCCTATCTCATGTTGCTGAACAGAGAATGTGATTCTCCATGGCCAAAAGAGTACCTGGTACTTGAGAATACCACTGTTACATCCCTACAGAGGAGGGCAAACTCAAAGTCAGCCGGTGTCCAGATATTCACCACTGAAGCAGCAGCTGAGATCCTGCCCTCCCACAATCACACTCCTGATGGATCAGATGCATCCCTCACATTAGAACAGTGTCCTATTGGAGGCTTTGTTGAGTGCATGTATGGTGATTGGTGTGACTCGTGATAAGAGTGAAGTGGAATCAGATATTCTGATATGTTTCATGCATGCAAACTATCCTGCACAGTCTTTCCATTAGCCACCTAGAGATGATATACGCATGTTGGGTGCCATTGCAGTGTGTCACTGTACTGCTTAGTGAACCTACAACGGTCAGTGGGAGGCAGTAACATCTTGATCTCAAAGACAAAGATGCCCTACACTCTGCACTTTGATTGAAACAGTAATGAAATGGGTCACATTCCTGCTGCTGCAATACCAAGAAGTTAACATTTCATTATAACTAGTGTTGTATTCAATGATAAGTCAAACAGCTGTTGTTAATATGTTGTGCTTAATGTGCATTTGGTGATTTATTTTTTACGTTAATCCTATACCCAAGTTCGTGATGAAGAACTTGAGATTTATGATTACGGACAAATGGTGAATTTAATCCATGTTTAGAATGGAAAATAAAAATGAATGATTCACATAAGAAAAGTAAGACTTGTTTTTTGAGAAAGAAGGAACCATGTAGGATACAGGAAAATAATTTTTAAAATATCTGGACCGTCTCCCAGTGCATTAAGCTGGTCTGAAAATTAGACCCAAAATGATTTTTTCACATTTGGGAGTTCTGCTGGCCTAAACCTTGATGCAGTTTCGTGTTTGTTTATAACAATTTGAAAAGCTCTGTGTAGGTATCTAAACATGGGCAAAATTTCAGCAGACTGTATCAGTTAGAAGTAAACTTTCTGAAAGCCTAAACATGGCAAAGCCAGTGACGCTATTTTTGAAGGTCTGCTCTTACTAAGTTGTGTCATCTGGACCAAACATTTTGATTGTGTTACGTACCATACCTATAAAGGTACCAGTATGCAAAACTCGAGCCTGCTAAGTGGTTTAGTTCTTGAGATATGGTCTTGTGAAATTGATGAAAAAATAAAACCATGTCAAACTTGACACCCCTCTCCCCTCACAAAATTGGCTGTATCTTGGAAAGTATTGATCTTACATCAAAATAAGTTTACTGGGTGTCTCCTGGATAACATGTGTATACCTGGTATTTTTTTTCAGAATGTTTTGAGACCAAAGTACATGGGATTTCTGGAAAAACGGTTAATTTGACATGGAATAATTCATGTCCATTTCAGCTGCCACTACAAATACAGTTAAACAAGCTCATTTCTGAATACATTGTTTATATTTAAGGAACAAAATACATTGAGTAAATCACACATCAGTAAGATAAACCACGTTATTCAATACAATACAACACCTAATGTTTTTCAAAAGAGATCTGATACCCTCAGCTCCCCAAATCCTGTAGCAGAGAAATAAAGAAAGAATAATTTATAGTTATCAATCAAAAGAAAGTCAAAGTGTATTAAACTTTGAAAATAACTTAGGATGATCGATTAATTAAGCATAATATTAATAAATGTCTTCCAAATTCTAAGGAAGTTTTGAATCGTTCCTCTTAAAATGAATTATATTTAACATCTTTTTTCCCCCATTATGTTTTGGTTGGTAGATTAGCTTTCTTCTAGTGGAGCAAAATAATACACTGTACTTCTAGCATTGCTTATGTAATTTAAAAAAATTGTACGTCAAACAGTGATAATCCGTTTAATATTAAGGTAACAATAATATAAGTGGATTAGGCATTATGTTGATTCTAAGGCTATCTGACAACTAAGCAATACTTTTTCTAGTAATTTCTAGTAACTAAGCAGGGCATATTCACAACATACAGTATGATCCAGTAAAGCAAGTGACTGATGACATTGCTTCTAGTGTCTTGACCCAGGTACAGGTCGGGAAAGACGTGTTAAGAATGCAACTTTGAGTTGGATTTAACCATGTTTTGCAGAAAATGATGATGAGGGCATTTTTAATATAGCTGATTTCCAATTATCTGAAAATCTTGTTGAAACCTATCTGTATCAAATTATTTAGTAGTGTACCATTTAATGAGCAATAATATCACTTGGAGATATTACCTTGTCATGTCTCTTCAGTAACTGATATGGGAACAGACAGTCAGTGTTCGGTGTGCTGTTTTATATTTTCATATCCAGTATCTTTAAAGTGATAAAGCATGTGTTACAAAAAAAACTGTATTGTATTCTGGAGGAAATTTCCACTGTAACTGTTCAGGTAATAGATACACTGATCTAAAATTGCCTAGAAATAAGTAACAATTGACCTTTAGGCTGGTTAACTTGACACCTTATGTACCTTAACACCTTAACAACAGGTTGAGGTTTGCAAAGTCAGAAAGACACATTTTGCTTGGTTAAAAGGTCAAGAATGTTGGCTGTGCATGTCAGGATTGGCATAAATGCACAAGACGAGCACATAGAAAGGGAGTTGGCTTCTAAACTATGACTTTCAATTGGTCCAAAGGAAGCACATGACAATGTCCTACATGCTGAACTTTTATTTAGTGCTGAACACCCAGATTTCTACTTAGTTCATAATGGTAATGGTAACTGATACAGCAAAGCATACATAGGGTGTTAGGATCAGACTTCCTCCCCATGGCTAACCAAGCCAGTACAAGTTAATTTCTTTTTCATTTGTTCCATAGCCTCATAATATGACACTGTGCTTGCCATCGGTTTTAGGTGGCTGAAGATTTTTTTTTTTATTCTGTGAGCTTTGTATGCTTCAGATAAAGAGGCCTAGCTGTATACAATTTCTGTATGAAGAATTTATTAATGTATACTGTATTTAAATGCACCAAAAAGACACAATAGTATTAGTAGGGTATTTTTGTAACAATGTTGATGAAGGTTTGATCAGTTGGAAACATCTGTAATTTGTAATTATATTGATTTGCATGGATAGACAAAGGAAACATTCATTGAGCTTTGAAGTAGGTTTGTTGGCACTGAGTCTAAGGAACAAGTAATAAGTTTCTCAGGGGTGGGGGCTGATTTGTTTTCAATCCTATTTTTTGTAAAAATTGATCTATTTGTATGGAATGATTACAATAAAATCAATAAAATAAAAAAAAAAATAGGTTTCATTTTAGAATTTAAAGGTAAGACTTCCTGTTCTGTTAAAAAATTTAAATGTCTATGCAAGATTAAAATGTCTAAAGTGCTGTTGTCACCAGTTTGAATAAGTTTTTATATTGGTGTTAAATTGAGAATAATTCACATTTGTCAGTTTTGTCAATTTTTGTTACAATTTTTTTTATACACAACAATGATTTAATTGATGCATTGCATGTGTTTTTTGTGATATTTTGGATTAATTGATGGGTTGACTGATTGGATCTTCTTCCTAGATGAAGTTGGGGTAATAAATAACAGCTGAAGAGGAGGACAGGGAAGGGAAATCAGAAGAAGAGGCTGTATGAATGGAAAGCATACAGAAAATGAGGTGCTGCTGGGGTGTTTGAGATTTTATTGCAATTCTGCTTATACTTTTCTTTTTAATTTTTGAATTACTAAGAATTTTTTGTCCAAATTGAAAACTAGGTAAGTTTTTCTTTTAACTGAAGGCAAAAGACTCTGGCAGGCAAAGTGAACTGGAGGGAACTGAAGTGAAATCCGTGTGGCAGTTTTTACCTTGAGCCAAGTACCTTGTGAGGTAGGAACCTGCCCACGGATAGTGGTGGATGCTTATTTTTGATATGGTGGTATCTTTCTAGTTATAAATGATCTGTTTTCTCCTCACAGATGTGTGGGTCTGGTGCCAGTGTAGAAGAAGCAGGAGTAACTATAGCAGCTTTGGTCTCAAATGGTGTTGGACATTTCTACTACTTATTTTAACTTTTTCTTTTTAAGATTGTATATGAGAATCTATAGTTTCATTGTGTGGAACCTGAAAAGGGAACCTAGTTTAAAAAATAAAAACAAAAAAAATACTTTAGTTGAGTCCTGTTGTTCAATGCATTATCACTAGGTGGCATAGTCTGCCTAATAGGAAGTAATGCTTTGGGTCACACTGTGTGTGCAAGGCAAGACTGGGTTTGTCAAGTTAGTATTAGGTTTGCAAAGTGATCCTGAAATCTTGGATTTTTATTTTATTTTTTTCACATTAAAGAGGTTCATAAAGTCTCTGTACTGCTAATGTTGGTTGGAATTTTGCACTGTAGTTGTGAATTCCCATTTGTTAGATTAAACTACTGTTCTAAACAGTACATGAGGATTATTATTGTTGTCTATTGTAGAATAGTAGTCCAAGCAGGCTTTAGAGAACTTACTTTTTTTTTTTTTTAATTCAAAGGGCTTTGACAGAGTGTAAGACCTACAGCTTTGTTCTCCATTTACACTCTAGTTTTCAGGGTGAATTCCTATGTGCTTTAATCACTTTTGCTTTATGGGGAACTACTACATCCAGAGACTTATGTCAAGGTCACATTATAATTTGCTGTATTGAATTTAATAATGTTCGCTGATCTAAATTGTTTTCTACTATTACATGTCACTCATATCTACAAATTTTGAAGCAAAGTTGCACTCTAGATGTGTGTCTGTTTTAATGAATTAAAGTATTGGTAAGGCAGAACCAAATGAAGCATTAAGTTGTGATCAAAAATAACTCAAGAATATTTTGAATTTCAACTCTAAGTTACAATTAGATCTAATGTGTGGTTATGATGGAGTTGGACCTTTGACAATTTGACAAAATCCAAATAATAAATAAAACATTTGCTAAAAGCAGCAGTTTCTAGATCAAAGTGTATATTAAAATCACCCATCAATGCTACATAATTATAATTTATAGTTACATCAGATAAAAGGCTGCCAAATTTAGTCATGAATAATAAATATGGCCCCGGTGGTTTGGATTATGCTTTAATATTTAAAGCGCATGCCTATCACCTAAATGTTTAGAAGCAGTTTGCATTTTGTCACAATTATTTCAAGGCCACCTCCGTGACCAGGATCTCTAGGATTTATGAATGAATCTTTATCTATTTGGTGATCTCTCAGCTAAGGGAACAGTGTTAGATTTACTAAGGTTTCAATAAGAAGACACAAATCAGATTTTGTACTTAATGTAATACAGTATAGTTTACCAAAGCAGGCCTATTTTCAGGAAAGTGAATGTTTAAGCAGCAATAAAAACTGTAAAATTATTTCTGAGCTGGTGATATTTTTTTGTTTTAATTATGAATTATGTTCCTATTACAGGTATCTCTGGTGGAGGATCTGGGTTTTTTTTGGTTATCAAGTAATTTTAAAGTTTACATCAAGACTAAATGTATAAGATGCACCATAACAAGCATTTTGAGTAAAAGCCTCAGGATGGTAAGAGGTGAGATAAACAACAAACTGTTATTTAAGGTCACAAGACTATGGCTAGGAGGGTGCTCTGATCAGTCATTTTTGTTGCTATATTTTGGCATAAAACACAATTATTCACAAAGACTATGCTTTTGTTTGCTCACCAGGCCTCCAACCAGCAGTGAAAGGAACGCAATCTGCTATAAAACACATCTTCTCCACATAATATTGGTAAGGGCAAGACACAATTAAATTCTGAAATTTTCTTTTAGATGTGGTGCATAAAGATATGAAGTTCCCCTTTAATGCCTCAAATTGCTCTAAACAGATATTGTTAATGTCAACACGAATCAATAATGTGAATACTTTGTTGGCTGGAAGGTTCAATTTAGCCTCTGTCAAATATCTCTGTCCCTGGGAGGCATTTAACATTAACTGCTGGATTAACATAGTTTGGAATTCTACTGTTACCCACTAAGGAGTTGCCCATTTGTCAGCACTTTATTGTTCTTAGCTTACACAGGCATGCTACAGAGAGCTGAGAATCTGTTCTTAGTTCAAATTGGTCACCTGGGTGCCTCTGGAATAACCTTTGATTCTTCAAGCCTTTTCTCCCTGTTACTCACTCACCCTGTGGCTGAACTGGTTCCATTGATCTTGGGCGTGCACTGACTACAGAGTCAGGAAAGACTGAAGCTGAATCAGAAGCAACTGAATTGTTTAAATAAACCGAGTCAATGCAATTTTCAGTTTGCCTAATCACTATCTGGTTCCTAACGGGGTCCTCCAAAGAGTGTATTTTCATGACCAACTCCAAGTAAGCATTATTGGCAGAGGAAGCTGTCTGTATTGTTGGCCAGAAAACCTGAATTGTACATGTAGCATGACACACAACATATAAACGTGCTCTCAATGGACAAAAAATAGATGGATCTTGTGTTGAGTGGCAAGTTCATCTTTATCCCTGCCTGTAGTAGGTTTAGTGCCTTTAGAGTTCAGCTGAAGATACACTCACCTTTAAACTTTCACCACCTGTTGGGTGATCAGCTTCGAATGGAGAGTTACTTATCCTTGTTGGATGTTGGGTTTTATGCCAGTTGAATTGTACTGACATTTTTTTTCTTTTTTTATAAATACTCCAGATTTTTTTTCCCGGTGTTCTAAAACACTCCGAACATGCCATACAATTTGGCCCTTCTCAAAGTCAGACAAGCTTACCCATCTTTCCTGCTCCCAACATCACATTCATGAACTGACTATTCTTGTGCTACCTAATATATCCCAACCTTTGACAGCTGCAATTGTAATCAAATAAAGAATATTATTCACTTGTCAGAGGTTTTAATTTTGTGGCTGAAGTGTGGCAGGAATATATACTTTCATATATTAATCTTCTATTATCCTTATGTTATGAATAAATTGTATTTTTTAGTTTATTGCAGCAACTGTGTCTGGGCTTTTTGTGTAGTCTATCACCACATCTGAACTACAACAGAGAAAGTGAAAGAATTTAATGTAGACATTTGCTTATTTGTGAGCCTAGTTTATAAATTATGTAGATCTCTTCACATTTCAGGTGTCCTTGCTGGTAGGTGAAGTAGATCTCTCACATTTTTCTATAAGTTATGTCTTAAGTTGTGGGATACACTGTGCAGTTCTGACATGATTTTAAGCCTGAATTGTAGCTGCTGACAGATTTTTAGAGTCGGTGTGAATTTCAGCTTCATTTGCCATCGATTCACATGCAAGATGAGAGCGGTTGCAATTTCATCTGACAGTTGGGCTGTTGTACAATCGGAAGAATATCTGTCATGTCAAATTTTAGTCAGCTGTCTTGTAGTGTCAGCTGCTTCAGAAGACAATTTTCTGTTGCTATAAAATTGTGCATCAAATGCAGCATATTGTACATTGGGTTTGCCATTGTCATGCTCATCTTCACAGTTTAAATTAAAAAAACTTAAATATCAAATAGCAATGCTCATACAACTAAATGGCCAATGACAAAAGTATCTTAGAAAATCTTTATTGGAATAACCCAATAGAAACACACACAATGTTAAGATTACTATGCAACCTCTAATTCTCGAAGTAGAATAGATAACTCATAGTATTACCACCTCAACTATCCATGTTTGTTCCCACCTTTTTGTTTTCTTTGTACTTTCAGAGCACAGTATGGCAAGAGTCAAGAACGCAGCTCTTATCCTTGATATTTTAAGAAGCCGATGGACATCATGGTTTTTTTGAATGGGTAAAACTGTCTACCAGGGAAATGTACACTTAGAAAACTAAGTTTGGTTAAAAAAAAAAAATGTAATAAGCATTTATGGGAATAATGTTTTTTTTTTTTTCATTTTAACAGTAAATACAAAGGAGGGAGCAAACCGAACAGAGAATGGACAAAATCTAATGAAATCAGTGTGAGAGTTAAGCATTTAAATCTATAGCAAAAACAGAAATATTTCTAAATGTCTTACAAGTATACAAGTCATGCTGCTATGCTTTTCTGAATGTAAAAAAGCGCCTGTTCTTGACATTATCAATAGCTTACTACTACATGGTGCAGTGCCTGATGAACTAGAAGTGTCAGTCATCAAACCATTACTTAAAATGTCAGATCTAGACCACACATAATTAATAACTATTGACCCATTTCAAATATACCCTGTCTCTCTAAAATACTTGAAAAAGTAGTCACCAATCAGCTTCAGTCACACCTTACACATTACAATTTATTTCATAAATAATGTGTTCAGAAATTAAGTTGTTTTCAAAATATGTGGGATACTGAGAAATTTTTCATGCATTTATTTCTAGTGGGATTGACCACTGCAATGCAGCGTTCACTGGATTTTCAAATTGTTATTTATACAGCTTCCAGTTAATCCAAAATGCTGCTGCAAGAATTATTACACGCACAAGAAAATACAAACACATACAGTAACTGCTGTTCTTAAATCCTTACACTGGCTCCTGGTTAAGTTTAGGGCAGATTTAAAAATCCTCCTTTTAACACGTAAAGCCTTAAATGGCCAAGGTCCAGCTTACTTATTTGAGCTTATCATGACTTAACAACCAGAACGTACATTAAGATCTCAAGATTACAGTCTACTTATGATTCTAAGGATTAATAAAATAACAGTGGGAGTTTGAGTTTTTTAGTTACAGGGCCCCTAAACTGTGGAATGGTCTGCCTACCACTATAAGAGATGCCCCTTCGGTCTCAGCTTTCAAATCCCGGCTGAAGACTCACTACTTCAGTTTAGCATACCCAGACTAGAGCTGCTGATTAACTGTACAGACTGCATGTCTGTTGTTGGTCATTAGCACTAAAGCATAAGTAATATGATAGTTATAGTTTGTTACTAACCCTCATCTATTCTGTTTCTCTTCTTGGTACTGAAATGTGGCACTTGATGCCACTGCCCTTCTGCCAAGTTGCTTTGTCTGCCTAAGGTAAAGTCATCTCTGATGGAGGATCACAGGAATCGTCGGATAGAGGGGTCCTTTCATTAGATTGGCTGGCCCACTGCTGACGTAGCTGTGGAATGGCCAATAGGACGAGGCACCTTGATGGCTGAAGTCTCCATGACTCTAAACAAATCCAAATCATGTGATATCATCTACTGTTGAATTCTTCTCTGTACTTGTAATATTTCTATTGCACTTTTATATTGTATTGAGGATTACTTGTGTTCTGTTCTGTGTATTTTATTATATTTACCCGCTTTTTTGACATATGGAAATGGAAATGTGTCTGTCTTTGAACTGCATTTCCCAAGGGTTCTTCTATCTTTGCCCCACAAGGGTATTTTTTTTGGGGGGGGGGGGGGGTTCTCATCATCTTAGAGATTTAAGGTTGGCGGGCTGTCAAAAGGCAGGGCCTTTTAAAACCCATTAAATAAATTAAATAAATTTGTGAAGCAAGTGTCCAAAATATTTGTGTGTTTTAATGAAGCACCTTGCAGTTTAAATCTTTTGATTTTGTGCCCTGTACTCTTAAGAGGAATGATAGGCGAGGAAGGGAAAACCCCATGAGCAAGACTTGCACCAGCTGCAGGCTGACTTTCTGCTGTTGTGATATGAACAATAGGGACAGTGGTTAGGGGCTTTACTACATAATGCTTTGACTGAAAAGAATGGACAAAGAAAAATATAGTCATGGGGTTTGAACCTCAAATAGGAGCTTATGGTGAAGGAGCAGCTTTTATCTGAGTGAGGTGGAATGAGTGCACATAAACAATATAGTGAAAATACAGACAAGTATGTGCATTTAACTGGGTATTAATCCGTCTCACAAACCCCATTACATAAAGCAGTTGAAGGATTTAAAAGCTGCTGGTGCTTTTCTACTTTCTACAGTCGATATACAGTTCTGGCAAGAGGATTTCATTCACCAGCAGTTATGTTTGTTTCACTTTGGGTCTTCAGTACTTGCTTTGAAGGGTGTAGTAGACAATGTCCAGTATAAAAGAATTATTACAGGAATGCAGTGACTCATGGTATTGTGGTCTTCTACCTTGTTGAAAAAGTGAAACATTTCACTAAAAACAAAGAGTGAGTGTTAAGTTCTCAGGAGACCATACCTTTGGGTTACTGAGTGCGTGTTTTGAAAGCCTAGATGATTCACAGCTTGGTTTAAGTAGAAGGTTTGGGACAGCTAGGGCTCTTTGGTCGAGGAGTGATTTGTCAGATTTCTTTCCCTTACTCTGTGTCTGTGGACTAAAGTGTTCATCGTGTTCTTTGCATGGACAAGAAAGAAGGTGCAATAAACAGAGGTGAATTTTTTTTCTTTTAAATTTGTCTTTTGAAATGGACACATACTACTTATTTTTATCCATCCATCCATCATCCAACCCGTTATATCCT
Organism: Polypterus bichir lapradei; assembly: GCA_026402145.1. Lineage (NCBI taxonomy): Eukaryota > Metazoa > Chordata > Cladistia > Polypteriformes > Polypteridae > Polypterus > Polypterus bichir. Next base: position 113,379,385 of record JANRMT010062791.1, read on the forward strand.
AACTACAGGGTCAAGGGGGTCTGCTGGAGCCAATACCAGCCAACACAGTGTGCACGGCAGGAAACAAACCCTGGGCAGGGCACCAGCCCAGCGCTGATTTATTTTTAAATTAATATTTATTGATTACTTAAAAATGAGATAATGAGATGCACTTTAAATTTTTTTTTATTCCCATGTAAATGGATGTTTGATATTGTCAAAAATTCTCTATCAAGTTATGTTCAAATTCTGATTCTATAATGTTGAACACATCTAGAAAAGTTTATTTTAGCATGGTGTCTTTATTTATGTCTGAGGAAAATCTAAATTGTTTTTCATGTTGTGGCCACAAGGAGATGCCAAAGAGCCCCAAACACAAGACACAGTATAACACCAGACATTATATGCATAAAAATAACAGGTATTTATTTATACCAAGCACCTTTCCAATAATCACCTCTCCAAAATACGTCACAATTATACAAAGCAAGTAAATTCTTCCTCCTGTCCACCTCCCACTGAGTGTTGCCCGCTGCCTTCTGACTCCATTCTAGTGAGGAAGTGGGTTTCCTTTTTAACCAGACCCAGGAATTGTTTCTGGTCTCATTTCTGGGTCGTCCAGTGAATTTCCTGGGTTTTTTGAAAACCAGAGCAGGTCTACCCTGGCAACTCTCTGTGATGTTCCCCAAAGTCCCTGAAAGGGCCGCATTTCCAGACTCCAACTCCCATGCCACCGTGCAGGTGTCTTGATACTACCACCTGTTGTGTAGGGGAAAGATCTGCTCCTGGTGTTCGCCTGCTCCTTCCATTATGGCCACCAAGCTGGGCATTAATCCTTCCTTTATCTTGGCCAGGATGCCTGTTCTTCTTCTCTGGCACTTGCAACCTCTAAAAAGTTCAAATATAATTGAAAAATTATTCATTTTATTGCATTGTGTAGAGCTGCTGGATGACTACATCCAAACAAATTTACAACAATTTAGAACTAGTAGTTTCTGTGATATACTCCATGAATGCTGAGACTGATGTACCATGATAATTTCGGAAAAGAATTGACCTATTTATTTTCGTTTACATTGTGTTTGTCTTGTTACAGGTTCAAGGCGTATTGCTTTTGGTCGAGTTTGGTCTAGTACTTATCCCCATAGCCTTCCAAACCAGTCTGACCTATGTCCAACAATAACTGTCATAGCAATTGTTAAATTTAACAAGGATTTTTGTAGCCCATTGCCTTTAGCCATGGAGCCAGACCTATTGATTTGCTAATTTTTTAATAAGTAGTTTAAGAGATAAATAATAACTTTTTAAATTCATGTTCACACACACAGATAAACATGTAACCACACACATGCTCAGTGAAATATATAGGTGAAGATAGCTGACAAGTTGTTTGTCCTAATACTCCACATTCTGGATGATAAAAAGAAAGAAATGAAGACACACAGATACGTAGATCAATAAAGGTCCACATGGCATTAAGCATCCCTGTACCAGTCTGTCTATCTATGTAGCTATTCATTATACTATATGTTTATTTCTAAACATTATTAATAATATTATAATATTGTATAAGTTCCATCCATCTCTTTTCCAAACCAGTTTTATCCTGAACAGAGCCGCTGGGAAGCTGGAGCTTATTAAAGCAAGCATAAGGCACAAGGCAAGAACAATCCCTGGACAGGACACCAGTCTATTGAAGGGTGAATAAACACATACATACACTAGGGCCAATTTGGCATCACCAATCCAACTAACCTGCATGTCTTTGCACAGAGGTAGAGAAGCAGAACACCCAGAGGAAACCCACTAGGATACAGGAGGAACATGCAAGCTCCATGAAGCAAGGACCCAGAATGTGAACCATGCACTCCTTGTTCTGAGCCAGCAGTGTTTCCACTGTGCCACCATTCTGCCATTATGTAAGTTAATGTAATTAATTGTATAACACATGTGGGATATGGCCGGCCATTCATCCCGGCCTATACCCTCAGGCTGCCAGATGGAACCCTCCCTGCAACATGGAGATGCCCTGAATTCCAGCAGGGCCTCATGGACATTGGAGTTTTAATGCACAGCCCTGCTGGATACCATGGGGGTCACCAGGGGTCACTGCAGGGAGGCCCAGGGACTGCTATTTGCCCTATAACCCAGAAGTACGTCTTAGTCACAGTGATAGAGGAAATGACGTACTTCCAGGATGAAGAAAAGGAAAGGTTTTCACCTGACCTGGAAGTGTTAAGAATCGCATGGACTGAGGGATCAGAAACACTTCCGGGTCAAGCACTTTAAAAGGACTGTGGGAAATCCCAGCAGTGAGCCGAGTTGGGAGGAAGGGTGACTGAGCTGCTGGGAGTGGAGGATTGTGAATTGTTTATTGAATATTGTATTGATTATTAAGTATTGTGGAGTGGAGGGTGCTTTGTGCACATTTATTACAATAAATTTAATTATTGGACTTTTTATCTGGTGTCTGGCGTCTGGTCTGAGGGTTCAAGGGGATGACAGTGCCCCTATCTGTCACAAACAATACAATCAGCTTTATTGTACTGCCAGATCTTCCATTGAGTGTTTCCCTGTACCAATAAAGTGAAATTTACATGGAAGAACTGCATAGACCATTCTATAATGAGTTATTCTTTATTGCACCTCTGTGGGCTACTTTAATCACCGTCATCATCTGCTTCTTGGTCCCCTAACTAGATGCCCTTGTCCTGATATGTTGACAGTGAGGACACAGCTGAATGACCTTTTAGCACTGACCCTCATTTCCAGTTTTACAAAATTCATCCTTTTGTTTTTTTCTTTTCTCCTAATGAGATCATAACAAAAATCCATCAAGTAATTTAGTAGTTATTTCTAAATGTGATTGCCCAATTCAACAATCGGTCTGCCAGCAAAAACAACAAATGATGTCTGTTTTATACATGGATTTGTTATAGAATCTTTCTTTTGACTGTGTGGTTTTAAGGGATAGGAGTTCTTGGTTTTGTTTTTTCCCTCATGTTCAACTTAAGGCTTTTTCATCTTTTGTTAATAGTCTTTGTTTTATGTTTCTTGAACCTTTCTTTCCCCTAGTAAGTGTAATCCAATATCTCTTTCTACCAGTAGCACTCAATATCAAAGGGAGGCTGGAGAAATAATACAGAAAAGGAGGAGAATTGCAGGTGCAAGTACCAAGAAGCTGGTAACTGCCTAAAACACAGCTACAGATACAATATTGCTACAGCATTGTTTTTCAAGGTCTTACATGTATTCTTGCTGCTGGGGAAATACAGGACTGACAACAACAACAACATTTATTTATATAGCACGTTTTCATACAAAAAAATGTAGCTCAAAGTGCTTTACAAAATGAAGAATAGAAAAATAGAACACACAATAAAAAATAAACATAAGTCAACATTAATTAACATAGAATAAGTAAGGTCCAATGGCCAGGGTGGGCACATGACACATGACACATGACACATGGTGATGTAGAGAATATTTCACAGGTAAAAAACTACCAATATAATTTGCAATCAGAGTAAATGTATACAATGTATAGTATGCAATACAATAGAATATATTGTGTAACTGCATATCCCTTTCTGTGAAATGAGAGTTTAGCATTTGCCTGTACACAAGCATTTGCATTTTTTCCTCCACACACAAAAAAAAGGAGCTAGTGCGGAGAGCAGGCTTTTGTCAGACTAGGAAATCAATGGATGAATGAAAAAAGCCTATATATATTTTTAATGAATAGATTTAACATTATAATATACCTTAATAGTTTTACAAATCTTCAAAAAATTGCACATAAAATGAAGAATTTAATGTTTATTTATAACTAGTAACTAAATAATCAAAACTTCTTCCTGGAAACAAAACACTTATGTTACACTCGGGAATGCAACAACTATGTAGGTGGAGTAGAAACAGATTTAGAAGAATCTCTCAGGTAACTGCACTTATATAAACTTTTGTAACGATTTTCAGTCAGATTATAAAAACTGAGAAGCATAACACCATATGCATTAAAAGGAACTTTATAAAACTGAAATCATGAATTCAGAAATAGATTACTGCTATCCTGAAAATAATGCAACTTGCCCTAAAAATCTGAGGCAAACCAAAATATCAATACTACTTTACCTTTCCACAGGAATTTTGATTGTAGTCGCTGTGTTTGGAAACTTATTTGTGATCATCACTGTCGCTCATTTTGGGCAACTTCACACTCCTACTAATTTCTTTGTCCTTTCGCTTGCTGTGGCAGATTTTCTAATTGGTTTTCTTATTATACCTGCTCAGTTTATTACTCTAATAGAGGACTGCTGGTACTTTGGTGATACTTTTTGTCCTTACTATAACACATATTATTATTTTTTACTTTTTGTTTCTGTTATAAATTTGGTAAGTATATCAGTAGATCGTTACATTGCTGTGTGTAATCCATTTTTTTACAGCAGAAATGTAACAAATTTGGTGGCAGTTATGTGTATCATTTTCATGTGGTTGTTAGCATTTTTATACACATATGCATTTGTTTTTTATACTGGAGGATTTGTTGTAACCGACTGGTGTGTGGGTATGTGCAGATTTTGGCATTATTATGATTGGTGGATGGTACATTATGTACTGACATTTGTATTGCCTGTGGTGATTATAATATGTTTGTATTCAGTAATATTTGTTACAGCAAGGAGACACGTGAAAGCTATCAACCTTATGATGGAAGAAACAAAATTAGCAGACAGCAAAAAAACACTGCTGCCGAAATCATCTGAAAGAAAAGCTGCTAAAACCCTAGGAATAGTAGTAATAGCTTTTATTATTCTCTGTTCACCTGGTTTTTTGCTCATTCTAGTTCAAATGTTTTTTAGCATTGATTTAGAAGCCATAACACCTGTGCAATTAGCACTGATTTATTTATCATCAGTAAATTGCTGTATTGATCCAATTATTTATGCTTTTTTCTATCCCTGGTTCAGGAAATCCTTAAAAATGATGGTGACATTAGAAATATTTAAGTCTTCATCTTCAATGACCAGCTTATTTTCAAATTAAGTATTAGACATTTATGATTTGTATAGATTTCATTGTTTTTTTAAGTTTAAAATGATGACATTCATAAGTAATGCATCTTATGTCTGATATATTTTATTTCATTTTTTTTTTTATTTGTTATTCACAAAACAGGAACTTTTCTGTGAATAATGATTTCCTGTATTTTGTTATCTTAATCTTATGTACAGTGACGATAGAAAGTATTCACTCTCTTGGATTTTTTCATTTTTTATTGTTTTACAACATTGAATCACTGTACAGTAGATTCAATTTGACATTTTTACAGTGACCATCAGAAAAAGGTTTCTAAATGTCATAATTAAAACAATGCTTTACAAATTGATCTAAACTTTTTTAAAAGTAACACTGAACATTAATATTGTTATTTCAAAGCCATTCCTGTATAGATGTGGCTGTATTTTGGGTGTCTTGTCTTACTAGAAAATAAACTTTCTTCCAATCTGCAGTTCCTTGCAGATTGCAGCACATTTTCCTCCAAAATTTCCCTGTATTTCCATGCATTAATTTTTTTTTATCCTCTACCCTCACAAGCCTCCCAGGGACTGCAACAGAGAAGCATCTTGGCATGATGCTGCCACTATACTTTTTGGTGGGATAGTCTGAATGCAACATAGCAACACTTATTATAGAAATATTTTCTGAAGTCTTTTTTAAAAACAAAATGCACAATGGTAATATGCATTAATGGTAAAACGTGTATTGTGTACTTAGCATCACCATAAAATGTATGCCATGTGTCGCCGTTCATCTCACTATTGTTTATCTGATTTTTCACTGGAATGGCTCATAGATTTTTATACTATAAATTATGCATTTGGACATCTTTTGCTAAAAGGCAAATTACATGCAAACCACCTATTTTCCTTTCAGAAGATGAAGTAGAGGGCTGTACGGAAGCTTATCATGGTGCACAGAGAAGAAAAATAGGGACACAGTAAAAGAAAAAATGTCTATTTCGTGATTAAAGTCGAAATTTAACATCTTAATGCTAAGAATGTCGTAAATTCCGTCTTAAGGTATATTTTTCATTTAAGAATGTTTCTCAAGCCTTACCATAACTAAAAGAGCAAGCACGGTAAATGCTTTGCATTCTAAGTGCTCCCCAATGATAGTCTTTAATTACAAAGTGCTTCTTAAATGGGTGTCTTCTTATGCTGACAGTTGCTGTAAGCAAAGATCGATACCAGAATACAGTAAAAGTAATTATATGACAGTTCTGTGAATATACAAAATACTAAAATGTATACCAATTTCATGATGAAATGCATTAAAGCCTGCATATTACATTTTACAGATAAATAATAAAGCCTGAGGAAACCCCCCAGTCGATGACTAAGTCAGAGAGAACTTAGAATATGAAGCATTTAACTTACTGCTTTAGTTATGACAGGGTTTGAGAAACGATATTAAAGACAAAACAGTAAAAAAATAATTTCAAACATTTTTAACACATTAATCACACACATTAACGGTGATTAATCAGTAGCTCTACTTTCATTATTAGCTGACACTTTGTGAATGATAATATGAAGTAACCATAACAACACAATTTATTAACATAATAAACTTAAATAAGTGCAAAATTGAAAACGTATTGTTTCCAAAACAAACACAGTAAAACAACAGACATACGCCATCAAAGAAAATTACTTTTCTAAAAAGAAATAAATAAATCATAAAAAACCCCTGTGAGACTAATTTGCCAGATTATCTGTAAAAAGACCTTAGTGATGGCAAAGTCAGTTGTATATTCAGTGCTGAGCGCTTTTATAACAGGTGTATGAGGCACCAACAGGCTGGATGAAAGACTTTAAATCAGCTGGTTTACTTTTTTAAATGTGTAAGTGCTGGGTTTGTAGGCTAGTGGTCGAAGATACAAACATAGGATTCAAGTAATGTTATTTTGGGTCGGTTTATTGCAGCTGTACGCTCACTACCCTAATGTATATCAACAACAGCCCCTTCCTTCCTTTTTCTTTCATACTCAATTGCAACACAAAAGTAAAATGAGCTGCCACCTTCAACACTGACTTTTCAAAGCTTTTAAAGAACATAAGAATATTAACTTATGAATTTGTAATAATTAACAGTCTAACCTATTTAACCCTCCTGTTACGTTTGTTTCTCAGGAACAGCAATGATATTCCTGGGTCATTTGGACCCAGGCCATGTTTAATTATCCAAAAGTGTCTGAAACCAAAAAATCCCAAGAAACATTGTTTATATCTCATTATAAACTCCATTACTAACCATTTCAATCAATATTTAGTGCAATGGTGTTCTTAACCTCTCATAGATCAGGGTTCAATAAGGATAATTCATTTGTTTTTCATGAAACACAAATTTTAAAACTCTTTTTTTTAAATGTACATTGGAAAGACCTACATATAAAATACAATAGTTTTACATGACATTGTTTTTTTTTTTATTTTATTTTACATTTTGAAATTTTTTCTTTCTTTGGAGTGATGTTGATATATTAACACGAGACACCTCTTCTGTTCAGGGTCAAATTGACCCGCTGACTTAAAATCAAGACAAATGAGTCATGAGGATTTGTATTTAAAGTAAACTTTATTTAAGCACTGTTTTTGAACCAAAAATGAACAAAATGACAAAACAACAAAATAAGAGATTAGCAATATGAACACGGTGCGCGTGTATGTGTGTCTGTGAGTCTCCACAGCACATAAGTGACATCATCACGTTGTGATAGTAAACACTATGCAGTGTTTAGAACCAGAAATACACAAAAATGAATAGGTGGAAATGAACAAGGTGCATGTGTGTGCATCTACACAGCACATGAGGGTCATGTCATCACAGTGTGCTTCGTGCAAATGAATTTTTGCATATTTCACACAGATTATGCTCGTCTTGACATCATCAGATGGCTTGCAGACCTGGCACCTCTTCCTCTTCCTTTTTCCCCCAGCAGCAGCCTAGAAAGAAGACAACGATGTTACTATGTTTTTTTGCTGATCCCAAGACACACAAAACATGCTCACACATACACACTGACTCACGCACTTACTTACCTCACATACTGGTGTACTAGGTGAAGTCCTGTCCTGGATCTCCCTCACTGTAGCTGCAGCAGCTGGGGTCCTTGCTGCCTCCATTGTATATGCAGTATCATAAGCGCCTTCCCCAGCTCCTCAAGGGAGATGCGCCTTTTGTACAGCTTTGACACGTTCCACTCAGGAAAGATCTCCATCAAAATGAGAAATGCATTGTAGGCTGATTCACCAGTCATTTTTTTAAGAAACAAAATAATTCAATTTATTGATAAAATATAGAAATATGGTAACTGCATATATAATGACATAGAAGACAGGACACAAGGCAGATGAGACACACATATAACACATAAGAAGATGGCTTTTTACTGGCAATTTAGAGTTCTAATTTATCTTCCATCCATCCATCCATTATCCAACCCGCTATATCCTAACTACAGGGTCACAAGGGTCTGCTGGAGCCAATCCCAGCCAACACAGGGCGTATGGAAAATAAAATTAGTATATTCATGTATTAGCATAAATAAATATAGGAAAATATATATACATTAACTTTAGTGCAAATATTAATGCAAGTTAGGCCTGCTAAACAAATGGTTAAATAAAGGCCCATGCCATATTTCTTTTTTAATTAAAGCTTAGCTCAAGCTAGAGGACCCAGGAAGGGAGGATGATGAGATAAAGACAGCTTAGGGGTGGAAGAAGGGAAAACACTTGTTGGCTCTCAGCCGACCTAAAAATAAGCGAAGCAGAAAAATAAAGATAATTGACAGAAAATAAGAAATATTGATGATTCTAATAAAAGTTAATTAGACCAGCTGCAGAAAAAAGGAGTCAGGGGAAAGCAGCGAATAGACTGCCTCTAGCGAGGTCAGAATGATAAGAAATGATTATATAAACTGTGATTTTTGAACTGTTCGGGGCTCGACCTGATTTGGCCAAATTGGGTTGAGTCCGTGTTATTGTTTTATTGCAATAAAACAATATACTCTGTTTGCCCATCCTCTTGACTCCTGGAGCCTTCATTCCAGGTGAAAACTTTTTGGTGCATCTTTTGCTCCGACAATTTTCTCTTCGTCAAATGCAAGGCAGGGAACAAACCCCAGGCAGGGCACCAGTCCACTGCAGGGCACACACACACACACACACACACGCCCACACATCAAGCACACACTAAGGACAATTTAGGATCAGGAATGAACCTAACCTGCATGTCTTTGGTCTGTGGGAGGAAACCCATGCAGACACGTGGAGAACATGCAAACTCCACGCAAGGAGGACCCAGGAAGCGAACTCTAATTTATCTTGGCACAGATAAGCAGATTTATGATACCAAGCCTTTATGTATGAGGGGGAGTCAAAAAACTGCTGTGAGCAGATGAACATAACAGTTATATCACTTCTCCACATAGTCTTCCTGACCTCCAATTCCAAGTTTGTACTGCCTCCTTAACCTCATCATCAGAGGTGAATCAGTGACCATGCAGAGCCTCTTTAAATGGACCAAAGATGTGATAATCACAAGTTGTTAGATCAGGGCTGTAAGAGAGATGTGGAAGATATTCACCACATACATTGCATTGTTTCCACCATTACTGCCACTGCATGGGGATGTGCATTGTTATGAAGCAAAGGGACTGTTTTTGACAGCATTCATCTTCTTTTGCTGCAAATTGCAAGTTTCAGTTTTACTACGATGTGTTGTTCAACAATTGTGCAATCCTACAGCAGTGCGTCCATGTTCATTTGCTAAGATTTACATCTTTGTTATTAGATGAAGTACAGAGCTAACCAAAGTGCTGGTTCAAGCTGCTGTTCAGTTATTCACTCAGGTATTCAAATGGTAAGGAGGTTGCTGTCTTAACTGGTCTTGTGTGCCACTAAAGGCCTAGCAGAATGGGTAATGCCCACATTGTTCTACATTACATTACAATACAATAAAATTTATTTTTGTATAGCCCAAAATCACAAAAGAAGTGCCCCCAATGGACTTTAACAGGGCCTGCTTTTTGACAGTCCCCCAGGCAGTTCAAAGAGAGACCCCTTTCCAGGTAGGTTGGGCGTGCAGTGGGTGTCAAGAAAGGGGGTAAATACAATGCAATACACAGAACAGAACACAAGTAATCCTCAATACAACATAATAGTGCAATAGAAATATCACAAATACAGAGCAGAATTCAGATGATTTTACATAATACAATTTGGATTTTTTCAGAGTCCTTGAGACCTCAGCCATCAAGCTCCCTACTCCTATTGGCCATTCCACAGCTGAGTCGGTGCTGGGCCAACCAATCCTATAAAAGGACCCCTCTACCCAGTGATTCCTGTGATCCACCATCAGAGAATACTTTACCATAGGCAGGCAAAATAACTTGGCATTAGGGCAGTGGCACCAAGTGCCACATTTGAGTACCGAGAAGAGAACAGGTAAGGGTTAGTAACAAATTATACCTATCATATTACTTATGTTTTAGTGCTAACGACTAACAACAGAGATGCAGTCTGTACAGTTAATCAGCAGTTTTAGTCAGGATATGCTAAACTGAAGTAGTGAGTCTTCAGTTGGGATTTGAAAGCTGAGACCGAATGGTAGCAGGCAGAGCATTCCACAGTTTAGGGTCCCTGTAACTAAAAGCTGACCTCCCACTGTTATTTTATTAATCTTTGGAATCATAAGCAGACTGGCATCTTGAGATCTTAATGTACATTCTGGTTTTTAAGTCTTTATAAGTTCAGATAAATAAGTTAGACCGTGGCCATTTGAGGCTTCATATGTTAAAAGGAGGATTTTTAAATCTGCCCTAAACTTAACCGGGAGCCAGTGTAAGGATTTAAGAACTGGAGCCATGTGTTCATATTTTTTTGTTCTTGTAATAATTCTTGCAGCAGCATTTTGGATTACCTGGAGGCTGTTATAGAACAGTTTGAACAGGCAGTGAACACTGCATTGCAGTAGTAAATCCTACTAGAAATAAATGCATAAATTAATAATCCTGTTTATTTAGAAAATGCCTTAATATCCCAACATTTTGAAGATGGAAAAAACATGATTTAGACAACTTTGTAATGTGTGCTTTAAATGACATGCTAGAATCAAAGATAACTCCTATATTGCGGGCTGACTCAGTAAAATTAATGGTGATTCCAACAGAGTTAAATGATGACAAAATATTGTTGCTATCAGCATCATTCTCTCCAATAATTAACACCTCTCTTTTATCCGTGTTTAAAGACAAGTAGTTCTCATCCATCCACTCCTTTAATTCACTAACACAACTAATTAAAGACAATATCGGATAAATCATTTGGTCTAAAAGAAATGTATAACTGGGTGTCATCTACGTACGAGTGATAATTAACATTATGTTTTCTAATGACAGATCCCAGTGGAAGCATGTAAAGTGAAAACAGTAAAGGTCCTAGTACTGAGCCCTGAGGGACACCATATCTTAGTTCTTTGTGTAATGAAGTACAGTCAGCACATTACTGTATGCATTGGAATCGATTTGATAAATAAGAACTAAACCAAGCAAGGACAACGCCTGTAAGCCCAACATTATTTTCTAGCCTGTGCAGTAAAATAGAATGGTCAATGGTGTCAAACACTGCACTTAAGTCTAACAACACAATTACAGTGGAGTTTCCTTCATCAGAGGATATCAGAGTGTTGTTTACAAAACACATTAATGCCATTTCTGTACTATGACCAGTGTGGAAACTAGACTGGGATTTCTCAAATAAAGTGTAATGCGTAAGGTGTGACTGAAGCTGATTGGCAACTACTTTTTCAAGTATTTTAGAGAGAAAGGGTACATTTAAAATGGGTCTGCAATTATTAAGTATATGTGGGTCTAGGTGTGACTTTTTAAGTAATGGTTTAATGACTGATACTTTTAGTGCATCAAGTACTGTGCCATGTGTCGTGGCGAAAAATTGTCACCAAAAGGCTTTTTACCTGAAATGAAGGCTATTAGGACTCAGGATAGGCAAACAGAGTTTATAGCTTTATTGCAATAAAACAATAACACGGACTAACCTTAATTCGGCCAAATCAGATTGAGCCCCGAACAGTTCAGAAACCAAAACTTATATAGTAATTTCTTATCACTCCGACCTTGCTCAAATTAGCTCATTTGCTGTTTTTCTCTGACTCCCCTCTGCACCTGTCTGGCCGATGTCCATCTTTAGTTTCTGTTTTGCTTGTTTTTTTATTGGCCAAGGCCAGTACAGACGTTCCCTCTCTTCCATTTATGGGCTTTCTCTTGTCACTTCCCCTTCCTTGGCCTTCAAGCTACTTTATTTGGTGCCCAAAGCTAAGCTTTTAATTAAAAAGAAATATGGCACTTGCCTTTTGTTAATCATTTGCTTGGCATGCCTGACTCGTAGTAATTTTTGCACTAAGGTTAATGCTTATATGTTTTTCTATATTCATTTATACTAGTACCTAAATATACTAGTTTTATTTTTTATGCATTACATCATCTTGACCTTGTTAGAAGCAATGCCTTTTGCTGTTTCTGCTGATTCACTGTTCCAGCTGGCTTCTCACATGCCTACCGGGACCATTTTTCTGTATTATGTCATTGTTATGTTCCTTGCTTCCTAGCCTTCGATACAACAGGTTCCCATGTTCCCCCTTCTTCTGTCCTTGATAGTTTCTGTGCGTCATTCTGTTTCTGTTCTGTCCTTCCTTTCCCAAATTGGTAATTCTGCTTCAAGCCTAACTAAAAAATGCAATATGACTAATATCTTTTATTTAACTATTGACTTGACATATCTTATTTGCTTGTGTGATATATGGCCAGCCAATACCCCCAGGCCACCAGATGGAGTCCTCCCTGCAGCATGGAGATGCCCCGAATTCCAGCAGGGCATCATGGACAATGGAGTTTTCCTTCACAGCCCTGCTGGATACCATGGGGGCCACCAGAGGACGCTGCAGGGAGGCTCAAGGATTTCTACTCCCCATTTAGCCCAGAAGTACTTCTGTGTCATGAGGACGGAAGAAATAAAGTACTTCCGGGCTGAAGAAGAAACTACGTTTTTCACCTGACCCGGAAGTGCTGGATAATCATATGGACTGAGGGCTCAGAAGCACTTCCAGGTCAAGGACTATAAAGGACTCTGGGAAATCCCAGATGGGGGAGCTGAGTTGGGAGGAAGGGAACAACGCGTCTGGGTGTGGAGGATTGATTATTGCTATTGTGTATTGGTATTGATTTATGAGTATAGTGGAGTGGAGGGTGCTTTGTGCACTGTATAGTTCAAATTTAATTATTGGACTTTTATCTCGTGTCTGCCATCTGATCCGGAGGGTTCAAGGGCACAACAGCGCCCCCTATCTGTCACACTTGACATTCTAATTTATGCTAAATCTAATGTTTCAGAAGCTGTTAATTACTTTTATGGCTATTTATGCTAATATGCTATTTATGCTAATATATTCATTTTTTCTCTTCCATATATGCAATAATGAACTATTAATAATGTTAAGAACAGGCACTCCAAGAACATCCATTGCACTTTTTACCAGTTTTGTTGGCACCGGATCTTGGGAACAAGTAGTAGGCTTCATTTTAGAAATTAAAGTCAAGACCTCCTGCTCTTGCAGGATTACATTTTCTAAAGTGTTTAATGCAATGTTAGACAGGGTCTGCCAACCTAGTATGTGGTTTGCACTGTAATGCTGAGATCTGGGATCTTATAGTTTTATTTTCTCATTAAAGAGGTTCATAAAGTCTATACTGCTAATATCTTTTGGTATTTTGCACTGTAGATCTGAATTCCCATTTGTTAATTTAGCCACTGTTCTAAACAGTATCTGAGGATTTGTATTATTGCTATCTATTATGTTAGAAAATAATCTGAGCAAGCTATCCATGAAATTTATAAGACATGCAGCTTTGTTATTCTCCATCTACGCTCCAGTTTTCGACACTCTAATTTAAGAGCTTGAGTGCTTTCATTAAACCAGGGTGAGTTTCTATGTGCTTTTTTCACTTTTGTTTTAAGGGGAGCTACTGCGCCCAGAGCATCTCTCAAGGTCACATTATAAAGTAATGTTAACTGATCTAAATGGTTTTCCACAATTATACTTGACTTACTCAAATTATCTATAAATTTTGAAGCAGAATTACAGTCTAGATGTCGCACTGTCTGTGTTTTAATCTGTGAGTGTATTGGTAAGGGCAGAACCAGATCAAACGTAATTAAGTAGTGATCGGAAATAACTTCATTTAATGAAGTAATATTTAAATTTTGAATTTCAACTTTGTAAGTTATAATTAAATCTAATATGTGGTTATGATTGTGAGTTGGACCTTTGACAATCTGACAAAATCCTGCTGAATTTAACAAATAAGAAAAACATTTGCTAAATATGTCAGTTTCCACATCAATGTGTACATTAAAATCCCTCAATACTACATGATCGTAATTTAAAGCCAAATCAGATACAAGTTTGCCAAATTCAGTCATGAAAAATGAATATGACCCTGGTGGTTGCTAGACAAGCACTATAATCTGTTTTAATATTTAAAATGAATGCCTCATAGAATGTAAAGTCACCTACATTTTTAGAAGTGATTTGCATTTTGTTATAATACATTATTCCAAGGCCTCCTCCTCGACCAGAATCTCTAGACTTATGAAGGAACGAGTATCCATTTAGTGACACTTCAGCTAGAGGAACAGTGTCAGATTTTCTAAGTCAGGTTTCAGTGAGAAGACACAGATCAGACTTTGTACTTAATATAATATCATTTTCCAAAACAGCTTTACTTCCAAGAAAGCGAATGTTCAATAAGCAGCATTTAAAACTGCATACTTATTTCTGAACTGCTGATATATTTTTTGTTTTAATTTGAAGTAAATTTCTATTACAGGTACCCCTGGTGGAGGGTCTGGCTTTCTCTCTTGGTCTAATTATACACCTTATTTTTTGGTGGTCAAGTTTAATGTCTGCATCATGACTAAATTTAGTGGATGCCCCATAACAGTGATTATAGGTTACAGTTTCAGGAAAGTAACAGGTGGGATAAACAACAGCCTGTGATTTAAATCACAAGACTGCGCCCTGGATGGTTCTCTAATCAGTCAGCCAGGCATTTTGCTGCCATATTTTAAGATAATGCAAAAGATCCCCTCCAGTTAGGATGAAGGCCATCTCTTTTGAAAAATCCAAGCCTTTCCCAAGAATCATACTGCAGTGGTCAAAACTAGTAAAGCAACAAAGCAAATTATTGTTTCTTAAAGATTATTCTAGTTTTAGTTTTGCAGTTTTACAGAGTTGCACAAAATTAGTTTTCTAAAATGCAAAAATCTATTCTATTATTGTATGAATGATAATTATTTGAATAATTATTTGTGTTTACCTTCAGAGGTAAACAAATTATATTTACGTGGGTGTTAACAATGATTAGTAAGGTCATGCTAAACAGTCTAATTTTTATTTTAGCTTAGTTTAGTTTTTTTTCTCAAATTTAACCTTCAGTCATCACATATTGTGCTTTCTAATACCAGATTTCTTCAGATGAGAAAGAAACATTGCAAAAATAAGTTGTTCTTTAAACTGCAGGATTTTAAAATTTTTATTTGGGCAGAGTTAAATCTTTTAATGCTTATAAACAAGCTGTTCATACTGAGAAGCCTCATCAGTCTTAGAATTTAAATCAAGAATAAAAACTTCTCATTTTACCAGAGGGTACTCTTATCATAGCTACTGGTGGGGTTGTTTCACACTGCTTGCTTACATTACTTTTAATTACTTGTAAAAATTGTTTTTAATTAATTTATACTAACTCTCTTACCATTTTCTTTCTCTTCTTATTATCCATGGTAGCACTTGGTCAGCCTTGGGGTTCATATGATGGATGTATTTTAAGATGTGTTCTATAAAAGTGAAATTGTCAGTGTTTACTTATGCAGTGATGCATTTTGGAAAGTGGCTGACCTAACACAGTTTTAGTTTGGATTAATTGTTGATTCTAGATCTGGAATATTTTTATAGAGACTGTGGAGATTCAGCCCGGACACAAGCAGGCAGGCACTGATAGTTCCAACACACACGTATTTATTTACAGTTTTGTCTTCAATAAAGTCCCGCACAGCACACAGTGCCCCAGCACCAAACACCCTTAAAGTCCGGGCCTTCCAATGGACCTTCCTTTCTTCACCGCCTCTGTTCCTCTTTCCCGAGCTTTTTCCTCTTCCTCCTGACTCTGGCTACTGACTGGAGAAAGGCGGCCTCTTTTATATGCCCCCGGATGTGCTCCAGGTGCCCTCTGACGATCTTCCTGTGGCACTTCCTGATGTGGCGGAAGTGCTGACATCCAGGGCTCCTTACACTGAAAAAAAAAATGTGATGATTCACACTTAATATTTTCAATCTGAACCAATATAATTCTTTTTAGCTTATTGATCCCATAATTTTTAAGTTGAGGCAAATCATTTAGAGTGATTGGGTGCAATTCACTTGTTTTATACTAAATCTATTTTTTAAGTTCTTGTTCTTTTTTGGCAGTTGGAAAGCCAGCACGCTGGAAAGTACGACCGGACAAATATACAAACGGCCCCTCAAACACAGCACCCACACAGTTTCTCAAAGTTGGCAAGGCTCCAGCTTCTTTTATATTGTTTTCTACACAATCAAGCTCCCATTACAATTCCAAACAAGGCAAACAATTTTGTGTTGGACATCAAACAGTTGGTTCAACTGACACTTAGTCCTTTTTAGGGTTTACAACACAGCCTTCCAGCTGTCCCTGTCTGTCTTTATGCTTTGCTTGGCCCAGCAATTCTAAATGCTGACACTCTATGCTAAATCTGGCTCAGCTCTTCATGGCATGTTACACAGAAAAAGAATGAAAAATACATATAAAAAGATCTAAAACAGATACAGTGACACAATTCTTAATATTATAACAAACTTATTATAACACCACCAAGTAGGGATTATTAATCCCTTCAGGTTCCGCTGGTGGCCCACACAGAACCCAACAGGGCTGCTTTACGGAACTACAGGTTTCCAGCATATATTGTGGGAGTTTGTGTGGCGATCCTAACTCAAGGAGGCTGCCACCTACCTTATATTGGTTTATTTAGTAGTGCTCATCTCCCCCAGCCCATCCATTGTACTGATGTCCCTACTGGGTAAGGATCCTTCTTCAAACCTGGCCGGGATGCCAGTCAATGTGTGCCTTCCATTACAGTGTAATGATTAATTGTAATCCCTTAATTGTAATAATAACTGGAAAAACAAATTTTGATATTACAGTGTTTTCAAATTACAGACATATTTATCTCAAACCTTGGAAAAAATGATGTCCAACAACTACAGTGTCACTTGAATTTCAATTACCTTCACAAGTAGTTTTAATCTAGCTTCAGACAAGCCCACGGCTGGGGTGTAAACGGCTGATTGTGCATTGCATTGACCACCACTGGCCCACCAAGAATGTCAATGTATAGTTTTTTGACTGTAATTAATAATTTAATGTATAAAATGAATACAGAATGAATGTTCTGAAAACTCTTACATACCACTCTCAGAATAACTTGTTGCAGCCCTGGCCCATATTAGTAAGACAGCATTAGCTTGCTTTAACATGACTTATAGTTTATTCATATTTTGCTGGACATTTCAGCAGCATTTGATACTTTAAATCACCAGGGGCCTCATGTGTAAACGGTGCATACGCACAAAAATGTTGTGTATGCTGTTTCCATGCACCCTTCAAGATGTATAAAAACTAAACTTGGCGTAAAGCCACGCACATTTTAACGGCAGTGCCACTTTTGCAAACTGGTGGCACTTAGCATCAAAGTAGTGCTACTGTTTCTGTAGTGAATCTAAAAAAGAAAGCAGACATCTATGATGCAGGTTTTATCAAATACACCAAAATTAATTGTACATCATTTACAAATTTAACTCACTTGATTGTAATCACTCTGTAACAATATAATGGTACACGGAATGGCCAAACTATTCCAATTACCATGGCTGATTCAGCATTGTCAGAAAATATCGAAAATGGAAGAATTAAAAGAGAGCTCATATTTGGAGATGATAATGACTGGCTTCTAAGTCAATTTCGATTACCAACAGCTATCCTCTTGGAGCTGTGTGTTGAATTGGGGCCGGCTTTACAAAAGCAGACTTTGAGGAATTGTGCTCTACCTGCTCCTTTGCAAGTTCTGTCCACTCACAGGTTTTTAGCCACAGGAGCCTTTCAATGTGAACTTGCTGATGATTGGGTATTTCACAAACATCACTTATCATCCAGGTAGATAAGATTTCCTTACACTGTGGTTGAATTGTAAAACATAAAAGCGCAATTCGGAGTAATGTCCAGTTTTCCAAATGTAACTGGAGCAGTCAACTGCAAGCACATTTGTACTGCAACAACATTGGACAAATTATATCTGCCAGGGATGAATTACCAAAAGAATGAGCTGGCATCTATAGCAGGAAAGTCTATAAAAACAGCAGCTCTGCACAATTGCAGGTACTTTTTCCTACTAGTACAGTAAAAGGCAAGCAGTCCTTTTAAGGATAGCGAATTGCCTCAAAGTAAAGAGCGCCGTTATGATACTCAGTGCTGTCACTACACTATAAAGGCATCTGTCAGCACAAAGCCAGATGGCCTCCCAGCAGTTTCCGAGGCAGAGGTGTGTGTGTAGCCAGCATCTGAAGACCTGCTTGGCACAGCAGCATCATCACCGCCTGATCATTGCATGGAGTCAGTTTTTATAATATTGTCTGAATTAGAATAAAACGGCGGTGCACTACTGCAACTCGCCTTTTCACGTGAACCATGATCTGTGATATCTGACTACTTCTTTTTTCTTTAGGGCAATGTAATGTATCTTTTTTCTTTAGGGCAATGTAATGTATTTTGTGTTCCTTGGCAGCTTTTAGGATAACAAAAGTTTTTTTTTTTGTGAGTTTTGTATTTTGCGATTGCCATGCAGAATGAATTTTAGCTTCAATTGGTACAAAATAAAACTTGGTGCTGCTGTGTCATTGGTGTGGACTTTGATAGATGCTCTGTGGATCAAGGTTACTTTGTGTTGTGGTTTGAAATTTTGCATACAAGGTGATAAATATTTTGTATGTCTTTATTTGTAACTTAGACAAGGTAGTAATGTAATATTAATGTTAAATTAGTGAGAAGCATTCATATTTACCACCAGGACTAAGTCAGGATGGTGAATTTTACGACAGGGTTGGGGGAAGTGCCTCAAACCAGTTTGGCAAGTTATTCTCTGCTGGAGTCTCTCAGTCAACCCCCACAGGAAAGTCAGACTGCCTAGCTGGCAAGCTTCACCTTAACAAATGGTTTTGGGGACAGGTGTGAAGGTATTCTATGCCCCATTGGTCTGAAGTATGGCTGTTTGGAATTGGCTTGTAGCAGAAGCCTTTAAGTACCAAGACGCCCCTATTGGCTGTAGGGGTTGGGCAGAGAATTTGTAAATTTGCTTGCCTGACTGTGATGTTGGATTGTGTCTTTAACCATGCTTTAAGATTTACTACACAAAGGACTCATTATGAGACTATATACTGTTTGGCATCATTACTAGTATTATTATAATTGCTATTATTATTTTTGTTATTATTGTTAATTTCATATTACTATTTTTCTTCATCATTACTATTATTATTTGTATCATTATTATACTTTTAAGATGTAATAAAAATGTAATTTTTCATGCCAAAAACATGCAACGCATTTACATATTTTTTGGAATAAAATGCAGCGCTATGGAGGTTAAACTACATAGGCTAACAAAAATATCAACACTACTTTACCTTTCCTTAGGAATTCTGATTGTAGTTACAGTATTTGGAAACTTGTTTCTGATCATCAGTGTCACTCATTTCTGGCAACTTCACACTTTTAATTTATTTGTCATTTAACTTGCTGTGGCAGATTGTCTAAGTGGTGTCCGTATTCAGTTTCCTTGATTAATAGAATTTTGTTATTTTGAGGATGTGTTTTGTCTTTAGGGCGGCATGGTGGCGCAGTGGTAGCGCTGCTGCCTCGCAGTTAGGTGGCCCGGGTTCACTTCTCAGGTCCTCCCTGCATGGAGTTTGTATGTTCTCCCCGTGTCTGCGTGGGTTTTCTCCGGGTGCTCCGGTTTCCTCCCACAGTCCAAAGACATGCAGGTTAGGTGCATTGGTGATTCTAAATTGGCCCTAGTGTGTGCTTGGTGTGTTTGTTTGTGTCCTGCATTGGGTTGGCACCCTGCCTGGGATTGGTTCCTGCCTTGTGCCCTATGTTGGCTGGGATTGGCTCCAGCAGACCCCCGTGACCCTGTGTTTGGATTCAGTGGGTTGGAAAATGGATGTATTTTGTCTTTACTATCAAACATATTTCATTTTTTCTATTTTTCTGTTTTGATTGCTTCTTTGTTTTGTGTGATCCATTTTCCTATAGCAGACAAATAAATTCTGTGGCAGGTATATTTATCATTTACATATGGTCCTTAGCATATTTCTGCATATATGCATTCCTCTTTAATACTGGAGGTTTTGTTGTAATAAATAGGTGTGTAGATATGTGCATATTTTGTCAGTAACATTATTTACCAGCTTGTTACTGATATTCCTATCCAAATCATTTATTATTTAATATAAATATATATAATTTCTGCAAGCAAACTATAATTCTTAGCGTGATGAGAGAAGTCACAAAATCAACCGGCATGTTGAAGCAAATTATAGAAAAAAACCCGATCTAAATCCGTTAAGTAGTTCTCTTGTGAAAAGTGGACAGACAGACAGACTTTGGATTTTAGATAGAGAGAGATATTAAAAATAGCAGCGGCCCTAGCACTGGCCCCTGTGGAACACCACTTATAACGTCAGCCAATTCTGATAATGTTTTTCACACCATAACCCTCTGCTTCCTTTGTCTGAGCCAAACATCACCCTGAACTCCCACTTCTTTTAGTTTGATGCCCAGCCTCTCATGTGGCACCTTATCAAATGCTTTCTGAAAGGACAGATAAATAATATAATTTGCTCCACTTTGATCATACACTTTTGTTGCTTCTCATAGAATTCCAGCATGTTAGGAAAATCCCTTCAGCTCCCCCTGGCAGCCCCCATGTAACCCAACAGGTCTGCCTCACAGGACTACGGGTTTCAGCATGCCCTGCTGGCAGCCGTGTAGGGAACCTAACTCAGGTAGGTGGCTACATAGCATATTGGGGGAGAAAATATTTAGCCGTGCTCACCTCCCCCAGTCCTTTCATTGTACTGGCCTCCCAGCCATGTAAAGATCCTTGATTTATCCTGGCCAGGATGCCAGTCGATATATGCCTTCCATTATAGCAGTAAGGATTACCTATACTGCAGAACTGAAATTGAGGTATCAAAGTCTGTTGAATGTGTATTAATTTATTTTTCCAATCTTATCATTCTAACAAAGGTTTCCAGTAAGCAGTAAACCTGTAAGTTAAGTACTTCATCATCATTAAATGTGTATATTTAAAAGCACGTTAAACTGACAAAATAAAACAAAAAATAGGTTTAGTATTTTAGATAAATAAGTTAAATAAATAAAGCTAAAGTCCACGAGAATGTACACTAGTCAAAAGTGTAGAAAAGCATAAGAAATGTGGTTTTTGAAAGTATAATCTGCAAGCGAGGGGAGGAAATTATATCTGCTAGAGAACAGAGGTAGTGTTCAGGCGAGAAACAGAAAGCACAAAATGGTTACTTAGCTTTGGGATTTACATTGACATGGAAGTAAGAAAAGAAAAAAGTTATTGGAGAAACAAATTTTAACATTACAGTTTTTACAAATTACAGTCATATTTAACATGTGACTTTTTTATTTGAAATCTTGGGAAAAAAATTGTTATGTAACCACTACAGCTTCACTTGAATTCCAATGACCTTTATGAGCAGTTTTAGTTTCGCTTTAGACAAGTCCATAGCTGGGTGTAAATAAATGGTATGGAGACAGAGTGTGCATTGCATTGGGGCACCTGACCACTAGAGGCCCACCAAGAATGTCAATATACAGTTTTTGGCTTCAATTAATATTTTACTTTATAAAATGAATATCCAGTGTTGGTTCTAAACAACTCTTGCATACCACCATCAAAACAGCTGGTTGCAGACCTGGTACATACTACTGAGACAGCCTTAGATTGAGTTTTAACTGAAGTTACTTGTTAACTGAGATAATGACTTTAACTAAAAGCTAATGCTAAATGTTTTAATGAACTGCAGGATTGGTTTAGTTCCAACTTACTAAGACCTTTAGTAAAAGTAAACAAAATTGGTTTTGTGTTAGATCTTAATTCCATATCTTTAAATTCAATCTCATGAGGAAGTAACAACTGTTTGTGAAACTTGGATTTGTATTTAATTCTGAACTGTCATTCCAAGTTCACATTGAAGCTGTTTTTAAAATCTGCTTATTTTCATGTATGGAGCATTTTGTATATTCAATCATATCTAGACTATTCTGTTGCTGAGGCTTATTCTTGCTTTTGTTTTTGAGGTCTTCCTGTAATTACTGCAATGAACTTTACTGTGGTCTTCCAAAGTTTTTGTTACACATACTTATGATGGTTCACAATTCAGCAGTTCATTTAGGCACATGCTCATGATTGCCAAGAGTATTATTCCAGTACACCCTGGGTTGCACCACCTCTATATTCATAGATAGATAGATACGATAGATACAGTAGATACTTCATTAATCCCCAAGGGGAAATTCACATACTCCAGCAACAGCATACTGATAAAAAAAACAATATTAAATTAAAGAGTGATAAAAATGCTGGTATAACAGACAGTAACTTTGTATAATATTAATGTTTAACCCCCCCGGGTGAAATTGAAGAGTCGCATAGTGTGGGGGAGGAACAATCTCTTCAGTCTGTCAGTGGAGCAGGACAGTGACAGCAGTCTGTCGCTGAAGCTGCTCCTCTGTCTGGAGATGATACTGTTCAGTGGATGCAGGGGATTCTCCATGATTGACAGGAGCTTGCTCAGCGCTCATCGCTCTGCCACAGATGTCAAACTGTCTAGCTCCGTGCCTACAATAGAGCCTGCCTTCCTCACCAGTTTGTCTAAGCATGAGGCGTCCCTCTTCTTTATGCTGCCTCTCCTGCACACCACCGAGTAGAAAAGGGCGCATCGCTACAACTGTCTGATAGAACACCTGCAGCATCTTATTGCAGATGTTGAAGGACGACAGCCTTCGTAGAAAGTATATTTGGCTCTGTCCTTTCTTGCGCAGAGCATTAGTATTGGCAGTCCAGTCCAATTTGTCATCCAGCTGCACTTCCAGGTATTTATAGGTCTGCACCCTCTGCACACAGTCCCCTCTGATAATCATGGGGTCCATGAGGGGCCTGGGCCTCCTAAAATCCACCACCAGCTCCTTGTTTTTGCTGGTGTTCAGTTGTAGGTGATCAGTTGATCAATGCATAAAATTACATTTTTATACTGTACTATAGTTCACTGACCTTTATAGCAGAATTAATTTCTTCTTACATGTAAAGCAGACCTCTTTGCTTTGATGCTCATCTTTTCTTCATGGAGAGCATTATGACCAGTGTTTGGGTAGATAAAGTACCAGTTAATGTAACACACAACAATAATGCCAGAATCAGAAGACCTTAGTAGGCAAACAGAAGCATTGTGATGAACAAGGTCACTGATGTAGTCCATTTTAAGGCCATTTAAAGCTTCATAGGTTATTGATAAAATTTTAAATTCAATCCTGTAAGACACAGGGAGCCAGTGAAGGCAAAGCAGGACAGGTGTAATGTGCTCACTGTTGCTGGTCAGTGTAAGGACTCTTCCAGAAATGTTTTGAATTAACTGGGGCTGTGATGTAAGACTTGAAGGGGCATCAGCCAGTAGAGTGTTACAATAATCGTTGCAGGATGTGATAAAAGCATGGACAAGGTTCTCAGCATTAAAGAAGGAGAGGAATGAGCGAACACGGGATATGTTTTGGAGTTGAAAGCAAGAAAGTTTCTTAATGTTGTTTATGTGGGTGGAATAAGAAAGGGAGGAATCAAAAATGCCACCAAGATTCCTTGTATTAGAAGAAGGCATGATGTGATCACCATCAAGAATGAGTGAAAATGAGCTCATTTTAGTGCAAATTTGCAGGAGTTCGGTTTTGTCAAGACTAACAAACTCTTGTCTGTCCGTCAGATAGGATTTCAAGCACTGGAGGGCAGTCTCAGATTCATCCAGAATGTTCTCCATTGTGGACGGTAGAATGTCACGTCTGACAGTGTCAAGTGTTGCACTAAGATCTAACAGAATTAATATGCTTGTTTGCCCAGAGTCTGCTGCCATAAGCAAATTATTGGCTACTTGAAGCAGAGCAGTTTCACAGCTGTGCTGCTCTCTGAAACCTGACTGAAAGGGTTCCATCAAATTATTAGAAGTTAAGTAACTGAAACGTTTGGAGAGTATAATACGCTCAGGAAGTTTTGACAGAAAAGGTGACTGAGAAACAGGCTAAAAATTGTTAAAATTGTCAGCATCAACACCAGACTTTTTTAACACTGAGGTTATAAAAGCGATTTTAAAAGTGGTTGGCACAAAGCCGGCGTTAGATGTATTTGTTATTGTTGTAATTGTCAGGATTATGGCCTTAAAACAGGATTTAAGAAGTGAGTTAGGGATAGGGTTCAGTACACATGTAGTCAGTCTAATCTTATAAAGCAAGTCATCAACAAATTTAGAAGGGAACAGGATGGAGTGGGAAGACAGGGAAATATATAAATGGAGGATGGACTTATGTTAGTTAAGTTAGTTATTTAGTTATGTTAGTTTTATTACAGACTTCAGTAGAGGAGATAATTGGGGCAGAGGCATGTTGAAGTAGTTTATTAACTACAGAGAACAAAAACATCAGGTTATCATGGCCACTTTCTATTATTCTGCCATAATGTGTGTTCTTGTCTGCAGTTAGTGCAGCTCTGTAAGCCCTTTGATAATCAGAAAAATCCTGAATGTGCACAGTGAGGCCAGTCTTACATGACATTCTCTCAAGGCATTGGCCAGTTGCTTTCATAGGCTGTAATTCTGAATTATACCATGGAGCTGAACGCTTAAAGGATACCTCCTTATATTTTAAACATACTGTTTTATCTAGTGTTGAATGAAGGGCTGAATTATAGTAGTCAACAAGACTAACTAGTGTTGATGGAATAGGGGAAGACAGAAACAGACCAGAGATGGATCCAGTGAGGATAGAGGGACAGATATTTTTAAGGTTTTTAGAGAGTCCAACATTACTGCTGTAAATGCTGCCAACAAATAATCCAGGTGTGCAGATTTGGTCCAATATATGAGCTCCAGAGTGGATAGGAAAATCAATTATGTTACACCAAGTCAAAACAGTCCAGTAAGGATAGGAAGTCATGCCTCAGTTTACATGTAGAAATGTCAATATGGATGTTGAAATCACCAAGAAGAATGACTCCCTTAGAAAGGGAATTTAAGTGGGTTAATAATTTAGTCATATCAAATAAGAAAGACATATTGTATTTTGGATGATGATAGAGCACAATGAGTAAGCTAGGACCAGATTTCATTATTAGTTTAGAACAAGACACTTGAAAGACAAAGGACAGTAAATTGGGATTCTTTTGATATTTAACTCTGATCTAGCAAATTACTGCAACCCCTCATCCTTATCTTGAGCTGCGGGCCTCTGTAAAGTAAATGTATTCGGATGGTTTCACCTGTGTGAGAGACATAAAATCATTTGGTTTTTGCCAGGTTTCTGTTAGACAAGCAAGTTTGGAGTCTGTAATAAATTATGATAGAACCAATGCTTTTCATAACAATGCAATATTAGCTGATGAGAGTTTGTTGTGCACAGATTCATAGCCAGAGGTTATTTTAGCATATTGAAAATTTGGCACACTGACACTGTTATTTCCAAAACCATGAAGAGGACAGGGTTTTTCTAAGCAAATGCTGCCGGTGAACTTTTCATTCGAAGCCCAGCAGTGGTGGCAACCTGATCTGTGATGTAAATATTTTGGGCACTGCACAATGCCAGTGTCTTTTAGTACATTCCAGTTTGACAATTTGCTCTGAACAAACTGTTTAATAGGAAGGAGTTTGTCACAAGAGCATAGAACAATACTTATCTAACAGTAGCAGAGAAGCACCACAACATAGCACAGTGGAGAAGGTAAAATGGGTGCAGTGGGAATGGCACAGATGAGAGATGATAGTAAAGAAGTAAAAACTCCAGAAAAGGCAAAGTAGGCGATATTACAAGATGTACATGAAGACAACTACCAGAATTCAGAGGTTCCAACATACAACCATATACATATAACGCTGGGTATCACAGGCATGATTGCCCCAGAGCTGCAGCCGGGTGGGTGTAAACAGATTATTTCTCAGTTGTTCCCAGTTGAAGCATGTATAGAAGGAATCGACAGCAATTCAGCATATTCATTATAATCAAGGAGACAAAACATCCCCAGCTCCTAGATCTCCATGGTGCATAGGAAAAATATTCATAGATCAAGCATCAGGCAGGAGCGTGCAATCAAAAGAAAGTTTCATCCAGTGAACCACAGAAAGATTCAGTTGTCCCTGAAGGCTGCAAACCCAGTCCAGGCAAAGTCCATAAAAATAAATATGTTATATTGAATGATAGAAAGTGGGATATGTGATCTGGCCCACTCTCACTTACTTAGGGAGCATTTAGGCCCTGAAAATCCCTTGAGCTCATCACAATTCCATTCTATTGGCCTGACATGCATGAGGTGCTGCATTGTCTGGAATGCCAGCTGTCTCAGATACCCTGAATGGATTGCGGTCTTCTTATCCCCTTGCTAATAATGGACATACTCTGAGCGGCTCAACAAGGATATTGTTGTCCTGCTTGCACCCTTGGCTAGGGAACTTAAGTATGTCCTCGTATTGGTGGACTACACCACCCGATGCCCAGAGGCCATACATCTTTGGATGGCTAATTCCAAAACAATAGCCCAGGAACTAATGGGGTTCTTCTCACATGTCAGCATCACCAAGTAGATCCTTACAGACCAAGGGATGCCTTTCACATCACAGACCTTCCAGGCAGGTCTGACATCTCAAAATAACTATTTAACACATGCAGAATGATGGTCTTGTTGAAGATTTTAACCAAATGCTCAAACAGATGCTGAGGAAGGAGATGCAGATAGACGGGAAAGGTTGGGACAAGCTCCTGCCCCTAGTCTGTCTGGGAGGTACTGCAGGCACCTGCAGGGTTTCCCCATTCCAGCTGCTGTAATGCAGACATCCCAGGAGACTGCTCGATTTTATCCAGTAAGGTTGGGAAGAAGAACAACACTCCCATTCCATACCATTGTCAAGTACAGTATGTCGCTGAGCTAAAGGACCACTTCAAGTGAGTACTTCCCACGGTGAAAGAACACCTAGAGAATGGCCAGCCGATTTTTGTCCTGGGGACTGGCTCATGGTGCTAGATGCCACATCCCATTCCAAGCTCCTCACCCATTGGCAAGGGGCCCTATGAAATTAGAGAATGAAAGTTCTTGGTGGACTGTCTAGTCTAGAATCCCGATCGATGGCCGAAAGAATACGTATACCACATCAACCTTCTGAAGCCATGGGAGGAGTGTGACTCTAGCAACTCTATGGCTGCCCCCGACTTGTCACTCTGTATTGACGCCAGACAGTTGAATTACAGGGACAAACTCAGTTCTCGGCAAAAGAGGGAGCTAGAGGCTGTCATCACCTCAATCAAGGGAATTGTCAATCCTCAGCTGGGCTGAACAATGCTGGTCACCAACAACATTATCACCGAGTCGAGTCAGTGGTTGTACCGACTCCCGGAGGCCAAGAAAACAGAGGTGGAGCTGGACATAGACTGGATGATGGAGCTGGGTGTGATAGAGGCGAGTCACAGCCCATGGTCTAGCCCAATCATGTTAATCCCGAAACTGGATGGGAGTTGGAGATTTTGTAATGACTTCCGCCAGCTCAACCAACTGTGCCTGTTTGATGCCTATCCCATGCAAAGGGTGGACAATTTGAATCCATGGATTACCCACTTGTTCCTGAGTCTCCAGCCCTTTAAATTCAGGGTGCTTGTGACGATGCGGGTTCAGCTCCATGCTCCCATTACTCTTTCGGGAGCCTTTCAACCTAACACCGTAATGTAGCTGGATGAGCTGGTCTGATGAGGACAAATTAAACTGAGCAAAGGGGATGGTGCAAAAGGTGCAAGTGCTTTTGTTAAACACAGTCAAAATCAAAAAGTGTTAAAATCAGTGCAGTGATTCAAAGTTATTCTTAAATAAATAATCCATAAAAACAGGGTGAATGAAAGTGGAGGTTAAACCTCCAGTAAATAATTTCATTTAAAAACAAGGTTAAAATACTGGCTGGAAGCAGTTTCATTTTAAAAGCCTGGTGCCTTCTTTTAGCTGGTGGCTCCCCTGCTTCTCCCATATGGGCCCTGCTAAAGGGGAGTAGCACTACCTGCAGGTACAACAGCCTTCAACACTGGTCCGGTAGCCTTCCGTCCCCTGGCTCCATATGGCCACTTTCCCGGACTGAGACTCAGGTTCTCCAGTGATCAGGCTGCTCATGCTGGGGCTTACTCTCCCAAGCCACATTGATTCCCACTGCCTTCCATGGCCTTATGCGACAAGCTAACCACCTTTTTGGTCACTCCAGCTCCAGGAGATCACTCAGCTGGAGTGACCACTTCCTGCTGCCCCACTGAGTGTCAGCCATACATTCCTGTTGAGGGGCTCTCCTCCTAGCTGCTTGCATCCATGACCGAGCCTGCTCTCTGCACCTCCTGCCTTCTTCTTTCCATTCACCTCCATTCTCTTTCTTTCTTTTTACCTTTTCCCTTAACGTCCTTCTCTCTTTTCTTCTCCCTCCGCACTTGCGATTCTCCTGTTTATAATGGGGACATGGCACAGGTTTAGCAATTAAGAGCTCCCGGCATCAATTATGGACACGGGCGCTCATGCACTTATGCACTTAATTGCTGAAATGTCCTGGCCTGTATTGCGCCCAGGGACTGCCAGGAACAGACTCTGCTGAAGTACTGTATATAATGGGGGTACTGTCTCTATGATTGTGTTCTCTTTTTCCCTTACAGTGCTAAGAGACTGCCCAATGAGGGCACTTAGCCCCACTCCTTATGGTCCTTCCACATTAAATCCCAGGCTTCCCAGAAGGTGGTGTCGCTTTTGGTGCGAACAAGCCACAAGATGGTGTTCTGTCAAAGCCAGACTGAGTTAAACACCTTTAAACCCTTTGTGAGGGACAAGCATCAAGATGCACTATTTTCGTTTCATTTATTTCTTATTTTGCGTTCGTACTTGGACAAATAAAAGGGATGACCTGGTTGGTGTCCCAAAATTTCTCATTGTTCAAGTCTGTCATTACCACACCCGATCACACTTGCCATGCAGGATGTTGAGATATTGTCCTACTAACAACTGTAGAGGTTTTGTCCATCAAGACATCAGGTCCATGTGAACTGACACCAAACCATTTGAAAACATCTTAAATACTGAGTTGCATTGTTTCACATCTTCTTCATTTCTTTCTCCAGAGTGACAATAACTTAAAAAAATTATAAATGCAGAAAAATAAAGCTCATCAGGCTTGCTGAGTATTTAACCATTTTGTGTATTTCAGACAAGCTTTTTGTATTTTTTATGGTTATTCAGTATATAGCTATGGCTATGTCTATGCTAAAGATGGTTTCTTAGTTGCAGTGTCAGGACCCTGTTCGGATTCAAAATAAAGGAGACCAATGAGATTATATAACAAGCAAACTAAATTAACATGCTTAACAAAATTATAAAACCAGAAAACAATAAAAACTGAAAAATATAGAACTTACCAAATACACAGAAAATAGTACTGAAAAAAGACAAGAAAATAAGCACTTAAATATAACAGATACTAAGGACTGAGCCCTGGCTAAACTATAACAACAACCAATAATAGCACAAAAAAATCACAGAAATATCAAAAACAGCATTGGCTAATGGAGAAGGTGTAACTTGTAATGCCGGTTTGTGGCATTCTTCTACTCTTCTTTTCTTATTCATACTGGATTGTAAGTTCACTCCTGAGAGTAAACATGGTTATGATTGTGGAGAGATGATTAAGGTTTTTTTTTAATAGTATTTTTATCAATATACAGAAATCATTACAAGAATTTAATTTGCCATCCTTCTTCTGTATAAAGAAAATTTCTACCTCAGGTTTTCTGGTGGTCTTATAAATGTATTTTATTAATTTTCTTTTAGCCTTAGCCATAAATGAGTGACACGGTCATATTCCCTGTGTGATGGTAAAATCAATGAATATTTATGTAATGGGAAATGTTCAGCCAAATTAAACTGAAAAACAGGTGTTGGATGGATGTTATGCTCTGTTTATGATATTGAGACTTCAAGCAATTAATTGGCACCTATCCCAGCTAAATATTGAATTATGTTTTTAAAGCCAAGAGAATCATATAATCAAATGTAGTATCTCACTTTGAATAACAAAGGAAGTTAAAAACCTGTTTGGATAAATATAGTTGGTGTTGTAAACTCCAATACCACTACTCCAATGGGGTTACCATCAATCAATTGTCCTTGTGGTTTAAGACTTAAATAAATTTTCTAAAGTCATAAAATATTCAGAACTTAATTCTCCACTGTCACTGAATATATTAGGGTGGGAAAATGGTAAGAGACAATGGTTACCAGTGCTGTCAATTCATTAAGTAAAGAGTTTGGCTGTAAGTACCCATCCCAAAAACCATAATGCAGCATGTGTGTATTTGTTACTCTTCAGCATTGGGCAAATGGAAATTGCAAGTCCCACACTACCACAATACAAACATAGTTTTTTAGCTACACGTCTTTTTCTTTCTTTCATAATTGTTTTTCCTTCTTTATATGTTGACTAGCAAAATACCCACGCTTCGCAGCGGAGAAGTAGTGTGTTAAAGAAGCAATGAAAAAGAAAAGGAAACATTTTGAAAATAACGTAACATGATTGTCAATGTAATTGTTTATATATATATATATATATATATATATACTAGCAAAATACCCGCGCTTCGCAGCGGCGAAGTACTGCATTAAAATTTTTATTAAGAAGAAAATTTAACCTTTTTAAAGTGAGGGAAAATATGCCAATAATTATTTGTTAAGGATCTCTTTGTATACCACGTTGTCAGTTCGGCCCCTGTGCGCTGAGCTTACTCTTGAGCATGCAACTTACAGTTGGCCATGTGAACAGTAATCTTGTTTCAAATCTCACAGCATGGATTGCTGCTGTCATAATCGATTTCAGTTTCATGGTTTGTTTCAATTACGACAGTATTTGCAGGACTTGTGTTGAAGTGACATTCGGCATTTGTCAAGCGTTGTAAGCTTTCATCGATAACTTCACATCCAGCTTTTGAGAGTTTAAACATTCATAAACATCAAAGTGTCCACTACTGAAATTGTCACCTATGAATGTAAGATGTTTAAGAGGCATTGGCGGTTGTCGAAAGGTGTAAAATATTTGGCCATTTCGGTAAACTTGAAAGCACCAACCGAACAATTCAGCGGCAGCCATCAACTCACATGCAGAACCATAGGTGAAGGGCTTAAGCATTTCACTCTTCTAGTGCTCCTGTGTAGTATAATTATCTCCTGTACCGTCATCAGTCCACACCTTGAACCTGTCCCAGTCATTCAATACATAAGACACAATGTTCTTCCAGATATCAAGAGTGAGCCTGATATGGCCGTGCAATATGTAACACAGAGAATGGAAAAGGTAGGTGCCATCTCCGGGCATGGAAACCACTCGGTAAGTGACAGTTCTTTGATCGATGGTGATTACCTCGATAGACATGGTAATGGGGGTTGGAATGATGAAGGAAATGGGTACCTGAGTAATGTAAAGTAAGTGTAAAATACCTATACAATAACTATAATTGTAATAAACAAACAATAAAACAGCGGAGAAGCCGTGGATTAAACAAAAAGGCTGTAGTTATCAGCAGGGAGACGTGAATCCCGTGGCGAAGCAAGGAAGGGAATGTAGAGACTGGAGCGACGGACGGCCTTATATAGGCAGGCAGCCAACAATGCGGGAGGTGATGGGATGGGAGATCCAACGCCGCCTCACATGGTGACCAAGCTGCAGGCTATGGACGTATATATGTACGTAAATAGGATTCAGTTAGCGTTGGGAACCCGTGTACCAAATTTCTTGAAGATGGGCCCATAAGTAACAAAGACTGTTGAAAAGTTCAATATGGTGGCCGACAGTGGCATCATACCACCGAAATAAGTACGTACATTGGTTTCGGTTAGTGCAGGGAAGCCGCCTACCAAATTTCGAGAAGATGAGGCCATAAATAAGAAAGTTCAACATGGCGGACGTTGTTGATCATTACGCGTAGAATTTCGAAATGAAACCTGCTTAACTTTTGTAAGTTAGCTGTAAGGAATGAGCCTGCCAAATTTCAGCCTTCTACCTATACGGGAAGTTGGAGAATTAGTGATGTTGGAAAATTCAATATGGCGGACGTTGTTGACCGTTATGACCGTTATGCGTAGAATTTCGAAATGAAACCTGCTTAACTTTTGTAAGTAAGCTGTAAGGAATGGGCCTGGCAAATTTCAGCCTTCTACCTACACGGGAAGTTTGAGAATTAGTGACGTTGGAAAGTTCAATATGGCGGCTGACAGTGGCGTCATACCACCGAAATAAGTATGCACATTGGTTTCGGTTAGCGCGGGGAAGCTGCCTACCAAATTTCGTGAAGATGGGGCCATGAATAAGAAAGTTCAATATGGCGGACGTTGTTGATCGTTATGACCGTTACGCGTAGAATTTCTAAATGAAACCTGCTTAACTTTTGTAAGTAAGCTGTAAGGAATGGGCCTACCAAATTTCAGCCTTCTACCTACACGGGAAGTTTGAAAATTGGTGACGTTGGAAAGTTCAATATGGCGGCCGACAGTGGCGTCATACCATCGAAATAAGTACGTACATCGGTTTTGGTTAGCGCAGGGAAGTCACCTACCAAATTTCGTGAAGATGGGGTCAGCCTTCTACCTACACGGGAAGTTTGAAAATTGGTGACGTTGGAAAGTTCAATATGGCGGCCGACAGTGGCGTCATACCATCGAAATAAGTACATACATCGGTTTCGGTTAGCGCAGGGAAGCCGCCTACCAAATTTCGTGAAGATGGGGCCATAAATAAGAAAGTTCAACATGGCGGATGTTGTCGACCGTTATCGACCGTTATGACCGTTACGTGTAGAATTTCGAAATGAAACCTGCTTAACTTTTGTAAGTAAGCTGTAAGGAATGAGCCTGCCAAATTTCAGCTTTCTACCTACATGGGAAGTTGGAGAATTAGTGATGAGTCAGTCAGTCAGTCAGTCAGTCAGTCAGTGAGTGAGGGCTTTGCCTTTTATTATTATAGATTAATTTTGTTTTACAGAAATTTGTTTAGAAGCTTTTCTTTCCAACTTTCTCGCATTCAGTCTTTGCCTGTTTTAAGGCTAAATCAATAATATCATTAAGAGAATTACCAACATTGTGGTTAGCAAAGTCTACCTTTGCCATTTGTTGTTTAATAATAACACCAAAGACACATTTCCACAGCTCACATCAGCTGTGATTGTTTTAAATATGACTATTCATTTGTCAAAGGACATATGTTCTTCTTTGAAGTCCAGTAATGTATTAATATCCACTTTTTGTCTATTGGGTTAGCAACAACTTTTCTGTTTTTTTACAGAAAAACATCAACAGTAAAGCAACTGGGATGGTTGGAATTATAAAGGATAGATAGACATTATACTGCCAGCTCAATCAGTGGAAATTTAATAAACGGCAGCCTGTCACAAAAGTATCAACTTTTGGTCAAAAAACAGTCTGGGTTGATTAATAAAACTAATGTACTTTATAGATTCACCTGCAAATATGTTACATGGGAAATAAGTGACTTACAAGAACCATGTGAAGCACCTAAAGAGGGGTTGTTGTTAATATATCTACCTTTTTTGCATATTATTAAATTCCAATATCATTTCCTTGAAGGAGGCTGATAAATCATGAACTTGTTGGTAATACCTGATGGTGTTTTTACTTCTGCTCTTTCTTTCTACACACCCTTTCTATTTCAACATCACTCATTTTTAAACAGTTCACAATTATGGTCTGCCAAGATTGCAAATATTAGAATTGTGATTGGCAAATGATTTTAAAGGGGAAACTAATGTTGCAGTCAAAATGGGCAGTGGGCAAAAGGCAGAAGACTAACCAATACTAAAACAATAAATCGAAAAACTAAAGTAAACAAATCAACATTGTTGTCTTTTGATGGGATAAATTAATATCCCTATTCCAATTCGGGCCAGGCATGTTAAGGCAGTTTTAATTCTTGGTCCGGGAGTCCATGACAGTGCGCGCGACCAATCCCAAAATATATACCAAATATTTTGACCGAGCCACCCATATCGTCAGTATAAGCATATTTTTAATATATATATATAAAATATTATAATTTATTAATGTAGCCACAATCCTGCTGACTACGCCATTATGTTTCCTGAAGAGGCATTAGCTCTCTTGGAAATGTGTTCTTTTGAAATTGTGGCATATTAAATAATTAAACAATATCATAATATACCAGAAACGTCGATATCCCTCCCATCGTGATTACGGCGGTACAAGAATCACATGAGAACCAATATCTTTTAGCTTACATTTACTGACGATTAACGCGGTTACAGACGGAGAGGCGCATGGACAGACTTAATCCAGGTGGGAAATCTGGATCAACACAGTCAGCCATTTTGTCGTCACCACGCTGGGAGGTTTTTCTACGAGCTTTGTCGATTCCGCCTCTAAAGGTCTGGCTGTTGTCCAAGCTTTTATAATGTCTTGCTTCATTTGCTGGTCTTCTCTGTCTCCAAACAAGGGCTGAATTCCTCCTCCAGAAAATACAGAAATATCATAGTGCTTACATGCCGATTCTCATTCTCCCAATAAGGAAAGAAGATTTGTGCTGATAGAGGACAGAAATACCCTAACCTGTGTTTAAGCTGACTATACAAGCCTCCAGTTGTCTTTGGCTATCTAATCCAATGCTTGGCTAGCAATTCTAACTGCTGAGCCCCTGTGTGCCACAGTTAACATGCACATGTGAATAAAACTCATAACAGTATTGTCCAGATATAGTGACATAAATAAAAATGTAGTATAACACCTCGTTAATCGGGTAAATGTCAAAATAGACTTTTTACTTTCAGATGGTTTGAAAACAAAGTTATTAGATGAAATATTTCCCACTAATGAAAATCTCTTATATACCAAACTACATAATCAACTTTAAAAGATTGTAAGAATAGTTATTCAAATACATGTGACAATCTAAGAAATGGATTCATACATAAAACGTCGGCGTTTAGCACAACGATCTCTCTGTAAAACAAATTGAGCTAATTTTCAAGCAAAGAGAATGCTTTAATCTACTGCCTAGATGTTACCCTTACAGATGTGAGCACTTGAATGAGGGATCTTTGCGGCCAAAAAGTTTTTCCGCCTTGAGGAGACGGTTCATCAGCAACTCATCACTTATGAGCTTTGTACCAAACATACAGGGTGTGTTGCTCCACCCTTCCAAGGCGGGACAAAGTATGATGGGCAGCATAAAGAGCTCTGCTTTGCTGTCTATCGAGACGCTAACTTTTTTCAGCATACAAGTGCTTCGGCGATTTTTCCAAAAGGTAGGCGATTTCACTTTTTCTTCCACAATGGCAGACAATGGAAAAAATACTTTTGTGATTGTTGGTAAGTGTTGATTATCGAAATATGTGCTGTTAACGATCGTCTCTCTTCAAACTGATGAAATAATTGTCTTTTAAAAATCATATAGCTCCAGTGACAATGAGCAATCTCCAAGAACCCTCTCGCCAGGAGGTGGGTTTTCTGATTTTTAAATGAAAAAACAAAGTATTTGTAATGCTCAGAGTTTGTAAATGAAGTATTTCTCTTATTTTAGAAGGTTGCAGTTTCTGGCCCGTTGGTTACTCAAAAAGTGAGTCAATTCTAATACTTTTAAATCGAGATGTTGTTTATAAGTCCGCACAGATTTAATAATTTTAATGAAAATGTCTTTAAGTATGTACAAACTTATTACTTTTTAATGGTAATGTACAAACTTATTACTTTATAAGAACATTCAGACCTATTAAATTTTTAATGGGGGTTTCTTTATAACCACGTTCAGACTTGTTACTTTTAATGGTGATGTCATTAAGTACATACAAACTTATTATTTTATACTTTAATTGTAGAAGAATTGGAGGCAGCACTGTATTCTTCTTTACACCTAACAAGCACGCAGTTGAAGGAACTAATCTCTACCACAGATTGTCTTTTTGAGAAATCCTGTCTCAGACAAAACAACAAAAGCGTTCCCAGAACATTGTAAGTATTACTTTCACCTGAGGGTTCGGGTGTATGAAAAATAAGGCGTTGGGAGTTGAATATATCATTTTTAACAGAAACCTCAACGCTCCTGAAGAGTGGTTATTCTTCCAAAGGTTCCACAAAGCCTCTAGAATCTGTGCAAAGGCCCTTGGAAAGTCTATTATTGAACATCTCTTTCACGCAGCCCGGTAAGTTGAACTAATTGTGCTAGTGCGCTGCAAATATTTGTTTGTAAAGAAAACACAGTCTTGTTTGTTTTTTAGAAACTTCCTCTCCAGGATTACTGACTCAGATACTCAGGGATTCACTGCAGTTTGTATCATCACCCGGATTTCTCACTCAAATAGTCCGCGAATCTGAAAGAATTGATGCCAGGGCTAATGCTGCCGAGCTGAAGACGGAAATCGAACAAGTTCTGTTGGATCTTCAACGTGAAAAGGTTATTTTATTTTATGCTAGTTTTGAAAACTTGTTCCCCAAGTAATGACAAGCAATATGAGTTGCAAAGGTAAAAGCAGGTTCTCAAAATGTTGGGTTATTGCATGATATGGTGAATGAACTTACTCTATTCAACCCCCAAAAATGCCTACTCCTCCTCCCCGATATTTTAATGAATTTAAATATATTAATTGGCAAAATCAAAATGTGACCCAAATGAATAATATAATAGCTGCCATGAGTATTCCTTCACCTGTTACCACTCACATTGACTTTGACCAGCTTGACTGCCTTTTAGAAACCCTGCGTCCAGTAGCCACCCTCGATGAAATGCTGACATTAAATAATTTGTTAGAAAGGGTTCAGTGGTCTTTGACCGAAAATGTGGATGTTTAAATGGGTCACGGCTTAACAAACACCATGGGTTCTGCAAATGCTTAGCCTTCTGTCTCAGTCACTACGTCCTCTGTTCTGGTCATGCCGTTTCTAGCTAACCCCTCTGCTCCAGTCACTGTATTTTCATTCACTGTCTCCTCAGCCCCCTCTGCTTCAGTCCCTGCAGCTAACACCACTGTTTCAGTATTCTCATCTGTAGCTAACCTGTCTGTTCCTTCTGCTGTATCTAACCCTTCTGGTCCCTCTGCTGTATCTAACCCTTCTGGTACCTTTGGTGTATCTAACCTTTCTGGCCCTTCTGTTTCAGTCCCTGTAGCTAACACCTCTGTTTCAGTATTCTCAACTGCAGCTAACCCCTCTGTTCCTTCTGCTGTATTTAACCCTGCTGGTCCCTCTGTTGTATCTAACCACTCTGTCCCCTCTGCTTAAGTCCCTGTAGCTAACACCTCTGTTTCAGTATCCCCATCTGTAGCTAACCCCTCTGTTCCTTCTGCTGTATCTAACGCTTCAGTCCATGTAGCTAACACCTCTGATCCCTCTGCTTCAGTATGTCCATCTGTAGCTATCCCCTCTGCTTCAGTCTTGCCTCCTGTTTCAGTATGCCCATCGGTCCTCTCTGCTGTAGCTAAGCCCTCTGTTTCAGTCACTGTTTCCTCATCCACTGTTGCACCGCCATTTGCAGCTACCTCTTCAACCTCCTTAGTCGTGCCAGTCATGTCCGGTGGTTCTGTTATGTCTAAACCCTCAACCACTTCTACTTCAGGCGTGACAGTTATGGCCGGTCCCTCTACTGTCTCTAGAGCTGACAATCAGAGCATTTTTCATCCGATCAACAGACAGACGTTTAATAATACAGAAATAAGACACCCTTTAAATTTGCCTATGAACTAGAGTCTTACGAGGAGGTGTTTAACAGTATTCATGAGACGCTGCAAAGAATTCTGGACAGTTTTTCAGGTATTTTAAATCCACAAGATGTTGTACAGTTAGAATTGCGTGCTGATTCCTTACCTATTAGTGTTTTTATACAGATGACTGGAACTAATATTAATGTAGATGGGTTCCTTCAACAGATAGAGGATCTTCTTCAGAGTCACGCAAGTGTATTAGCAGATGATTCTCTGATGCTAGTCATACAGATTGTTTTGTCATCTAGCAGGGGCGCTAACGGCGCTCGCAAGGTGTCCACTCTACTAAATCATGAAATAGAAAGAAAATGAGGCATTTAATTATTTCTTATAATTACGAGAATCAGCTTTGTTTTGCCTTTTATCTGCTTACCCTAATGGAAGACCAGTACAGACAAAATCTGCAGTTATGCATGTGTGAAGCATACCACCTTCAGAGCAGGGCTGGATTATCTGAGCATGAAAAAGTGTCCTTTGCAGACATTCAAAAATTTGAAAAATTGCTGGATATTAAAATTGTTGTCTGGTACAGATGCCAAGAAATGAAATTTTTTTTAAATTTGAAAGCTCTCGCGGTAGAAACCCTTAAACATAATTTATGTTTTTGCATGACAACCATTACTATGGCATTTTGAATTTAAAGGGTTTTCTGGGTGTGAAATACTTGTGTGATAACTGTTACACAGGCTACCACTCAAACCTTAGCCATCGTTGTGAAGGTCACTGCAACGTCTGTTTCTCCCCCAATTGCAGACCGATCCCTGAAGAACTTATCAAGTGTGTTGATTGCAACCATTACTGCCGGTCCCAATTTTGTTTCATCCAGCATACGATTCCTAAATTTAATGACCAGACCAACGACATGGAAGTGGCCTGCGACACTGCAGAAATGTGTCCCCTGTGTTACAAAACTTACACTGTGAATGCCACCTCAAAATCCCATAAATGTCGTCCCAAGGAATGCCGTGGTTGTAAATCAAAAATTGAAGATGATGCAGAAAACCATCAATGCTTTATAGAAACCTTGAAGTCTGGGGAGCTGTGTGAGAAATATGTGTTTTATGATTTTGAAAGTCGGCAAGAAACAGGTGTGCACATTCCGAATTATGTATACTGTAAGTCCTTGCAGGGGAAATCCTGGTTCTGGGCAGGTGAAGATTGCGTACACCAGTTCTATGCTAGATACCATCATCCCAAGTATCAAGGCTATACCTTCATAGCTCACAATTCAAAAGTTTACGATGGGTACTTTTTAATGAAGTATTTGATTGAAAACAGAGTGAACCCTCGGGTTACCACTTAAGAGATGAGACGTGCACCAGCAGTCTACGAAAAGCACAAGGAGAGGGCAGTTGGAGCAATCGTTTTGCATGCCGGCGTAAACGACATAAGGCACCGACAATCAGAAATCCTCAAGGCTGACTTCGCAGCTTTGATTAAAGACACGAAGGAGAGGACCCCATCGGCAAAGATCTTCGTTTCGGGCCCACTACCTCTCGTCAGACAATCCAACGAGTACTACAGTCATCTGCTAGGATTGAACAACTGGCTACAGGGTTTCTGCAAGAAGAAAGATGTCGGTTTCATCAACAACTGGAATCTCTTTTTGGAAATGCCGCGTTTCTTCAAGCGTGATGGCCTGCATCCGAACAGTTTTGGCGCCCGGGTCCTCTCCGAGAACATATCGAAGGTAATTCGTTTATCTTGACTATCTATCTCTGCTCTTAACCCCTTCCGAAATGATACTGTTGTGCTAGGACATGATAAGTGTTTAATAGAATCTTCCGTTAAAGTGCACAACATTAATACTGTAATAAGCAATCTCAATGCACGTAGAAAATCTAGGAAATACGGCATAAACTCCAATAATCTAACTAAAATTACTATTTTAGAGGAGCAATGTATTAATACTATAAAAACAGATCACAGATTAAACAAAAAATACACACAGAGCGGCGCTAATAAAAATAATTTAGTTCCTATTCCAAATATCAATAACGCACATAGTATTCATCTCTGCACCTCCGAAACATTAAATATGGCACTATTAACTGTTAGAGCTTTAACTAACAAAACCTTTTTTTATCAACGATCTTATTAGTGATAAAAAAATAGATTTTATTGCACCAAGTGAAACGTGGCTTAACTCAGACGGCGCGGCTGTTTTAATCGAATCTGCGCCTCCGGATTACAGTTTTACTCGTGCAGACCGCCAGGGAAAAAGGGGAGGCGGCTTGGTAAACATTTACTCGAGCCGGTTAAAATGTAAAAATGTCAGTTTTGGTAAGTTCAAGTCCTTTGAGTAACTCGCCATTGTTATTCATGGAGATTCTCAAGTTCTAGTATTATCCGTGTATAGACCTCCAAAATTCAATGCGTCTTTTTTTGAGGAATTCTCTGACTTAATGTCAATTTTAATTACTAACTATGACACACTCCTAATAGTTGGTGACTTTTTCATATAGATAATCAGTGTGATCTAAAAGTAAAAGAATTTATGAACCTCCTGGATTCTTTTGATTTGAGGCAGCTCGTAAATCAGCCTACACATAAAGCGGTCATACGTTAGACTTAGTGATTACTAAAGGACTGAAAGTTGATATAAAGCAGGTCATTGATATTGGTCTATCAGACCATTTTCTTCTACTTTTTAATATAGAAATAATGATAAAAAACACCCATGAGAAGCATATTGTTAAAAAGCGCTTCTTTGACTCAGCAGCAGCTTTAAAACTTACAAACATTCTAAGCAATCAGTCCGTTTATAGTGCCAACTATAATAGCGAGGATAATGTAAATAGTAAGGTGGAAAGATTTAATACTAAAGTGAGAGCTGCTGTTGACATAGTTGCACCTGAAAAGACAATAAAAAAAATCTTCTAGCATTGTTATACCATGGAAGGCCCAAAGAGTGTCTGATTTAAAGAGAACATGCCGCAGAGCTGAGCGTAAATGGAGGAAGACTAAACTAACTATCCACTATGAAATATTAAAAGTTAAAATAACAGAATACAATAACACTGTCCGTCTTGAGAGGCGCTGCTATTTCTCTAAGATTATAAATAACAATGCTAGTAATCCCAGAGTCTTATTTTCTACAATTGATCGCCTACTAAACCCAGGTAACTCAAAGGAATGCCTCCTAAGTACTTCCAGTAAAACCTATGAGGCTATCGCTGTATTTTTCAATCAAAAAATTAATGATATTAGAAATAACATAGTATATCCCTCCAACACTAAGGATCCTCCTAAACCCCAGCATTCTGTTATAAACAAATTCAGCTCTTTCACTAGGATAGATTTACCCGATTTACAAAAAATAATATCTCAATTAAAACCCTCCACCTGCGTCCTTGACCCAATACCAACAAGGTTTTTCAAAGAAGTATCGGGCGTGCTAATTGATAATGTTCTTGAAATAGTAAATTCGTCATTAGATACTGGGGTCTTCCCAGACTGTCTTAAGACTACTGTAGTTAAACCCCTTCTTAAGAAACATAATCTTGACCCCTCGGCTCTTGAAAATTTTAGACCCATCTCTAACTTGCCTTTCTTAAGTAAAATTCTAGAGAAGGCAGTCATTATGCAGTTAAATGACCACCTCAATAAACATGCTATTCTTGATAAATTTCAGTGGGGTTTTAGAACAAATCACAGCACAGAAACTGCACTCTTAAAAGTAGTAAATGATTTGCGAGTGAATGCAGACAGAGGCCATTTATCTGTTCTCATCCTCTTAGATCTGAGTGCCGCATTTATTGATCACAATATTCTTAGAAATCGCCTTAGTCAATGTCTTAAATTGGTTTGAAACCTACCTGACAGGGAGAAAATTCTTTGTTAGTTGTGGTAATTACAACTCGAAGACACATGATATCCGATATGGTGTTCCACAAGGCTCTATCCTGAGTCCGCTGTTATTCTCAATCTACATGCTTCCATTAGGTCAGATTATCTCAGGGCACAACGTGAGCTACCACAGCTATGCTGATGACACACAGCTGTATTTATCAGTAGCACCTGATGACCCCAGTTCTCTTGATTCACTAGCACAATGTCTGACTTGTATCTCAGAATGGATGAATAGTAACTTTCTCAAGTTAAATAAAGAGAAAACTGAAATCTTAGTGATTGGCAATAATGGATACAATGAGGCTATTAGAAATAAACTGGATACATTAGAATTAAAAGTCTGGACGGAGGTAAAAAGCTTAGGGGTAATTGTTGACTGTAATCTGAATTTTAAATCGCATATTAATCAGATCACTAGGACAGCATTTTTTCACCTAAGAAACATAGCAAAAGTTAGACCTCTTATATCCTTGAAAGATGCTGAGAAATTAGTTCATGCATTTGTTTTCAGTCGACTAGATTACTGTAATGCACTCCTATCAGGACTACCCAAAAAAGACATAAATCATTTGCAACTAGTGCAGAATGCAGCTGCTAGAATCCTAACTAGGAAAAGAAAATCTGAACACATTTCTCCAGTTTTGATGTCACTACACTGGTTACCTGTGTCATTCAGGATTGACTTTAAAATTCTGCCAATGGTTTATAAAGCCTTAAATAATCTCGCCCCATCTTATATATCGGAATCTCTGACACCTTATATTCCAAATCGTAACCTTAGATCCTCAAATGAGTGTCTCCTTAGAATTCCAAGAACAAAGCTTAAAAGAAGTGGTGAGGCGGCCTTCTGCTGCTATGCACCTAAAATCTGGAATAGCCTGCCAATAGGAATTTGCCAGGCTAATACAGTAGAGCACTTTAAAACACTGCTGAAAACACATTACTTTAACGTGGCCTTTTTATAACTTCAATTTAACTTAATTTAACTTAATCCTGATACTCTGTATGTTCAGTTCTTCATAATAACTATTCATGGTGGCTGTAAAATCCGTACTGAACCCTACTCTCTCTTCTGCTTCTTTTTCCGGTTTCTTTGTGGTGGTGGCCTGCGCCACCTACACCTACTCAAAGCTTCATGATGCTCCAACAATGATGGATGGATTAAAAGGCAGAAGTCTACGTGACCATCATCATCAAGTCCTTCTGTGAGAACCCTAAATTCAAAGAGGACTGTTTCATTTATGTTAGGTAGAATGCCCAGTGGGGACTGGGCGGTCTCATGGTCTGGAATCCCTACAGATTTTATTTTTTTCTCCAGCCGTCTGGAGTTTTTTTTTTGTTTTTTCTGTCCCCCCTGGCCATTGGACCTTACTTATTCTATGTTAATTAATGTTGACTTATTTTGTTTTCTTATTGTGTCTTTTATTTTTCTATTCTTTATTATGTAAAGCACTTTGAGTTACTGTTTGTATGAAAATGTGCTATATAAATAAATTTTGTTGTTGTTGTTGTTAAGGAAATACGTTAATGTGTTTCACAGATGAGGGTTATCTATTACGTTTTACAGATTCTTTGAATTTTTTAACAATGAAATTGAGTGTCATGCCTAAAGCCGTGGGGTTTGAAGCCGATAAAGGGTATTTCCCTCATTTCTTCAATACGGTTGAAAACCAGGATTATATCGGACCCTATCCAGAGCCTGAATGCTACAGCGTCCAGAGCATTATGACATAAGAAAAAGAAGAAGTTTTTACCTGGTGTGAGAGTGTCAAACATGGCGTTTTTAATTTTAAAGAGGAGATGGCTTTTTATTGTAAAAACAATGTAGAAATTCTTACAACCGCATGCATCAACTTTAGAGACGAGGTCATCAAAATTGGCAATATTGACCCGTTACAATGCATGACCCTAGCCTCTCTATGTATGGCCATGTACAGGCAAAACTGTATGCCTCCAAAATCTATTGGTATAATTCCTTCTGACCATTATGGTAGGGGTCAGAAAAACTATTCGAATGCATCTCTTCAATGGTTATTGTATCTCTGTGAAACAGAAAATTTGAATATTCGGCACGCTCTAAACCTTGGGGAAATAAAGAAGGGTTCCTTTTTTCTTGACGGCTATACCAGAGTTAAAGGTATTCCGACCGCCTTTGAATTTGCTGGCTGCTTTTACCATAGCTGTCCAGAATGCTATGATTTAAACAGTACCAATCCTTTAACCGGCATGACTTGTGCGGTTATATACCAAAAGTTTATGCAAAAATTGATGTAGTGTGGAAATAGTGAAGACCATTGACAAAGGTTATAAAGTTTCAAAAGTACACAAGATTTGGCATTACCCTGAATGTACTTCTGAACTATTCTCGGACTATATCAAGCTTCATCTTAAAGACAAGCAGGAGGCTTGTGTACGGATGAGGTTTCCCGAGACCGGTATATTTTAGAGTATTATCTGCGTACATCCGGCTAAGAGACAGATTTCAAAGTTGTTTTTAAATTATCTTTGAGGAAAATTTGGGTAAAAGTCTCTCATTCTCCCTACTAGCCTAGTCAAGGACGGTGAGGAATTCTTGCAATATATTTTCTCTAAACAGTATAATGTTTCTTATTTTGAATTTATCCGCGATGAGATTGCTGAAATACAGTGGAAGTACCTCGATGAAAAGTACACCCTACCTGCTAGCGTTAATGTCGTTATTGCTTCTTTCACAACTGCATATGTCCGGTTAGAGTTGTACGATTTACTGGACAGTCTGGGAGAAAGGGTGTTGTACCACGACACCGACGCGT
The DNA here is from genome assembly GCA_026402145.1 of Polypterus bichir lapradei. Lineage (NCBI taxonomy): Eukaryota > Metazoa > Chordata > Cladistia > Polypteriformes > Polypteridae > Polypterus > Polypterus bichir. Next base: position 113,424,340 of record JANRMT010062791.1, read on the forward strand.
ATATTTTTTCTTCTCAACCTGGTCAGTACAATCCTCCTCTTGGTGACTATTTAGGAGAGCTCACCAGTGAGTTAAATCCTGGTGATTATATTACAGAATTTGCATCAGGTGGTTCAAAGACGTATGGGTATAAAACCGCACAAGGCAAAACATGTATGAAAGTAAAAGGCATTACCATTAACCACAAAACCGGTAAAATTGTAAACCTCGAAACACTAATCAATCTAGTTCAGAATTTTGTGATGTCTCATGAAGCTCCTCCTCAAGAGTTACTGGTTCATGGTAAGCAGATCCGTAGAAATAAAAAACACTTCACTTTAGAAAACAGGCCACTCAGGAAGAAATTCAGAGTGGTGTATAACAAGAGGGATCTCCTAAAAGATTACACCACAAGGCTGTATGGATACTAAAAGAGATTTTGATACACGCCTTCACTACCCCTTCGCTAAAATTATCTCGGGTCCATCCTGTTACGGTTAATCCTATTATGTAAAAAATTTACTGGAACATGCGAATTACTTTGAGTCTCAGCCTTTTCAAAATATAATTTGGTTTTAAAGTTGCTGGTAGAAAATCTACGACGAGCTATCGGCTAAATTTCAGCGGTTAAAATTTATTGAGGGGATCACGAAGTCTTTATGCGATGACGAACTTCTCCCTCCTGAGAAAATAAATTTAGCTATTATAGATGATCTGATGGAATCGGCTAGTGAAAGCCAGGAAATAGGAAAAGGCTTCAAGAAATGTACTCCTCAACTGATTCTGTCTATCATTTACTTGGTTCAAAATTTATTCTTTCAAGGAAAGAAAAGCCGCACAATTAATCTTAACGCCAATTAGATTACTCTTTTTAAAAACCCCAGGGATTAATTGCAGATTACTACCTTGGCCCGCCAAATGTATCCGGGGCATGTTGAGTTTTTTTTGGAAGCTTTCGAAGATGCTACAAAATTACCATACGGCTATCTCTTAGTGGATCTGAAAGCACAGACCCCTGATGAACTGCGATTAATAGGTCTGTTTCCTCCCGATTGGCCGGTTGTGTACATCATGAAAAGATAAAAGAAGCTGTTCTGAATCAAAGTTACATATTCTATCAGCATGCTGGCCAGAATAAGCAGAAACCTACAGCCTCTCAAGGCCTTACTTAGTTGCTCTTGTCGTCGCCGTAAAAGTCTTATAAACGCAACTTCTGATGATTTTATTAATGCTTTGTCCAAAATAGCCTGTAATACTTTGAAAGGTAATATACCTCTTTCACCCAAACAGTTTAAGCAACTCAAGAAGCATAAAACATAAAAAGTCAGAAAAATAAGTGACAGAAAACTAACCTTAAAAAAGAAGAAAGCTATTTTGAAAGGAGGCTTTTTGGGAACTCTTTTAAGTGTCACAGTCCCCTTCATGTCCAGTTTATTAGCTTCTAGAACATAAACATGGAATAGGCTCAAAAAATGTATTTGGTACCACAGCAACAAATGTCTCTTTTTCAGCAAAAAAGCACTAATCCAAACGATCTCTTGAGTGCCACTGAAACTAAACTGGACAAGGAAATGAGAAACATCCTGCAACACTGTGATATATGGGCTGAAGGTGAAGCTTTGCAACTCTATCTTGCAGAGATAGCTAACGTTAGTTGAAAAGGCCTATAAAGAAACTAACAGTCTGACACTAATGTTACCAAAAGAAGAAAATGTTGAGGGGGGCGTTAGAACAGTCAACGTGTCTGAGGACTGGGTTTGGCAAGAGGTTTTGAGAAGTGCGTCTATAAAAGCAAAGAAAAATGTTGAATTTGTTTTACATAAAATGTCTGTCAATCCCAATCACACATTTTGGAATAATGGTGGAGAGCTGTTGTTAGAAGGTAAACCTTTGCTCGGCTCCAACATGGTCGATTTGGTACGTAATCTGACAGCATCTCATACAATACCTGAGCATAGGAAGCCACGTGGTTGGAAGGAATTTGTAAACGCCATGGCTGATTTGAACATTCCTTTTTTTGTTGTGCCTAATGATGAAACGAGAGAACTCCTTGAAAGTTTTAAGCCGCCTGCCGCACCCCTTCCTGTTCATCAACCTGAAGTTAGCCCCTACTGCCAGAAACCGAGAAAAAAAAGACTGGATTAGATTACTTATTAATTTGTAAAATTGTTTGTTTATTAAATGCAATTTTATGTCATTACAGTGTGTTGTCATCCTTTAACCGTCTATTGAAATATTTATAGGTCTTTGATCTCTGCATGCAAGGGTACAGATAAAAACAACGTCCCGGTGAAGGAAGCTAGGAATGAACAAATTTAGAGACCATAGCATCATTATTGTTCACATCATCAGAATACTTTTTTATTACAGAGGCGTACAGAAATCTTTTTCCTCTCTGATGCAGATAGAAGAGGCAGTGTTGACCACATTACAGAGGCGTACAGAAATCTTTTTCCTCTCTGATGCAGATAGAAGAGGCAGTGTTGACCACATTTGTCCGAGAGCCAACTTTGAAGCTGCCTGTTGTTGTAAATGATTTGTTTGCAGTCTTTGCTTAAGAAACGGTAAATGTCATTCGGGAAGTAGATAAAGTCCTGAGGATTCCCATAGGAATCAAGAAACTCTCCCTGGCTGTCTTCAGTGAGATAAATCCCCAGCCAGTGTTCCTCAGATTGGGTTTGGCTGTGAGTATTCACTATGAACATGGCTGGCACTGGGATATTTTTTTCTGGTAGTTGATCACACGCCAGCACCCTGCGGAAATATCTTTCGGTGTATGGATCTTAGGACAGTAGTTCTGTTAATTGTTTTGTATTCATGATGTTTGTTAGTAGTCATAAATGGTTTTTTTCGATGATGTTGTCAAAGACTGCATATACTATTAGATTGACGGTCCGTGGGAGAGGGACATGGAAGCATAATTCAAATCTCATGTTTCCAGTTTTAACTAATGAAAAATGATCATTGCATTCTTGATCGGGGGTTAGATCAAAAGCGAAAAGAATATATCCTTGCGAGAACTCTGAATGGGTGATAGACAGAGCTTGATCCTTCAAATGCTTACCAGTGGCCAATACCAGGTTATAGTATTCTCTGGCACTGTTGCCGCTTGCAAAGTCTGGATGAAAAGGTTTAGCAGGAATCTGTTCACCATCCATATACAGAGCCAGGAACTCTACATCATCATGTTTGAAATTGAACAGATTCCTTGTATAAGAACCCCAAAAAGCCTCATTATCCACCATGCCAATCACTACATACTTTGGTAGTTGACCCAGAAACAAATTTTCTTCATTGCATACTCGGATACCCGCTGGCATACTGAATACTTTCATATTCACCCTTTCCACAGGGTATTTATCATTGGCTGATGTAAGGGCATGAGCGTGTCCTAATTTCACAGCTGGTGAAACTTTTACTTTTGTTTACAAACAGGGAGGCTGACGTGTTCAGCATCACTAGACATTAAGCAGAATTCATCTTTGTTCCGAACCATTTTAATCTTCATGTCTATGCCGTTCAATATTATTTTTTCCTTGAAAAAGAGATCGGCATGTATGTGTCCCAGAAGTTCAACAGTTCTGCTACCGGCCGTATAGGCGCTTCTTTTATTAAAACCGGTGTTTTCTCCATCAGGATCTGTCTCTTCCAATTTGTTAAGTGTATCTTTGTAAAAAAGGCCTGTAGCAAACTGAGAATGAAGAGTCTCCTGGATGTAATTTAGCAAGCCTTCTAAAACAGCTGTGTAAGGATAACAATTTGAACTTTGCGATATTAGGTGGTCCCCAAGGGTAACATCAACTTGTGAAAACAAACTGGCTATAGGGTAGTTGACAAAGCCGACCTTTGCACCAGCAGCTATGTTAGTCCCGTCAGCGTTCACTATTTTGCCCCTTAGGTGTAGAAGAGTGTTATTCAAGTCAAGGTAATCTTCCCCATTTCCAGCTATGAGAAATTCTAGCGGCGCTACTTCAGAGAGGGCTGAGAGAGGTGGTACTTCAATGTATATGCTTTTATCTACACTAATTTGAATGAAAGGCACCGTAAACAGGTCCATTTCAGATCTGACACACTCTTCGGACATTCTGTGTACGAAACTCATCTTCTTTTAAAAAATGTCTCTCGTCTTTTTTTTGCTTGCTTTAGTCTTGTTCTTCTGACGACATTTAGAAAATGCTGTTAAAATAGTGCACCTTGCCTTTTTAACTGGCAGGACCTCACGCAACCCCGGTGGTATCTTGCATTTTGTCTTTCTCATTACCATCAAGCCCGCTCCCTCCTGCTTTTTTCTGACTCCACCAGCCGCACTTGATATAGCCCCCATGATCACATCTTTTACAATATTTTTAGCAGTGGATTTGATATGTGGTTTTGCTATGTCAAAGCTTTTTTTCAGGAAAGTTAAAGCCCCTCTAAACAACCCTTGAAATATACCTCCAATACCCCACACCATCTACACACTCTGATGCACCTTCAGCCCAACAGAGTGTAATTTAAGACCGCAGTACCTATGAAGTCAGTCATGTAATGCCCCGACATCACGAAATGCCCTCAATGTCAGTCTCATAACACCCATCGCATTAGACTATGGTTAACATTAGGGCTCCGTTACACTATGGTTAAGATTAGGGTTGTGGGAGGGTTATCTGACTCAAAGGGTGTTTTGTGAGTGATGCTGTGCCTTTGTTCTGTTTGCTATAACGACGTAGTGCAGTAGTTGAGATATAAATTTAACATTCTGATCTGCTTGAGAGGGAAACCTTCGATCCACATACTGTAAGTGCGGCCAGGCAAATATGCAGAAACAGTCCCATTAATGACCTCATTGACAGTTTCTTTATTAAGTAATTGGTGAATGAACTGTTTCATATCATGGAAAAATCAATGGTTGGTGGTTATATGGGTGTTTAGGGAGGTTTAGTAATATCAGGAAAAATTGTTTGAGTGGTGCAGTGGTAGTGGGGACTGGGCGGTCTCTTGGTCTGGAACCCCTACAGATTTTATTTTTTTTCTCCAGCCTCTGGAGTTTTTTTTTTTTGTTTTTTCTGTCCACCCTGGCCATCGGACCTTACTTATTCTATGTTAATTAATGTTGACTTATGTTTATTTTTTATTGTGTCTTCTATTTTTCTATTCTTCATTTTGTAAAGCACTTTGAGCTACATTTTTCTTGTATGAAAACGTGCTATATAAATAAATGTTGTTGTTGTTGTTGTTATTGTTGTAGTGCTGTTGCCTTGCAATATGTAAACTGGGGTTTGCATCCCAGTTGTTCCCCTTGTGGAGTTTCTCCCTGTGTCCCCTTACATTTCCTATGGATGCTCTGGTTTCTGTGTAAAGTCTTGCAGGTTAGATGAATTGGCTTTGCTAAACTGGCTCTAGCATGTGTGAGTCTTCACCTTAGAATGGACTCGAGCCCAATCCAGGTATTGTTCCTCCCTTATGTCTGATAAGCTACCATAAGAGCCTGCCGGATGAGAAGATCAAGCAAAAGGATGGGTGGTTGGGGGTTTCTGATGGGTTGTGAACACATTATTATACAGTATTTGCTGTTTATCATAATGGGATGTAGTATTTTCAGTTCATTTTCCGCCCCGTTTTCCGGGATCTGATTATTTTCGGATTGCAAGGGTTGACTGCGTCAAAACAATACTGACTAACTGATATGCTTCGGAGTAAGGACAGGGCTCGCGGTTTTCCATGAATGCTGATTCTCTTCTCTTAGCAGGCACTGTAATATCTTTTCCATTAAGAAGATAAAGTAGAGGGCTATGCAAAAAAAATTAAGCCTGTGCACTCTTTTTCTTGTGTCATTAGTGTCCACAGCAATCATGTTACTGGATGTGTCTATCTGTAGTTATAGTGTGTAGAACAGAGATACAGGTGTTTTGGCTCTCAGGGCAAGATCATTAAATTGTGCTCCCATACAGGGGCAACCAAAAAAATTCCATAATCACACAACCATTGGACATACAAATAAATAAAGAAGCACAATATACTGTAAACATTATTTTATTTATTGTTCTGGGTCTGGACCTCAGAGAGACATGCTCCTTAAGTGGTAGTGGACTGTCTGAGGGAGTGGGGATACTGTAATGTGTGAGAATGTTAGCACTAGTTTCTTTAGTGGAGTAGTGCACTCGGTAGGGCAGTAAATATATATGTACTGTATGTTATGTGCAAGCAATGCATTGTTCTTCAATTAAAAGCTGATAATGGTGGCAGTTTATTTTAGTGAATGTGTTTAATGACTTTACTGTACGTGTCTAATGGAAATAAGAAAAAACACAACAAAACAGGCGACAATGTATACGACTTGAACCTTGCACAAAAAAAGGAATGGAAGACTGTAGGGAGAGGGGACACCAAGAAGCCGATGTCTTTGAAAACACTAACATCAACACCAAGAGTCATTGAAATAACACATTATTAACTGTTGAAAGCAAGTTAATTTGAGAGTGAAACAAGGTTACATGTCATTGACAGGAACCTTTACCACATTCAACTTAGTATTGAGAACTGGGAAACATATGTTGGAAGAGCTGAATTGTATTGTGACATTAATGAAGTAGCAGACAAAGCAGAGTTTCTGTAAGGTTATTGTCAACATTCTAGAACCCGAAATTGCTAGCGATTGCTGAAAGGTTTCTCATTCACAAGAGGAATCAATCTAAAAATGGGAACATTTCAGAATACATGGTGGAGTTGGCGCAGGCATTCAGAGCATTGCCAATTTAACACTGGGCTAGCGGAGGCATTAAGAGACAAACTTGTAGGGTGACTGTATAGTGAAAGCATACTAAAGAGACTTTTAACAGAGAAAGATTTTATACTGGAATGTGCTTTGAATATCATAGTATCAATGGAAACTGTCACAAAAGGTGCAGTAGAGCTGTGACATGGAACAGCAGAAGATGCAATTAACAAATTGCTCGTTAGGCAGCAATGTTATTAATAATAATTCTTTACATTTATATAGCGCTTTTCTCATTACTCAAAGCGCTTTCCACAGAAATGAATGTGCATTAGATAGCTGAAAATGCATTAAACTCAAGTGACACTACTTCAGACATTGCTAACCCATTTAAAATGTAGTGGAGCAGACCGGTCAGTAATTTGGATATTTTCCTAAATGGAGTGTGTTAAACTGAAAATGGAGTTTAACACTGGATCTGCTTTGTCTGTTATCTCTGTATGCACATACAAATGATTGTGTTCACAAATACCACTTCCAAAGACTTCAGTAATATTAAAGACATATCCAGGAGAAACGTTGTCTCTAAGGTGCAAAATAACTGTGAACGTGAAATACAAAGATGAGCAGCATTTAGACTTGTACATTCTGGAATATGGTGTTCAGCCTTATTTGGGCATGAATGACTCAAGACCATACAGCTTGACTGGCACGGTTTAAAAGCACTACAGGTGATGTCACATAGTACTGCTAAGGACACAGGTTAAAATCTGGCTGAGATATTGGCAAATGCTGATGTTGTATTTGAAAAAGGAACAGAAACATTAAAGGGAATAAAGGCTAAAACTGAGCTGAAATAAAACACCACTCCAAAGTTTCTTTAAGGGTTTTTTAAAGATGCTGTAACAATACCTACAGAAAAACACTTTTGATATAATTAAATAGGTTGTTGTCCTTTGAGCTGTTTTATAAGAAGTAAACTGTAAAGCTTGTAACAGATATGCATGTGCAATAGACTGCGTTCTAGGTGGTGGACAACTGTGCCTTTAATTGTAATTAATACATCAAAGTCACACTTTAAAATGATTGGTTGAGGTGACTGTCTTGCAAATTTAAGAAACTGCATTAGATATCAAATATAAAAAAATCTGATAACAAATTTCTAATTGCTGATATGAACATTCAAAATGCTGATATCAAATATTGAAAACTTTGATATCAAATTTCAAAAAGGTGGTATCACTTTTAAAACAATGACAGCAAATCAGCTATAGAGCACTGGTTCCATAAGCAATACAAAACATTTTATTGGTACAAAAATATTTGTGAATGCCATAAACATTTAAGAGCTGACAGGAGATATTTTGAAAAATAAGATTTTCCCATTTTACCAGATTTTCTCTAAATATGACAAATTCTTTTTAATCACTAGGAGTGCTTGAAGTGGGCCAGTACCCACTGGTAAGCAGTACTGGTATCTCTTCCAATTTCAAAAAAGAGTACCAGTACCTTCCCTTAGCCTACCTATCTAATGACATGGGACTTGTTGTATGAAATCTATAGCATCTTTTATATTAGACCCAGTCAAACTCAAAAGCAGAAGTAAGAAAATCTATAAATTGTGTGACATGTTTTAATAACAACTCCACCAATGACACAGTGAGTCTGCCAAGAGGATTCTGTAAATCCAACCATTATCCAACCCGCTACATCCTAACTACAGGGTCACGGGGGTCTGCTGGAGCCAATTCCAGCCAACACAGGGCACAAGGCAGGAAACAAACCCCGGGCAGGGTGCCAGCCCACCGCAGGGCGCACACCTACCCACACACCAAGCACACACTAGGGACAATTTAGAATCGCCAATGCACCTAACCTGCATGTCTTTGGACTGTGGGAGGAAACCGGAGTACCCGAAGGAAACACACGCAGACACTGGGAGAACATGCAATCTCCACGCAGGGTGGACCCGGGAAGCAAACCCGTGTCTCCTAACTGCGAGGCAGCAGCGCTACCCACTGCCCCACCATGCCGCCCATTCTGTAAATCCTTATGTACTTTATCTAGTAAGTAAAAAATTGGTATACATGGATATTGGTTATAAAGAAATTTACCAAGTCATGAATCAATTCAATCTAAAGCTAATGCCTCATTAATAATGCTTTTAATCATTGCTGCAATATGTTGAGTAGTGTTATATTTCAACATTTCATAGCAATAATCCATCCATCCATCCATCCTCTTCCGCTTATCCGAGGTCGGGTCGCGGGGGTAGCAGCTTAAGGAGAGAAGCCCAGACTTCCCTCTCCCCGGCCACTTCTTCCAGCTCTTCCGGTAGAATCCCAAGGCGTTCCCAGGCCAGCCGGGAGACATAGTCCCTCCAGCGTGTCCTGGGTCTTCCCCGGGGCCTCCTCCCGGTTGGACGTGCCCGGAACACTTCACCAGGGAGGCGTCCAGGAGGCATCCTGATTAGATGCCCGAGCCACCTCATCTGACTCCTTTCGATGCGGAGGAGCAGCGGCTCTACTCTGAGCCCCTCCCGGATGACTGAGCTCCTCACCCTATCTTTAAGGGAAAGCCCAGACACCCTGCGGAGGAAACTCATTTCAGCCGCTTGTATTCGCGATCTCGTTCTTTCGGTCACTACCCATAGCTCATGACCATAGGTGAGGGTAGGAACGTAGATCGACTGGTAAATTGAGAGCCTTGCCTTACGGCTCAGCTCTTTTTTCACCACGACAGACCGATGCAGAGCCCGCATCACTGTGGATGCCGCACCGATCCGCCTGTCGATCTCACGATCCATTCTTCCCTCACTCGTGAACAAGACCCCGAGATACTTAAACTCCTCCACTTGGGGCAGGATCTCGCCCCCAACCCTGAGAGGGCACTCCACCCTTTTCCGGCTGAGGACCATGGTCTCGGATTTGGAGGTGCTGATTCTCATCCCAGCCGCTTCACACTCAGCTGCGAACCGCTCCAGAGAGAGCTGAAGATCACAGCCTGATGAAGCAAACAGGACAACATCATCTGCAAAAAGCAGTGACCCAATCCTGAGTCCACCAAACCGGACCCCTTCAACACCCTGGCTGCGCCTAGAAATTCTGTCCATAAAAGTTATGAACAGAATCGGTGACAAAGGGCAGCCCTGGCGGAGTCCAACTCTCACTGGAAACGGGCTCGACTTACTGCCGGCAATGCGGACCAAGCTCTGACACCGGTTGTACAGGGACTGAACAGCTCTTATCAGGTGGTCCAGTACCCCATACTCCCGGAGCACCCCCCACAGCACTCTCCGAGGGACATGGTCGAACGCCTTTTCCAAGTCCACAAAGCACATGTAGACTGGTTGGGCAAACTCCCATGCACCCTCCAGGACTCTGCTAAGGGTGTAGAGCTGGTCCACTGTTCCGCGACCAGGACGAAAACCACACTGTTCCTCCTGAATCCGAGGTTCGACTATCCGACGGACCCTCCTCTCCAGAACCCCCGAATAGACTTTTCCAGGGAGGCTGAGGAGTGTGATCCCTCTATAGTTGGAACACACCCTCCGGTCCCCCTTTTTAAAGAGGGGGACCACCACCCCAGTCTGCCAATCCAGAGGCACTGTCCCCGATGTCCATGCGATGTTGCAGAGACGTGTCAACCAAGACAGTCCTACAACATCCAGAGCCTTAAGGAACTCCGGGCGTATCTCATCCACCCCCGGGGCCCTGCCACCAAGGAGTTTTTTGACCACCTCGGTGACTTCAGTAAGTATTATTAAATTGTTTCCAACCCTCCTTAAGGTATTTACATGTGTCCATCACGATTATAGCGGCACCCTTATCCGCTTGTCTAATTGTATTTGAGGTGTCTTGTTTTAAAGCTAACGATACTCTATGCTTCCTGGGTCCTCCCTGCATGGAGTTTGCATGTTCTCCCCGTGTCTGCATGGGTTACCTCCCACAGTCCAATTTAGTGATCCTAAATTGTCCCTAGTCTGTGCTTGGTGTGTGGGTGTGTGTGCCCTGCCCAGGGTTGGTTTCCTGCCTTGCGCCTCGTGCTGGCTGGGATTGGCTCCAGCAGACCCCCGTGACCCTGTAGTTAGGATGAAAAAGATATAGTGTGTTGGATAATGGATGGATGGGTCATCTTTCAATATCTTCTACATCCCATAATTCAAGATTACAAAAACATTACAATACATGGAACAAATGGACCTATTGGGCAAAATGTAGACTTGAGCGGAAGATACTTAGCTGTTGGTATAAATGATAGCTCCTTTGAAAGGACTGATGATTCATCCACTTTATTTGTCTAGAAGAAATATGAATTATCAGAACCACATCTATGACTCCACCCTGGTGTGTTGTGTTTGTCTGTTGCTACTCCTGGATATTGATTTATTGTGTCTGACCATGCTTGGCTGTAAAAAAGGAGTAGAGGAGGGATGAGAAATAACAGATTCTTCTGAGTTGGAAGATGCACAAAATGAAAACCCCAAGGAAGAAGATCTAACCATAGAATTTATGGGTTGGTGTTTATAGGTGACAAGCCACTTATAAACATAGCCACTAGTATAATCTTTAATATCTCTTTCAATTTTACTTTGCTTTACAAAAAATAGATTATTTGCAAAACTATCTGTGCTCATGATATTCTCTGCAATAATCTTTTCCACAACTTCAGTATCAGAAGACTTACAATGTTCTTCATGTTTAAGAAGTGTCAGTAACTAACAGTATAAAATCTAATGAGCATTTGTTCAAAATAGCACACCATTTAAAAACAAAATCTGATTGATCTCTGAAAAATTAGGATTTTGCGTAATCTTAAATCCCTGGGTATACTTTGATTGTCACAATTGTCAATTAATAATTCAATATGAGCAGAAAGACTAATCTTACATTTAGACCATTCTATCAAATTTCTGGAAAACGAGATTATAAGAGAGAGTAACTGATTCGGAGATATCACTACCCAAGAGCTCCTTAATGTCATCATCAGAATAACTGAAAGTATTATTTGATTTTACAGACATAATAAATGTTGACAGAAACAAGACACACCTGAAAATGTACATAAAATTAATAAAGCCATAGAAAACTGCAATGCTAATCAAGAAACAATAGAACAGGTTTTCAAAAATTCACCACAAAAGAATAATGTGTTAAACTAAAAGTACTCATAACAGTCTATACATTTAATTACATACTGTATATGCATTGGCAAATACATTTGCAAACAAAAATATTTTTTACATTTTTGTTTTCCTCTGTTAACCTTGGTAAGGCTAATGAAAGTTTATTTTATTTAAGTTTATTTAAGACCAAGCATATTGGTATACCTTTTATTTTAGATAATTTGCTGTAGTGAGTATCACATCTGGGTATAGAATTGTGTTTGATGTAATTGTCCAACTTACTAATTTACAGCCCTGTAACACCGTAGAGCAGTGGCTGTTTATCACTAAATATCTGCCTAATCATGGACATTTACTACAATAAGGTGGAAGAAAGTAAAGCAACTGAAAGGTGAACAAATCTATTATATTTTTTGTTGTGATAGAAATTTACCATTCTGATCTGCCTGAGAAGGAAACCTTCCCTCCACATATGAGCTGTTATGCTAATGTGCAGAAACAGTCCCATTAATGATTTCGTAGACAGTTTCTTTATCAGGTAATTGGTGAACAGACTGTTTCATATCTTGAAGAAATCACTGGTTCGTGATATATAGATGTTTAGTAGTATATGGAAAAATTATTTGAGTGGTGCATTGGTAGTGTTGTTGCCTTGCAATGCCAAAACTGGGTTTGCATCCCTGTTGCTCCTTACATGGAGTTTCTCCCCATGTCCTATATGGATGACACAGATGGACTCCAACTTCTATGCAGCCCTGCAGGTGTCCCAGCTGGGACTCTATATGCGGGACACTGCCACCTATTAACGTGGGGGATGAAATACTCCCTGCCGTCCTCTACTGTAAGTTCTTGTGTTTTTTGGGCATTCCAACCAGTACTGAAATCATTAGGCGTCCCAGACGGTATTGTTCCCATTTAGTCCATCCTTCCATTATGTCATCCTTACTGGGGAAGGATTTCAGTTCCATCCTGAACAGGATGCTGTCCTCTGGGGTATCTACCGACCATTTGCTGATGAAACCCTGGACTACTGATTTGCAGTAACTCTGATGGATTATTACAGCAAATGGCCAGAAGTGGCTTTTACCTCTCAAGTAACCTCTGCTACTGTGACTGCATTCCTCACATCAGTTTTCAGCAGAGAAAGATACTCAAAGGAAATGATAATAAATTTCAAATTGTTGATATTAAAATCCAAAATATTGATATCAAATGTTGAAAACTTCAAGATGAAATTTCAAAATAGTGATGTCAGTTTTGCCAATGATGATAGCAAATTTAAAACAATATCAACTGTTTAAAATTTCATATCCCAAAAAAAAATGATTAAATGCTAAAAGGCCTTGCCATATACATTCGTCCTCAGATCATGAGCCCCACACACAGTGTGTGATCTTTGTATAGGAAAAGGCCAACCCACAGAAGCACTTCTGATATTTTTACATGTCTGTTTTGTGCTTTGATGACCTGTTACATTATATTCAAGCTTTTATTCATCATTCTGCCACCCATGTAGGCAGCTTCTCCTCAAAATTTACCACTTTGGATACACAGCACACATCTTCATTGATATGTAGTTAGAAAAAATTTATTTTGCCGCACTGCCACTCACGCTCATCATGGACAGCGTGCCATATATGAGCAAACAAAGGGACAAAGCAGCTGGGGCACTTGTCACTGCTGAACATCTGAAGATATTTAAGATCCTTTTCGGGGGCCCTCTCCAAAGACTTGCATAAAGAGGCTAATTTCATTCCTCCGTCTCTAGCATACCCTCCCCCTGCGCAATTACAATATTATAGTGGACTGTTGAATGTGATCATTGAATAATCAAAATTCAGGCCAGGTTATGTTTTAAACATTATGTACAATATAAATAACCAAAGAAAAGATTATTACCTTGTAAATTAATTTATCAATTTGTACTCCACTAGAGGGTGGCATGGTGGCACAGTGGTAGCGCTGCAGTAAGGAGATCTGGGTTCACTTCCGGGGTCCTCCCTGCGTGGAGTTTGCATGTTCTCCCTGTGTCTGCGTGTGTTTCCTCCAGGTGCTCCGGTTTCCTCCCACAGTCCAAAGACATGCAGGTTAGGTGCATTGGCGAACCTAAATTGTCGCGAGTGTGTGCTTGGTGTGTGTGGGTGTGCACTGCGGTGGGCTGGTACCCTGCCCGGGGTTTGTTTCCTGCCTTGTGCCCTAATTTGGCTGGGCTTGGCTCCAGCAGACCCCCGTGACCCTGTAGTTAGGATATAGAGGGATGGATGATGGATGGATACTCCACTAGAAATATCTGATACATGAACATAATTACACTTATAGGTCACAGGAAAATGTTTGTTTCACCATATCTGAAAAAGATGCAATGGTATGTCTACACAGAAAGTTCAGCATAGTGTAAGTCAAAGCTAGAGTAGTGTTTGTGTCACAGTAGGAACACTGCTGCTATGGCAGTTGCTACAACTCACTACACATATCGGTAGAGTGTGTTTATAGAGCAACGATATGAATTATAGTAACTGTCAAATGAAACAACACCATACTGATGTCTTCAATTGTTCTTGTAATACAGAATTCTACAAACAATAGTAGCAATGTTTTCTCAGCCTTCTCTCTTTATCTCTCAGTCTCTGTTTTGCGCATCTAACACCCACATGCACACTCTGAGATATATACAATCAATACAATTTATATATTCCCTGACATCATGCACTTTAAAGAAACAAAATTTTTAACAAAAAGGTCTCTCTTTAAATATTAGTATGAAACAAAATTAAATATTGATTTCACTTTTCTGTGACCCTGTTTTTTTCTTTAACAATTTCAAAGTACAATCTTTTCTATCGATTTGCTTATTCTTCCAGACCTTGTAATTGTTGGTCCTTTAGAGGTCTGGTTATACAATGTCAGTTCCAATAGAACTGCTGCTGGTGTTGTGTCTATGCCAGTAAGAATATCTTGTTTCTTGTGAGACCAGCTGGACCTGTGTTGGTTTCCTCTAAACCTGCTTGCAAGTGACAACGGTTTAATCTTTCTTCTCTCTCCCATGGGGTTAACGCACCATGTGAGTGTAGAGTAATGTCTTCTTGCACCACAGATGCTGGGTCTTTCCTTTGTTTCTCCCCATAATTTTTCACCAAGATAGGACAGCCTGGATGCTGCTGAGGAAAATCCCTCACTGCATGTAGTCTATTATAATGGAATATCTGCTGGCACTTCATGACTGCATTATGATAGTTAATAAAATCCCTGCCTCACCATTTTGGAACAAGATTGCATTCTAACATTGGCAAAGTAATGTGCAATCTCTGCCCCATCAACAGCTCGGAAAGGCTAACTTTTGTACTACTTGTTGGATTTGTTCTGTAACATAAGAGAGGAAACAAAGTAGTGGATCTTTCTGTCTGAAAATCCTTTTAGATGTTTAGACTATGTATTCTGCATGTACATTTCCTGAGGTGTGGTGAGGACTTGACGTTATGTATAAAAGTGAAATTCTTTGCTAAATGAAAGGTATCATTTGTATATTGCGGCACATTGTCAGATACTATAATATCTGGATATTCCAAAAGGTCCTAAGGTAGCTTTCAGCTTCCAAACTAGTTTCTCTGAATTTGTAGTAGGCAAGTGCAGTATTTCCAAAGAGCGTGAGTAATAGTCTGAAACTACTAATGTAGGTGCAATAGCTTTCACCATTATATTCACATAGGTCTGGGTTAATGCATTGCCATGTACGCTCAGGAAGTGGGGTGGGACAGAGTGGTTCTTTTCTTTGAGATCTTTGTTTTCACAATAAAATGACATCTTTCAAAGTATTTTTTTCAGATCTGCTGTCAGTCCAGTCCACCAAACAGTTGCATGTTCTCTTTCTCTGCATTTAGATAGACCTTAATGAACTTCATGTGTTCATGGTAATATGTTTTGTCTTAAACTTGTAATCAAATGTAATCAAACCATTATTCTCAGATAGA
>JANRMT010062791.1:113453747-113465063 GCA_026402145.1 Polypterus bichir lapradei
TTGTAAGGAAGCTGTAAGGAATGAGCCTGCCAAATTTCAGCCTTCTATCTACACGGGAAGTTGGAGAATTAGTGATGAGTCAGTCAGTCAGTCAGTGAGTGAGTGAGTGAGTGAGTGAGGGCTTTGCCTTTTATTAGTATAGATATATATATATACCCGCGTATCGCAGCGGAGAAGTAGTGTGTTAAAGAAGCTATGAAAAAGAAAAGGGAACATGTTAAAAATAACGTAACATGACTGTCAATATACAGTAATTGTTTTGTGAGTGTTATTGAGTGTTGCTGTCATCAAGGATTTGATTATCATTATTTCTTTCAATCAGGTTCGTATTTGTAGGATGTGTTGTGTTCAAGTTACATTCCGTGTTTGTCAATCGTTGTAAAGATAAGGTTTCATTCATCGATTCGTTTCTTACTGCATCAATAAACAGCTCGTCTTCTTCTTTATCTAAGACCTGACACACTGCATGTACGGGTTTTTTTTTTACACTGTCTTCCTTTAGCGGGACATTGACTTTTTCCACCGTGTGCTTTGTTTCTGCAGTAGCTGTACTTATGAATATGCTTGTATGTATCAGACGCTTCATATTTTTTTGCTGCCTTTTCAATTGTGTAATTCAGTTTTTGTTCAGCACTCTTTGGAACTGTTGCTTTTTGTCTGTGCACTGCGTCAGTTCACGTGAGCTGCTCGGTGTACATGCATCGAAGTTTCCCAGCTGTGCTGGTGCCATGTCGTGCTATGTCCACGGCTGTATTTAATGTTACCTAAGTCCCGGCACTTAAAACTTTCTCTCGCAGTTTCGCTGAGTTTGTGCCAAACACCACCCTGACCATCTCATCTTCCTCTGCATAAGCACAGTCCTTCACCCGTGAATATTTAGCGGCAGTGTTTCTATTGGATTGCCACTGACGGATGGCCTTATATGGGCCGGCACTAAATTACAAACGCCAGCGGCAGCCTGTCTATGAACTTAATTTAAAGTTTAGGTTTACACTGTGCTTTGTTTCCGTAGTAGCAGCACTCATGAATATGGTTGTATATGTCACTCGCTCACTTCTTATTGTTTCGCTGCCTTCTCAATTATATAATGCATGTTTTCTTCAGCGCTTTTTGGAGCTCTTCCTGGTTTTCTACGTACTGCGTGATTACGTGGGAGGCGTGATGATGTCACATGAAACTCCGCCCCCACGGCTTTCGAGCTCATCTCCATTACAGTAAATGGAGAAAAACAGCTTCCAGTTATGACCATTATGCGTAGAATTTCGAAATGAAACCTGCTTAACTTTTGTAAGTGAGCTGTAAGGAATAAGCCTGCCAAATTTCAGCCTTCTACCTACATGGGAAGTTGGAGAATTAGTGATGAGTGAGTGAGTGAGTGAGTGAGTCAGTCAGTCAGTCAGTCAGTCAGTCAGTCAGTCAGTCAGTCAGTGAGGGCTTTGCCTTTTATTAGTATAGATAAGTACATTTGAATATTGGCAACCATACAACCTGATAAATGGTGATGTGTAGTTTCAGGCGGCGCACAGACCTGTTAGTTACTTAAAATGTCTTTAGTTAAGGCATCATGTGTGGTCAGCTTTCTTCAGAACAGGCCACATGCCTGTCTCAATATGGCTGCCGAGCTGTGCTCCTCATTGTGTTGTCCTTTTCAGTTCATGTTGTGAGATGGTCTTTCATCAGTTCGGTGAGAGAGAGCGAGGTGAAGCAAGCAAATTTATAAGTGTTCTGTCCAACCCCTAGAGCCAATAGGGCATTGTGGTACTTAAAGGCTTTTGATACAAGACAATTCCAAACAGCCATACTTCAGACCAATGGGGGGATAGAACACCTTCACACCTGCCCCCAAAACCATATGTTAAGGTAGAGCTTGGCAGTTAGGCAGTCTAGCTTTCCTGTAGGGGTTGAGAGACTTCAGAAAAACATTTACCAAACTTGTTTGAGGCACTTCCCCCAACCCTGTCGTAAAATTCACTTTCCTGACTTAGCTTCTCACTAATGTAAAACTAATATTACATTGCTTTGTCTAAGTTACAAATAAAGACATAAATATTTATCAACTTGTATGCAAAATTTCAAATTACAACAGTGATCTCTAGAGTACCACCTAAATTATTTTACAGTTAGGATTATGACTCATTTTTGGATTGTAGAACATCAACATTCACTCCAGTTATGCAACTGCTTTATGAAAATAAATGTTTAAAAAATGGAAAAAAGAGGTAGTAACACTTTAGATTAAGTACTGCATAAACGCACCAATTACTCTTACACTGTTATGTAACAAGAACTTAACAAAGGCTTGCTTCTGTTGGTCTTAATAATACTTACAAAACACACATAAAGTGGTTATTCGTCTCTGTGAAGAGTGGCTTATTAAGAGCCTTGATAGGCTGATAAAACGACTTATGAATATGAAGGATTTGCAGGTCTTATACTGAAATATGTAATACGAAAAGAAATATGTCTCACTTATGATGGCTCAGACTGTTCCAAAGTGAAGTTATTTTAGTAGGCCACACTGCAGAGATAAGTAACCACTTTACTGATGCTTTGTAAATGTTATTAAGACCGAAAGAAGACTTTTGTTAAGATCTTGTTATATAACAGTATGTGACTAATAGATGCATTTCTGCTTTATCTTGTATGTACTGACATAATTTCAGGATATCATCACTCCTCTATTCCAGTGTGACAAATAAAATGTGCAAAGAAATAAGCACAAAACATTGATTAACACATTGACTGCTGGACCATTTATTAGCAGGACACTGCAGTACAGATCAGGGGTGGCCAACAGTGGCTACACGTTTTTATTCTATTTTCTTAATTAGTGACTAGTTTTTGGTAATAATTAACTTCATTTAATTAATTTGCTATTTAAGACTGTAGTACTAGGGTGTTGTACCATGTTAGCCATCATGAATGTAAAGAAAAGCCAAGCAAAATGACACCTTTTATTGGCTAACTAAAAAAATTACAATATGCAAGCTTTCGAGGCAACTCAGGCCCCTTCTTCAGGCAAGATGTAATCAATGATTATGATTATGATGGGGCAACCATCCACATCAGTGCCAGAGCATACAGGTTCAACGCCATGCACTTGATTGTCACTATCTCAGTCACTGTCATTTTCAGCAAAAATTTCATCTTGCAACAAATGTAGTTCTTTCAAAACAATGAGCAGCTTTATACCTTTTTTACAACAACATAGCTAATGACTGTCTATTTACAATATTATTTTCTGCAAGCTGTTGTATTTAAAAAAATTCAATGGCACTAAATGGCAGCACTATAGTATATTACTGAGGCACAGCAGTGGCTGTATACCAAGATACGACTTCTCTCGTATGTCGCACCTCAATAGGCTCAATGAAAAATGAATTAACTCATACTTGCATTCAAAGTGTTAAGCATATTCCTTATATTTGATTGTCCATTTTTTTTGTAAACCTTTTTTTTCTTTAAAGTCATATCTCATTGCCATTTTGGATGTTTTACACTGCCAGTCAGCCTCTGCTGGCTATAAATTGTAACTAAAAATGGATGCACACTTAATTTCTGCCTTTAAGAATTACACAGAAATGGCTGTCTTTATCATGTCATCAGATTAAGTAATAGACTGTTGTTTAATATTTTTATCTTTATTAGATATTTTATGTTTTTCCGTAGCACCCATTATCAACATGCTAAAGTTCTAGTTAACAACAGAATCTGGTTTGCTTCAGCAAGAAAAAAATCGTCTCAAAGTCACAACCTGAGACATGGAAATGGAAGACTCTTTAGGCACAGCACAACCAGAACCAGGGCATCTGCAATGAAAATGTTACTGCATCCCAGTACAGTATTATAAAACCCTGGTTACTCTACTTCCTAGGGAACTTGTTGAGCCACAAGATCAACATGACTTTAAATATTCTTACATGTAGGATTTTCAGAATCTTCTTCATACCAACAGATTAACTCTTGTAAAAGATGAGACACAAAGTCCTTGAAAGAGTTAGGGTGCCAAGGGGATCAACTCCATTTTCACATATTACAGCTTATGGTAAAGCATGTCACTGCGGTTGTGTGATTTTATTTTTTTATTTTCCACATAAAAAATCTGTAGCCCAGGCTTTGGAGGAGTGGGTATGCAGCGGTAAAAAGCTTTGAATCTGTGGGGTGTTGAGTGGGGAAATTTGCTGAATGCTGATTCATATGCAAGCTCAATCATCCAAGCCATTCCTCCTTAATAGTCTTCTGGTCATTAAGGCAGGCACCTACACCCACAAAGTACTTAAAAGAAACTGAGTAGGGTGTTGAATAATTGTGGTGAGACAACAGAGATGGGTTTGGGGTGTCCCAGGGGGTTACTGGCTAAGGTGGCTGGGACAAAAACTGATGATGGAGGACAGCGATTGCCAATATCTAGGCTATGCCAAGTAGACACAAGGGTGTGAGCAGACGAGACAAGACAACCATATCTTTTGTCTTAGAAATATTAAGTCGTAAATTAGAGTGTATCACACCATTGTACAAATTCATTGACAATAGGCTGTCTTCCTTATCTTGTAAAAGACTCACAATGACACAGTTGTTTGCAGATTTCAGGATATGACTATCTTTGTGTAAAATACTGTAGTACTAGGGTGTTGTACCGTGTTAGCCATTATGAATGTAGAGAAAAGCCAAGCAAAATGACACCTTTTATTGGCTAACTAAAAAGATTACAATATGCAAGCTTTCGAGGCAACTCAGGCCCCTTCTTCAGGCAAGATGTAAATAAAAGTAAAATACTGCAGTCATTTGTATATAAGATAAACAAAGAGGAGATAGGCAGCACCTTTGCAGAGTACCAACAGGTGTACCTAGGATATTAGAGAAACAGCCATTGACACTTCTTTCTGTGTGTTCTGTTTGTTAAAATGCCCAGGATCCACGCTACCAAGTTTGGGTCCAAACAGGATTAATCAATCAATTTCTCAACTAAAATGTGGGGATGGATTGTGTCAAAAGCTGATGAAAAGTCTATAAGTAGTGCTCATACAATACATTCCAAAGTGCTGCTGTGGCATCCTCCTCACCCCTCTTTGCTCTTAAAGGAAATTGGTGAGGGTCCCAAAGAGCCTAAGCTTTGTTAAGTACTGTAACTGCTTTTTAGATTTCACGATATTTGAAGTTAATGCCACTGGTCTAAAGTCACTTAATGCTTTGGGGCGTGCAGTGTTTGCCAATGGAATAACAGTTACCTGTTTCCATAGGCTGGGCACTTGTTGCAAATCCAAGGACATTTCAAATATGGAGGGGACACCAGGCTCCAATCCTCAGTCTGTTCATTTGCTGACTTAGTTCTGAAGCAAAATCTTGTGTTTCAAATCCTGAATAGAACTCATTCAAGTTTTGTGCCATTTGATAGTCAGTTTTGACCCCTGCCAGTTTAACTCGATTATTGCTGTTTGTATGAATGCCAGCCATTATCTTCATGCCAATCCATAATGAGCCCAGGTTATCAGTCCGCAGCTCATTCTCTATCCTGCCTTTATACTTCATCTTTGCCTGCTTTCACGTTTCACCTCCTTCTGTAACTCCTTCTCTTCCGTTAACGTTCCATATTGAAATGCCCTATATTATCGGGTTTTAGATCTCTGGTAATCCATGGCTTGTTGTTAGGGTATGTTTTGGCTAATTTCATGGGTATTTTGGGGTCCTTGCAGAATTGTAACACCTTAGAGTGTCTGTCAGTTCATTAATGTCAGCACAGGGTTTTTCAAACACTGACCAGTCAGAGCACTCAAAACAGCCATGCAGGCATTCAAAAGAGTCCTTGTTCCAGACTTTAATTTGCTTGCTTTCTGACTATTCTCTCTTAAAGACGGGTTTGTAGATTGGAATAAGCTGGACGCAGTAATGATCTGATGTACCCAGTGGCCATTTTGCTCCTTAATGCCTTTGATGTTCTGTTTGCTGATTAAGTACTTGGTTTTGACAAGTTAGGCAAGTGACATATTGGTAAAAATTATGAAGTTTACTAGTTTTGTATTATGTATATTTGTCTCCTGACTATGTCCCCTGTATTCTGTGGA
Source organism: Polypterus bichir lapradei (assembly GCA_026402145.1). Taxonomy (NCBI): domain Eukaryota; kingdom Metazoa; phylum Chordata; class Cladistia; order Polypteriformes; family Polypteridae; genus Polypterus; species Polypterus bichir. The sequence continues at coordinate 113,459,810 of JANRMT010062791.1, forward strand.
TGGAATCCACAAGAGGCAGGGCCACCATGACATTACTACTGAGGTACCACCCTCCAGCTTTTTTTCTAGTGTAGGAAATGGATTCCCTCAAAACGTCATCGAGTGTTTTTGAGTGCAGATTTCAATTGTAAATATCATTAGGCTTCTTATAATTTATTACATTTTCACTTGGTTTCTTGGATTCTAATTTCTGGATTGGGTTGCCTTTTTAGAAAAACTTGTTTTGCCTTAATTTGTATTTTATAAATAGTTTTATGCTTCTTTTTTATTAAAATAAAATGGATTCAGTATTGGACACTTCTCTCAAGCCACAGGTTTTACTGTTTTCCTGTCTTTTGAAGGACAATTTTGTATATTTTGAAACATGTAAAGAACATTGAACTTTCAAGGATAGTCCCTGATTTGGAGAATATACAGGAATGATAATAAACATTGTTTTTTCTGAGTTTTTCATCTTGAACAAAATATCTATTGGAGTGTGCAGATGCAGGTTCTGCTTCATGCTCCCACTTCCTTTTGGGAGCCTCTTGAACCTGACACCATCAGTACCTGTAACCAGATGAGCTGGACAATGCGGGCACCAAACAAAGCAAGGGGTAAAATGCAAAGTGCAGAACTGCTTTTATTTTAAAAAGAAAATCAAAACCAGTGTCCAAATAAATACATCAAAATTTCCAAAAATAAATAAATAATCCATAAAACCAGGGTGAAACAATGGAGGTTAGAATCCTATAAATAGATATATTAAAACGAGATTAAAACAATGGCTGGAAGCAGTCCTTTTAAAAACAAAACCTGGTGCCTTCTTCAGCTGGCAGTTCCCCTGCTTCTCCCATCTGGGCTATGCACCATGGGAGTCTCCCTACCTGCAGCTGACCTTCTCCTGTTGGTCTGGTCACCTTTCGATCCCTGGCTCCGTAGGGATCTTACCAGACCAAAACTTGGGTTCCCCAGCGACCAGGACACTCACACTGGGGCTTCCACCTCCCAAGCCTCCGACTCCCGCTTTCTTCTGTGGCCTTATGCGGCAAGCCAACCACCTTCCGGTCACTACTGCTCCTCTAAAGCGATTAGCAGGAGTGAGCACTTCTTGCTGCCCCTGAGTGTTGGCCCAACACTCTTCTCACAGCTGCCTGCTCTTATCAGCGAGCCTGCCCTCGCTTGCTTGCTCGCTCACTCATGCTTCCAGCTTTCACTTCTTCCTCCTCTAAACCTCTAACCACTTTTCCAATCTTTCTTCTCCCCCTCCGCACTCGTGCTTCTCCTATTTATAATGGGGAGGTGGCATGATACGGACAATTCCTTACCTGTGCATTTAAGCCAGGAAACGCCTGCACCACGTCGCGTCTGAGAACCGCTCCAGCCACACTACCATGCCCCCTCTTTAAGCTGCGATTATTTATTTAAAACTGACCTGTTATTCTGCGCAGCAGACCTGCTATATCACATGGAGTCTTGAATTTGTCTTTTGTTTTTTGCAACCTGGAGCTGCATCATATAGCCACACTAGCAAAATACCCGCACTTCGCAGCGGAGAAGTAGTGTGTTAAAGAAGTTATGAAAAAGAAAAGGAAACATTTTAAAAATAACGTAAAATGATTGTCAATGTAATTGTTTTGTGACTGTTATGAGTGTTGCTGTCATCAAGGATTTGATTATCATTATTTCTTTCAATCAGGTTCGTATTTAAAGGATGTGTTGTGTTCAAGTTATATTCCGTGTTTGTCAACCGCTGTAAAGATAACAGGTTTCATTCATTGAAGTGTTCACTATCCAAATCGGTACTCGTGAATCTAAGATGTTTAACAGGCATTCCCGGTATTAAGTTGTGGATTTGCCTGCGAATATTTATCGGCAACTATGAACTTAATTTAAACTTAAGCTTTATACCTTGCTTTCCTATTAATATGTCTACAAAGGTTTGTTCAGATTCAGAGGGTTGTTCCTTTCTTACTGCATCAATAAACAGCTCATCTTCTTCTTTATCTGAGACATCACACACTGCATGCACGGGTTTACCTTTCCCAGTCCTGCAAACTTTAGTGAAGTGGTTCAATTTACCACATTTTTTACACTGTCTTCCTTTAGCTGGACATTGACTTTTTCCACCGTGTGCTTTGTTTCCGCAGTAGCTGCTCTTAAGAATAGTTTTTGCTGCCTTCTCAATTGTGTAATGCGTTTTTCGTTCAGTGCTCTTTGGAGCTTTTGCTTGTTGTCTGCGTAATGCGTTCACAGTCAGTTCACGTGAACTGCTCAGAGTACATGCATTGAAGGTTCTCAGCTGTGCTTGTGCTATCTCGTGCGATCTTGCGATGTCCACGGCTTTATTTAATGTTAGCTCAGACCCGGCACTGAAAAGTTTCTCTCGCACTTTCGCTAAGTTTGTGCCAAACACTATTCTATCCCTGACCATCTCATCTTCGTTTGCATAAGCACAGTCCTTCACCAGCAATTTTAACTCCGTTACAAAGAGATCAAAAGTCTCATTTATACCCTGCGTCTTCTTATTAATCTTGTATCTTGCGAATATCATATTCGTCTTAGGCATGACAAATGCCTCAAAGCGGTCATAATAAGTTTTCAGTACCTTGGCTTCCTCCTGGGTGAGAGTCAATGTGGTAAAAATGTCTTTTTCTTTTTCCCCAGTCCACAGGTGCAGGTAGCTGCATTTCTCACTCTCGTCTTTGCCTTTTAGTGGCCCAGAAAACATCAGCTCCACGTGCTGTTGGATCTTTTTCCATTCTCCTGGCAGGTTAAGAGAATCCCAGACAATTTGTGGCCAGGGAACTCCAACAAAATCCATGACTGTCCTCTTTTCTGACACCACGTCTTGTATTCACAAATTGTGAAAAATGAAATGATGGCGAGACTTTCTTTTAAAGTATGCAGGGGATCTTCATTTATTACAGCTCTGACATTCACGGCATCCCTACTCTAAATTAACTTCCATAATAGTAACCTTGAGGTCCCTTTTTCTGATGCCATCCTGAGGACATAGGTGCCTAAATCATGCCTGATAATAATACATTTCAATGACATATAAATATTACAGTGATCACCTCGATAGAAATCTCACCACCCAAATCGCTACTCGTGAATCTAAGATGTTTAACACTAGAATCACCAGAGCCTACGAAAAAACTTGTAGATCCGTCCCACCATAAATCGCTTCTTAAAACCGTTCTCACCTCTCCGCCAGCGTCCTTTATTAATCTAAATGTGCTGATAAAGAAAAGTTGCAAGTAGCCAGCTATTCCATCCCCCCATCGACTTAGAAAGTGCACAAATTTCTCCCAGCTCATGCCTTGATTGATTATCTGGGAGTGAAGTGGAGTTTTAGAGTGGAAATAATAGATCATTATTTGGAATACACGTATTTCACGTGTGTTCCATTTCTACAGTAATCCGTGTAAACACATTTTTAAAACAGAAACGTTTTTCATATTTTAGTAGTAAATGACAAAATGTAGACATAAACTATATAATGTATGAAGCCTGAAGTCCAAATATCAAACTAACAGCTTCACAAAAGGTACAAATATAACAGAACAAGTATGCTTTTATTCAAAAATATAACTGCAGGAAAAAAAGCCGCATTAGCATGCCACATTGACAAATACATATCTCAAGTGTAATGGTATCAGCTGCTGACTTGTAACCAAAAGATTATGAGTTCGATCCTGCATGATTCTCTTTTGAAAAGTAAACTGCTCTTATTCTTACTATTTTAAAATAAAAACATACATTTGATTTCAGTGTTTAACAGCCAGTGTAATTTATGATACTTGTAAAGGTTAGTTTTTTTTTTTTTATTCACTTTTCATTCTCTCAGTCGTGTTCAAGATCCTTCCCTACCTCCACCAATGTTTTTGCGAACTGCTGTGCCTGCATGCACTTTTCGTGGTATTACACGTCTATTTTTTTTGAGCATACCCGTGTCGCTCAAACACAGGAACATCTGTTGTTTACAAGTATAACAAAACAAGTGCACTTTTATTCTAGACTATAAGTGAAGAAAAAAATAAAGCAAGTTACAGTAGGCGGTTGATACGACAGCTTGCGTGGGGCAATGCTAAGAACTGCTGATTTCTGATCCGTGCTATATAAAATTATCCCATTCAAATATTAACAATTCCCTCACACCCTTCCAACATTTACCACATGTGTACTTGTTGCAGTGTACACACCTCTCTGTGCTATGGTTCCTATTACACTGAATGAGCACCTGACACTGTACTTTCTTCCCTATATAAATAACATTCGAGCTATAGCGCGTCTCCAAATAAATCACATTTGAGCTATAGCACGTCTTTATATGAAAACAGCATTTTCAGATGTGGGGGGAATCGTGAACGCGACTGAGAGAATGGAACTGAATTAAAAAAAAAAGCTAACCTTTACAATTATCATGCATTTACACTGGCTCTTACAGACTGACTGAAATCAAATTATGTTTTTATTCTAAAATAGTTAAAAATAAATAAATAACCTTCGCCGTTCTGCCTGCCTGAACTCCCTGTCTATCAATATAGTAATAACAGTAATTTTATTATTATATAGGAGCTTCCCTGTCTGCCTATCATATAGTGCCTTTCCTTCCTACCTATCTATATATCTATCCCCTTAGCTGTTTTTATATATCTATACTAATAAAAGGCAAAGCCCTCACTGACTCACTGACTCACTCACTGACTGACTGACTGACTGACTGACTGACTGACTGACTGACTCATCACTAATTCTCCAACTTCCCGTGCAGGTAGAAGGCTGAAATTTGGCAGGCTTATTCCTTACAGCTTCCTTACAAAAGCTGGGCAGGTTTCATTTCGAAATTCTACGCATAATGGTCATAACTGGAAGCTGTTTTTCTCCATTTACTGTAATGGAATTGAGCTTGACCGCCGTGGGGGCGGAGTTTCGTGTGACATCATCACGCCGCCCACGTAATCAAGTGAACTGACTGTCAACGGACTATGTAGAAAACCAGGAAGAGCTCCAAAATACGCTGAACAAAACATGCATTATATAATTGAGAAGGCAGCGAAACATTAAGAAGCGAGCGAGTGACATACTACCATATTCATCAGTACAGCTACTTCGGAAAGAAAGCGAGGTATAAACCTAAACTTTAAATTAACTTAATAGACAGGCTGTCGCTGGTGCTTTTCGTGCCCACGGGTAATGCGGGATACAAGTTTAATGAGAGGACGCAGGATATAAACGAGAGTTTTGATCACTTTGTAACTAAGTTAAA
>JANRMT010062791.1:113468251-113479151 GCA_026402145.1 Polypterus bichir lapradei
AAGTAGAACTGATATTTCGGTTTGCCTCAAAATTTTTAGGCAACTTGAATTTTTGTCAGGATAGCAGTAACTTGTTTCTGAATGCATGATTTAGTTTTATAAAGTTCTTTTTGATAGTTGCGGCATTACCCTTCTCATTTTTGACAGTCTGAGTCTCTGAAAGCCATTAAGAAAAGTTTATATATTTGGAAGATCCTGAGAGATTAATCAGAATCCTTTTGTATTCCAATTATAAAACGTTGCACTCCCTAGGGTAACAGAAGTGTTTTGCGTTGCAGGAACAATTTGTGATTATTTAGATACAAATGATTAATGCGCCTTCAATTTTACTTTTGATGGGTATTTTATTACTGATATTACTGAGAATGACATAGCTACATTTGTAAGTTATTATTTTTAAATGTTAAATGAATTCCTTAAAAATAAGGACAGGCTTTTTTCATTCATCCATTCATTTCCTAGTCTGTTGCCAGCGCACAGTTACTCAGCACTGTCTTATAAAAGCCTGCCTTACAGCACTAGCACCTTAATAGTATTTCTTGTTAAGTCAATGGCACTTGATTTTACATCGTGGAATGTAAATCCACAGGCACTCTAAACTCTTATGTAACAGAAAGAGATATACTATTACACGATCTATTGTAGCTGTTTTACTCTGTAAAAAAATGCTTGTTTTTTTTCAAATGATAATTACATTAATTACAACTGTAGACTCATCTGCAGCCTCCTCTTTTAGGCAGGAAATGCAGAAAAGTGTATGCATTCTTCTTCCAGCTTCGCTAAGATAATGAGAACTGGCAGAAACAGATAATGGATTGCAGTTATTAGGGAAAATTATTATGCAAGAAAGTAAAACAGAGAATAAAAAAAGAAAAGCATTACGTTGAACTGGAGGGAAAAAGAAACAGAAATTCTCATCATTCAAGACCACACAGTCACAATATGATCATAACGGAATATTAAACATCATTTGTTATTTTTTCTGACAAAGGCGTTTGCTGAATTTGGCATACACATTCATAAGTAACGATCGCTATACAAATCAATTTAAGAGCTTTTGTTACGGTCACATAAGGAAAAAAAACAAAAAATAGCGAAGGGAAAGGCGCTATATAAATAAAGTGTACTATTATTATTATTATTGTTGTTGATTACGTCTGAGCATGCACATGTGTTAGCTTTTGTGCCTGATACGCTGAAATGATGTACAGTACTTTCCGGAGTCTTCACATTGCCTCATGTGGTTGATTTGTTAACCTTGTGTACGTCTCTTTTGATGTAAGTTACCCATCCATCCATTATCTAACTCGCTATATCCTAACTACAGGGTCACGGGCCAGCCAACACAGGGCACAAGGCAGGAAACAAACCATGGGCAGGGTGCCAGCCTACCGCAGGGCACACACACGCCAAGCACACACTTGGGACAATTTCGAATCGCCAATGCCCCTAACCTGCATGTCTTTGGACTGTGGGAGGAATCCCGATTACCTGGAGGAAACCCATGCAGACACGGGGACAACATGCAAACTCCACGCAGGGAGGACCCGGGAAGCAGCCTAGGTCTCCTTACTGCGAGGCAGCAGCGCTACCACTGCGCCACCGTGCCGCCTGATGTAAGTTATACGTTTTGTTGTTAGTTCCATTAGAAATATAGCACATTTTTTTCTGTTAAATAATGGTAAAAGCTCTTATGATATTTTACTAACGTGTTGAGACATCCCTTCATGTAATGTTTAAAACTGTGTATAGTACGTTAAGAAATATCGTTTCTTTATTCATATATAAGTACTTCTAGAAAACAGGCATGATAATCGCTGTTTAAGTAGTGACTGTGCATGATCTATGTCTTTACAGTCTCACTCATTTCAGAAATTCTTTTCAGTGTCTTTGCCAAAGACGGTATGTCTTAATGCTCTGTTAATTTCTGCCGCCATCTACCGACCTTTTTGGGTATTACCTCTCTAAAGTATTCTGTTGGCATTTATTTTTGTGACAGTTATTTAGTGTTATTGTGTTTTTTTTTATTTCAAAAACCACACACATTTATCTTCAAATAAATATTTAGCTTTACAAGACCATTGCAAGGAATCCTTCTTTTCACCACATTCAGCAGTTTAGTTGAGTCATTCTGCTTCATCCATCTTAACAGGAAATAAGATTTGGTGCCACAAACACAACAGTTTGACACACGCACAGTTTAACAGTTATTATTATTGTTATTAAAATTATTATTTTGAGAAATTTGAAAAAAGCATCAGTGTTAAAAGAACATTAAAGTGAGTAGTTAAGAGTCGGGGTCACGGTTGTGATAGCCTGAATCCTCAATCAACAAGTTGTACATGTAATAGTTGTAACAGATTGTTAGCAGTTAGTCTCACCTTACTCCATTGAAGGGTTAGTATAAGACCTTCAGGTAGCAGATGGTACTCGGGCTTCTGGGCCTCCATCATTGCGAGCATGCTTGACCCCCTTCTGTCTGCTCTCATAGCGGTGGGGAGGGAAACAGAGGTGGTCATTTAGTAAGATTTTTTGATCTTTCTTCATAAAGTTGACATACTAATTAATTGTTTTTCTTTACTTTTACTTTGTCGGTTGAAGCTTTGCTGCTGTACTGTTGTGCTTTTTATATTATTTTTTTGTCATAGTTTTGAAGGTTGCTTTGTGTTATCTATTTTTATCACCAATGATGTTATATTTCAAACTTGAATGTGAACCGAATGTAAGATTGTGTTTGGGGGAATTGTTTGGTTTATTCTTTTGTTTATCACATGCATATTTTTGTTTATATTTGGTATAATTTGTATATTGTTTGTTCACTAGTATACACTTTGAGTGTTGTGGGGTTTTATTTATTTATTTATTTATTTATTTTTTTGTTTGTTTAAATTCTTCTGCTATTGCTTGTTGCAAGGTTTCCCATTACAATTACTATGATCTGGATTATAACTAGCAATAATAAATAATTGCATTTTATACTCTGGTATTCCTTTTGTTCTTTCAATCACTTGAAATGGTTGTGCTCTGGCCAGATTGATTGGTTAATTTTGAACCTATCTTGTCACATACAGTTTTGACATTTTGAGTCACAAGATCAAGCTATGAACTGTAAGTACGGTCTAATTCGTTTGATTAATGGTTAGCTTTTGGCGAAAGGTGGGCGTAGTAAAGGGGAGTGTGCAGTTGTTGACATCAACACACTCTCTCCCCATTTAGCAGCTCCTGGTGTCTCTTGAAAGGTGCCTTCCTTTGCTGTTAGAGGTCAAGAGAGAAGGGGAGGCAGATGAGAGCAGGCAGAAGGGGGTCAAGAGTGCCCGCAATGATGAAGGTCCAGAAGGGAGTGAAGACTCCTTTAAGCCTGAGTAAAATCACAAAGAGGGTGTTGAACCTACAGTGCTGCAGCAGGTAAAGGGGAGACTTTGGTTCTTTTGACTCACCACAATTCCACGAGGTATGGAGAAGTTGGGGAGGCCATGTTCTGCAGCAAGTGTTATGGGTTGTAGATGAAGACAGCCAGGTCAGTAAGACGGAACAATGGGAATTGGAAATTACATGAGCAAACTCTTATGATGATAGAGTAAATGCTGCAAGGTAGCTGTCGCTTAGTTTTTTGGCCGGAATGGGGCAATTTTGGTGGCGCAACAGCATTTATAGAGAGAATACTTGCATTCGTGTTGCTCTGGAGGGATGATGTTGAGCTCTGGACATTCTTGGTTTTATTGGATTGATTTTTAATTATTTATTCGTGACCTCTCAACAATGTGCTTGCTTTTATGATGGTATTTATCTATGAAGATTATGTAAACTGCACATTGTCACTTTATGATAAACTATGCAATTTAATTTACACCAAAGAAATGTTGTTTTTCTCCTTACTTGCTGATGGTCCATCCAACTTAAGAAGTACTAAGGGGTCTAGACCACATCTGGGCGCTGATTAACTCCTGGCACAGTGACAAGAGTAATTAAAAGAAATAAGACTTTATTATGTAAAAACAAAATTCTTATAAACAGCCCAGAGTGTATGTGACTGAAGTGATCAAATATTAATAAAGTGCTTAAGTGTTCATTTAACAACACAATGAATAAAAATAATTATCATCCTTTATTACATATTACTGTTTCTTTTCTTTGTTCAGAGAACAGAATCGACACTTCTGTCCTCAATGAAAGAGTAAGAACTTACAAGTCATTTCTCTCACATAGTGTCTCATCCATCCATCCATTTTCCAACCCGCTGAATCCGAACACAGGGTCACGGGGGTCTGCTGGAGCCAATCCCAGCCAACACAGTGCACAAGGCAGGAACCAATCCCAGGTAGGGTGCCAACCCACCGCGGGACACGCACAAACACACCCATACACCAAGCACACACTAGGGCCAATTTAGAATTGTCAATCCACCGACCCTGCATGTCGTTGGACTGTGGGAGGAAACCGGAGCGCCTGGAGGAAACCCACGCAGACACAGTGAGAACATGCAAACTCCATGCAGGGAGGACGCAGGAAGCAAACCCGGGTCTCCTAACTGCAAGGCAGCAGCGCTACCACTGCGCCACCGTGCCGCCCCACATAGAGTCTCAGTTGACAGAATATTACTAAAATGGAGACTGCCTCCCAGGGTCTTGGGTTTTGCCAACAAAGTAAATAGTTCTGATGGGTGGCCATGCTGTTCTTCTTGTGGAGCCACCAGGGGTGGCTGAGGAGAGGGGGGCTTTCCTGTTTTAAGAAGGTTCCACCTGACCTGGAAGTGTTTTGCAATATTATGGCACCAGAAGTACTCCTGAGGCCTGCATAAAAAAGTGGTGCTCTGCCTCTCCCAAGTGAGTAAGAGTTGGGCAAGGAGGAAGACAGCACCCACTTGGGGAAAAGTAGAGAAGAGAAAAGTGAAAGAATTAAATTGTGGAAAGAAGCCTTGTATGAGGTACAACAGAAAAAAAAATCTTTTGCACCCAGAACTGTCATCTGTGCTTTTGTGTCTGGGGTTCTTGGTTCTGAGATGTCCCAGAATGATTACATTAGATATATAGTACTTTTGTCAGGAGTCAAACTGTTTTCATAAAATGGATGAGCTCCGACTGAATATTTCCACACATAAAACTACAAGGGGCTGTTGCCTTTTGATTTTTTTCAGAAAAATGGCTGGATCCCACCATACTGGACACAGCAGTTGAGCTTGTAGGTTGCATGCTCCATCAAGCCAATCAAACCCCTGATTCCAGTAAGAAAACAGATGGAGGACTGTGTGTCTATATTAAAATGCTTGGTGCAGTAATATAATCACAATCAACAAGTTATGTTCTCCAGATGCGGAATATCTAATGTTAAGATGCCAACTGTTTGCCTACCCAGGGAACATACAGTTGTTATTGTTATGGCATGATACATACCACCTCAGGCTAATGTTAAGTACGTGCTTGAGCAACTGTATGACGTTATCAGTAAACAGAGCTCACACCCTCATTTTTTTTATCATCGCCTGGGATTTTCATCAAGCAAATCTTAAGGATGTATTCACCAGATTTTATCAGCATGTATATTGTAAAACCAGAGGGATAAACAAATTAGGCCACGTCTATACAAATGTAAAAAATGCCTATAAGATCATTCCATGCCTCTCAGTCTGATCATCTCGTTTTGTTTCTTGTTCCAGCACACAAAGCCTTATCAAACTGTTATCAACAGGACTGTTAAAGTTTGGCCTGAAGTTGCCATCTCCCGACTTCAGGACTGCTTTGAATATACAGACTGGAATATATTTTTTCATCAGATAGTCTTAGAGACATATACTGTACTTCATTTGTGCTGTCATATATTAATTACTGTGTGAATAACGTCATTTTCAACAAAAGGATTAAGATTTACTCAAACTAGAAACCGTGGATGAATAGTGAAGTCAAACAGCTGCTCAGGGAAAGGGAGAAAGCTTTTAAACTAGGAGACCCCTCAGCCTATGGAGCTACCAGAGCTAATTTCAAGAAAGGCATCATGTCTGCAAAATTTTAAGCACAAACAACAGATTAAGAAGAACTTTGACAGTAACTCAAACTCACAGTGGATATGGCAAGGCATCCGATTAATCACAGATTACAAAAAGAAAAATGACATACAATACACGCTGGCCAATAACATACTCCGTCCCAGTTAGACCAACACCTGTGTGCCATCCAGACAGACAGAAGGACTGAAGATGCCATCTATGTGGCTCTGCATACTTACCCTCTCGCACCTGGAAAAGCCCAAAACCTATGCTAGAATGCTCTTCATTGACTACAGCTTGGAATTTAACACCATTGTACCTAGCCAGCTGATCAAAAAACTCTATGCACTAGGAATTGCTCCCTCCATATGCAACTGGTCACTGGATTTTCTCATCAGTCTGTCAAGTTGGACATAAATGCATCATCCACCTTTACCCTGAGCACCAGTGTGCCACAAGGCTGTCAACTAAGTACCTCCTCTACACACTCTTCACCCATGATTGTCAACCCATCCACAAATCAAACATTATGGTTAAATTTGCAGATAAAACGATAGTTATTGGGTTTGTATAAGACAACAATGAAGCTGTATACAGGGAAGAGGTTAAGAACCTAACGGCATGGTATGACAACTTCGTCTAAATATCAAAAGGACCAAAGAAGTTATTCTGGAATTTAGGACCACTAAAAAGGCCACTCATGGCCCAATAATAATCAATGCAGAGGCTGTGGAGAGAGAAATTTGAGCACATCTCTCCAGTTTTGATGTCACTACATTGGATACCTGTGCCATTCAGAATTGACTTTAAAACACTGCAAATGGTTTACAAAGCCTTAAATAATCTCGCTTCGTCCTATATTTTGTAATGCTTGTCACCTTACACTCCAAGTTGTAACCTTATATCTTCGAATGAGTGTCTGCTTATAATTCCAAGAGCTAAACCTCAAGTACTGAGGCAGCCATCTGCTGTTATACACCTAAAATCTGGAATAGCTTAACAATAGAAATTTGCCAGGCTAATACGGTAGAGCATTTTAAAAAACTACTAAAAACCCTTTATTTTACCATGGCTTTCTCATAGCTACATTTCAGTGTATCTCCATTAAGTTATATGCGCATTGAATTATCATTTCATCAAGACTCCACAATCCGTACTAATCCCTACTATTCTCTTCTGTTCTTTTTCTGGTTTCCTGTGATGGTGTTCTGCGTCACCACCACCACCTGATCAAGGCACCATGCAGACCCTACACAGTACCCCAGATGTCCTCATGGCCATTATCATCAAATTATTTCATGTGATGCCTGAAAGCCACAAGGACTGATTAAGAAAATTTGTGTTAGGTAGCATGCCCTGTCTCTTGGCCTTGGAACCTCTACAGATTTTTTTTGCCACTGGCCCATGTGGAGTTTTTTTTTTCTATCCTCCTGGCCATCTGACCTTACTTTATTCTGTTACTTAGTACTGTCTAATCATATAAACGTTTCTTAATTCATCTGTAAAACAGTTTGGTCAACATTATTTGTATGAAAATATGCTATATAGATAAATGTTGCTGTTGTTGGTGTTATTGTTAAGTTTCTAGGAGTCACCATCTCAGAGGGCCTGTCCTGGGCTGACAACACGTTGGTTGTAATAGGCAAAGCACAACAACAACTTTGTTTTCTGAGGAAACTAAGGTGAGCTAATCTCCCCCAGAAGCTGCTGGTCCATTTCTATAGATGCAATATATATAGAGAGCATCCTGACTAAGTACATGATGGCCTGGTACAACAGCTGCACCAAGGTTGCTAAAGAAGCCTCGCAGCAGGTCATAAAAACAGTAGAGGTCATCATCGACACTAACCTGCCATCATTCAAACTCTTGTATAAGACTCGCTGTGTGAGAAGGGCCAAATACATTATCAAGGATAATGCTCATCTTGGAAATACTTTGTTTGAGCTCCACCTATCAGGGGTATCAGGTGGATCAATCCGCAAACACACAAACAGACTAAAAAATAGCTTTTTCACCATCTGCCATAAACTTTGTGAACTCTAAATCTCCTAAGTCTAAGATTATTTTTAATTGAATATGTTAATAAGCTATATTGGTAATGTGCAATATACTAATATATGATATGCAATACACTATTTATTAATAGGTGCAATAACAATTTATGCTACTGCACATTGGACAATAATAATTTGCTCTGGTCACTTGAACACTTGACACTGTATATGACATATTTGAAAATATTTTGTATGGCTATTCTATTTTCTCCTTTTCTTACTTGAATGCTCTTTTTAAATCGTTACATCTATTCTATTTTTAAATGCACCTATGGGGTTGTCATACAGTTAATTTTGTTGTATTACAAAATAACAATAAAGCGCTTGAACTTGATCCTGAATGCATTAATTACCAAAATACATTTGAAAATTGTTCCATAATAAATGAAACTGCATTTATACAACCCCCACCATGAAGTGTGATATTGGCAGCATCCTTCTGTGGAGAAGCGTCTCTGCTGCAGTCCCTGGAAGGTTTGTGAGGATAGAAGATAAAAAAATAAATACAAGGAAATCCTGGAGAAAAATCTGCTGCAGTCTGCATAAGAACTGCAGATTGGAAGAAGATTCATTTTCTAGTCAGACAGCAAACTCCAACATACAGCCAAAGATATAAAGGAGTGGGCTTTAAAACAACAATTTTAATGTCCAGTATTAACTTGAATACATTAGACGTCTAAATCAACTCAAAAAATATTTTCCTGGATTTACTTAACTATGTTATGTCAACAATTTCCACAAAATTGAGTTGTGTAAATTGTAAACTAACACAATCTCAACATTGCTTTATTCTACTGAATTTAAGTACAAAATTAAATGGACTTACATAAAAGATACATCACAGCATTTTGTCCTTACTTAATACTAATGAATTATATCTTGTGTAATAAATATTGAAACTATATCAACACTGTTCAATTTATTAAGTGTGTAGTCATTCAATTACTACTACATAAGGTAATCAAGTTATATTCTGGTTGAGCGCATTTTTCATGCAATCTTAACATTAATTAAATTGCTGTTTTGAAAACAAAGAAAAATCCTTTTCTGATGTAGGCTGGGTGACATGTATCAAAAAAAGTCTTCCAAATCGACTTCCACAACCCCACAAAACCCACCTCATTCAGAAAAATCAATTTACTAAAAATCTTTAACTTTCTTTCCAAGTATACAACAATCCCTCAGAATGTGTTGTCAAAAAAAGTGGGGTTCTGTATGCAAAATGTCACTCTTTATGCACATAAAACTTTATTATTTTAAGTTAATTTAACTTAATTTAACTGTGTAGAGGGAGAATGGGAATACCATGTTTTGAGGATTAGAAAAGTATTAATATAGTGTTTTGAGTGAGAGTAACGTAAAATCAGTGAGTAATGAAAACAGCCCCAGTGACAGATTATGCTTCTGTTGAAAGAAAATATTCCGACTTATTTCTTTAAACACAAATACTAACATTGTGTTAGTGTGGCATTAAGTCAGTGAAACTAAACAGTATTAAGTAATGGCAGCAAACATTTTAAAATAGTCTAAATTAAATGAATAAATTCAACATCCCCAAAAGTTCACTTTTTGAGTACAATTTGTAGCGGTTTGCTTTCATTTTAACATTTAGGAGCCCCTTTTCTGTTGATCACTGTGAAAAAGTCAAAATAACTTCAAAGTGATTCACGGTTCTAAAATAATAAAACATGAAAAACTCCAAAGGGGTGAATGCTTTTTATAACCACCGTACATATTAAGACAAAAACACCAGAAATCATTATTCACAGAAAAAGTGTCTGTTTTGTAAAGAAAGCGTAAAAAGTCAAACAAAACACATATCACAGATTAAATAAATTAGATCTTCATGTTTTACAATTAAAACAATAAACAACGAAATCTATGTGAAATACATAGATACCTAAAGTTAAAATAAGTTAGTCATGAGTGATGAAGATTTAAATATTTCTAATGTCACCATCATTTTTAAAGATTTCCTAAACCAAGGATAGAACAAAGCATAAATAATTGGATCAATGCAGCAATTCATTGTTAATAAATAAGTAAGTGCTAATCTCACTTGTCCTACGTTGTCTGAGTTAATAGTATAAAACATTTGAAGTAGAATAAACACAAAGCCAGGTGAACAGAGCACAATAAAGGCTATTACTACTATTCCTAGGGTTTTAGCGGCTTTTCTTTCCGATGATTTTGACAGTCGTGATTTTTTGTTATCTGCCGATTTTGTTTCTTTCATCATACAGTTGATAGCTTTTACGTGTCTTCTTGCTGTCACAAATATTACTGAATACAAACAAATTATAATCATCATAGGCAATAAAAACGTCAGTGTATAATGTACCATCCACCAATCTGTATAATGAAAAAATCTGCACATACCCACACACCAGTCGGTTACAATCAAACCTCCGGTATGAACAAGAAATGCGTATGAGTAGAAAAATGCTAAGAACCATATGAAAATGATACAAATACCAGCCACTGAATTTGTTACATATGTGCTATAAAAAAACGGATTACACACAGCAAGGTAGCGGTCTAATGATATGGTTACCAAATTTAAAATAGAAACAAAAAGTAAAAAATTCAAATATGTTATATAGTAAGGACAAAATGCTTCACCAAAGTACCAGCAATTCTCTATTACTTCGATAAACTTAGCAGGCAAAATGAGGAAACCGCTTAGAAAATCTGCCACAGCAAGCGAAAGGACAAAGAAATTAGTAGGAGTGTGAAGTTGCCTGAAATGAGAGACAGTGATGATCACAAATAAGTTACCCAGTACAGCAACTACAATCACCGTTCCTGCGGAGAGGTAAAGTAGAACTGATATTTCGGTTTGCCTCAAAATTTTTAGGCAACTTG